>CM056397.1:20375827-20955793 GCA_029718625.1 Synaphobranchus kaupii | reverse complement strand
TATATAGCCATTTGGTCTTCCATGCACAAGTTGTGGGGTTTAATCAGATTAGAGGGAGAGATTTCAGATTGCGTTTGAGATTTTGTAGAGGAGATATTGATAATAAAGGAAGGTTCATATATGATAGCTTTTGTATGGGATTATTTCTAACAAGAGACCCCATAAAAAAGCATGGTGCATGATTTGCGACCTTTACCTGTCCTATTTAAAATGCTTCGTCACTTGCGGTCAATGCATCCCAATATTGCAGCATTATCATGGAATCCTGCTGTGACTCAAGCTGGACCATCTAAGCAAGGTAGCCTATAGCCTAATAGGCAGGAATACACCCTGGACAGGCCGCCAATTCATCACAGGGCACACACTTCATTCACTCACACACTCATACCTATGGGCAATTTAGAGTCTCCAATTAGCCTAACCTGCATGTGATTGGACTGTGGAAGGAAACCGGAGTAACAGGAGGAAACCCATGCGGACACGGGGAGAACATGCAAACTCACACAGAAAGATCCTCGGTCGGGATTCAAACTCAGTCCTTATCAGACATGCAAGAGTAAATATAAGGGCATTGGTTCGGTCGATATGGTGGCATTATGTTCATGAAACAAACATTTTCATTTCAATTTAACCCCTTGGTGCAGATGGCAAATTTAATCTATTTAGGGGGTGCTCTGTTTAAGGCTTTATAACTCCAGGTGTGAACATCACATAAACTTGTTAAATGGCTTAAATGAAACAAGACAGGGTGTACCATTTACAATACAAACTTAGATTTGTTTTTCATAATTTAAGTCAAAAGAAAGTGCCACAAATGCAAAGAAACTTTGGAAAAAACAATGTTTTTAATTGTTTTTTTAAATTTTGCTGAGAGCTACATAAGTGAAATCGGTAATATATATACATTTCCTGGATCATAAACTCCATGTCCACAAGTTTTGCAAAATCTGAGGATGATATGCAGAACTACTAAAGGTCTATGATGCACAATATAGCAGTATACCCTGTTGTCCATTAGTGTCTCCAAATCTATCCAAATGGCTAAATTGTGCACTGCTCTAAATAAAAAATAAAAAGATATATTTAACTACAAGATGAACAGTTTTGGCTCATAAAACTCACTTTTGCATAATAATAACAAGTGGGTATTACTATATTGTCATCAGTATAGGGGGGTAGATATCTATGGGTCCAAAACCCCTATGCAAAACATGTCATAAAATGAATAAAATTAGTCTTGTCCATTATAAAGCATATACATTTGCTCCTTCTGATGGATTAAGATAAAAAAAAACATTGATATCACAGTGTTACATACACCTAAATATGTTGCCTAATCATTCACTCTTGTACCTCAATAAAACATCACTTGTCCCTGTACTCTACAGTATGTATACATTTGTCCTGGGATTGCATTTTTTCTGTATTTTTTAATTTTCCTATTCATAATGACTCCAAGGAAATTTTTATCTTAATCTACCACATATCAGCGCACAGTAAATTGGAATGAGCATTTGTCACGCCCTAAGAGACAAGTATATACGCCATAGCCTATATTATGTACGATAACATGAACATAAAATAGTATTCCACCATCTGCAAAATGCTGCCCCTTATTCGGGCCAACCGCCTGCTACGTTCGATGCCCTGGTGACCACAGCTATCCGTATCGATTACCTTGTCAGGGAACGAGAGAGAGAGGTTACAGGAGAAACCGTTCGATTCACTATCTCTCTTCCCCTCCGATAACATCTCCAGCCTCCTTTTCTGCCCACTCCTCACTTAACAGGGAGGAACCTATGCAGGTGGATGGTGCTTCTCTGTGTGAGCCTAGGCAATCTAAGCTGCGAGTGGAGTGGTGTCGTTACTGCAGGCGCAGAGGACACTTGAAAGATCAGTGTCCTAAATTGGAGGGAAATGGGGGGTCTTGCTAGCGGAACCGGGGACCCTAGCGAGACATAATGGCACTGTCCCTCGGACATTACTATCGGTCCAATTATTTTGGAATAAGTGCTCAGTTAATGTCAACGCTTTTATTGATTTCGGAGACAGTGGAATGCTTTATAGATGCTAAATGCGCCAGGGAATTAAGGATTCACGTACACCGCCTCGTTCAGCCCCCGGTTAGTTACGGCCCTGGACGGCCACCCGTTGGGTATTGGGACCATTAAAGAAACCATGGGTCGCTTGAATATGCGTACTTCTCACGAGGATCATTTAGAACACATTCAGTTATTTTTAGTCGATTCCCTGGCTTTTCCCCTCATAGGGCATTCTTGGCTGGTTCAGCACAGACCACTTATTAATTGGGGGGGAGATGAAGCTGTCATCCTCCAATGCGTGGCCCAGTGCAGGTCTCACTGTTGGCTATCGGTATCCTTCGCATCGGGTGGGCGGTGGTTACTGTTCTGAGCTTAGTTCCAACAGTGATCTGGAGGAGGCTGATTCTCTTCCTGATCAGGATAGCTCTGCTCCTCTCTCTGAGGATGGAGAGTTTGGCCTGGGATTCTCTGGCCAACGGTAACTCTCTTTGGGACGAGGGCTCCCTTGAAGAGTTTTCTGATTCCAAGATTGCGTGGGAACCCTTGCCAGATTCACCCTCTGATTCGGAGAGCCTTAAAAAAGAGCGCTTGATTTCCCCCCGCCAGTTAACGTGCCTACTGAGTATAGGGACTTCGCTGAGGTATTTAGCAAACAGCGAGCCACTACCTTGCCACCGCATCGACCCTACGACTGCGCCGTTCATTTATATCCGGGCACGGTACCTCCTCTGGGTTCTCTATACTCCTTATCGGTCCCGGAAAGTGCAGCCATGAGAGAATATATCAAGGAAGCTCTGTCCAATGGCTTCATCAGACCCTCCACCTCACCTGCTAGTGAGGTTTCTTTTTTGTGGAGAAAAAAGATGGGAGTCTGAGGCCTTGTATTGATTATAGAGCACTAAATGACATCACTGTTAAAAACCGGTATCCGCTGCCACTCATGAATTCCGCATTCGAGCACCTCCAGGGGGCGTCAGTGTTTACGAAGCTCGACCTTCTTAACGCTTATAATTTAGTGCGGATGCGTGAGGGAGACGAGTGCAAAACAGCTTTTAACACTCACACTAGCGCCCCCTCTGTTTTTCAGGCGCTAGTGAACAATGTGCTCAGGGAGATGTTGGAGAAATTTGTTTTTGTCTATTTAGACGATATTTAAATTTTTTCCGCCAATCTCGCTGAGCACATTGTGCATGTCAAGCAGGTATTGAAAGCACTTCTCAAAGCTCAACTTTACATGAAGGCTGAGAAGTGCCTTTTCCACTCTGACTGTTTCCTTCTTGGGTTTATTTTGTCCGAGGGTAAACTTTAGATGGACGCGGAGAAAGTTTCGGCAGTCAGTAACTGGCCTACCCCGGAATCCGTTAAACAGGTGCAGCGATTCCTGGGGTTTGCTCATTTTTATAGACGATTTATTTGCAATTTTAGCGCATTGGTTGCACCTATTACAGTCCTCACTAAAAAGGACAGTGCCGTGCCACCTGGAGGAGGGTTCGGGGCTCTCTTCTGCATGCGATGGCTAATCAGAAGTGGCTCGCTGACAGGCAACACCATCTGGCGCCTTCCTATCGTGTGGGTCAACGGGTCTGGCTATATACACAGGACCTCCTGTTGTGAGTTGAGTCTCGTAAGCTCGCCCCACGTTTCATAGGACCATTTAAAATTGTCCGGAGGATTAAGCAGATTACGGTTCGCCTCCAACTTCCCCGGTCCATGAGGGTTCACCCCACATTTCGCGTCTCTCGTCTGAAGCCAGTACTCGTGAGTCAGTTTACCCCGTCTGAGGATTCTCCACCTCCTCCTCATCTCATTGAGGGCCAGCCGACATACACTGTTCTTCGTATTTTGGCCAGTAGGCCAGTGGGGCCGTGGGGTGCAATACCTCGTGGACTGGGAAGGTTACGGTCCGGAGCGCTGTTCGGTTCCCTTCCAGGAACATTTTAGACCCGCAGCTCATAGCTTATTTTTGCAGGTATGGTTCTGAAGGACTGTGTGGGGCCGCTCGGTAGTGGGTGGGTCCTGTCCTTTTAGCGGTTGTTCTCACACTTCGTGGGACAACTTTCAGATCCCCTTTCAGTCGTGTCTGGTCCTCCGAACCCAAACCCTTACAATAAGGCAATATGCCCCCTGTGTCACCTCATATTTATACCCCAGTGAAACAGGAAGTCATGGATTACTGCTTGAAAGTTCCTAAACACCCTGATCAACTTAAAAAGTAAAATATAAATGGAAAAACTGCTTCAGTTACATTTTGTTCATAATAATTTCTAGGGGTGCCAATAATTGTGGTTTTGTTAAAAATAATATTTTCTTGATTTTTTTTTCTCAGAATAAATTTACTTAAATTAAAGGTTGGATTTTTCTCATTTTTTCAGTGTGATATTAAGCTAATTCACCGAAAGGTGAATCTTTTTCATAACCCTTTTTACTCATCTTTACCAGGGGTGCCAATAATTGTGGAGGGCACTGTATCTATGTGAGATAGGCTTTTCTGCTGTTGCCTCCATTAAAACAAAATCCAGATAAAAGTTGAACATTGAGAATGAACTGAGAGTGGAAATTTCAAAACAACAACCCCGTTTTGAGAAGATTTGCAAGGGAAAGCAAGCGCACACAAGCCATTGATAGGAATGTGTTGGAATAGGAATCGTCATGTAATTCTTGCAACCTGCAGGGAAAGGAGTTGTGTTTGTGTTGGGTTAACTCTATAAACTTTGTCCCTAGTGGTTGAGACATATCCGTCTCAATAACAGTATTCATGTTCATCTTAAATTATAAACTACAGCTTTAAAGAAACCCTGTAAATTTTGACGCAGGATTGTTTTAAAAGGGTAGCCGCTTGTGAAAACCCACTGCTTCTCCAGTTACACTGCAGGGCAATAACATGGGAGGGTGCTATTAATAGCCCAAAGAACGTACGACCGATCCTCTCGCCACAGCCACAGACTGCAAAATGCATAAAATGCACCGTTTATACCCGCTAAGAAAATCATGTTCACGTATAGAAACAATAATATAAAAAATATAAAAAATGTTCAAATATGCATTCTGTCATGGTCTTGGCAGCCTTGTTTCATTTCTGCGGTCGTTCTCCCTTCTGGCGGCATGAGGGCGCTCTTGCCTCACCTTTCGGTAGTCCGCTCCGGGGTTTTGAATTCGCAATTATTTTCCCATGAACCTGATTCGAGTTTCCTGCAGGCTATAAAATGCTTGGCGTTTCCTTCTTCCGGTGCTTCAGTGTTGTTTTTCTATCACAGCACTTGTAGCCGGTAAGGTATAGGTTTAGGCAGTCAATGGAGACCACTTTGCCCCATCGCCTTGCTTTGGGATAACGCGAAACTTGCTTTGTCTGCTCATAGATTCTTAGGATCTGTTTTCGTGCCCCTTTGCTGTCCTTCTTCGCGTTTTCCTTGCTAGTCTCTGAGAGACTGCTTTTCTTTACCGTTTATTTTGTTTTCCTCCGCTCTGTTGCTCTACTCCCTTTGGAGAGAGAGAGGTCTTTCTTTTGGCTATTCTGTATTTATTTTCTGTGGTCTTTACAAGCCTAGATCGCCCAGCTTTCCGGGTTGTTTTACGTTCTACCCTTCATCTATTTTTTGCTCCAGCTTTAGGAGTGAGATTATTTCCCTCTTCTCTTTCTTTTCCTTTTTGTTTTATTCACACTCAAGCCTACAGGTGTACTCGCCCCTCGGTTTCGGGGTCGCTATTATTTCTCCTCCGTTTTACTACCTCTATCTGTTCGCCCTCCTGAGAGTGTGAAGTACGTTCCCTCTCCCTGTCTTTATTTCTGTCCTCCCTCCTCATAGACAAGCGTTCGTGTTTGTGGTTGATTCCGTTTAGGAATTAACTTTTAGACACCCTCTCTATCGCGCCTGATCCTCTGTTAGGGCTCCACCTCACACATTCGCCATTTTCCCTTGCTTACTGTACTATATACAGTACCTGATGCACTTTCGGGTGTCCTACAGAAGTAACCACAATGACCACAGACTCTCAGCCCTTAAAAACATTAACTTCTGTATGTTCTGACCTCATGTAACCACACAGCATTCAGATATAACTTCACACATACACACAATAAAGCCCCAAACTTTGGTAATTTTGCCGGGTTTTCTCCTTCTTCTTCTGCTTCTTCTTCTTCTTGTTTTTCCTACCTCCGTACCCTAAAAGAATAATTCTCCCCATTGGATAACAACATTGCATTCCTGCTATCCCAAGCTTATCGATCAATAAAAATGCTTCAAACTAATGTGGACACATCACAGAATCACAGAAAAAACCACTATACGGCTGTGTGTTGTCCATGAAGCTGCTGTGGCCCCTCTGGTTGGAGTTGCTGCCTCTCATACAGAGGATTGGGGGGTTCGGTCCCCCACCAGGGGTGCAAGTTTATTTTTGACAAAAACAATGTGCAACTGTTTATACTTTTCATTTATTAGATTTTAAATGTTATTTTCACATTAACAAACGTATTTTTATTGCAAAGGCAAAAGACATGTTTCACTTGTACTACAGCGAAATGGTGAAAGTCAGATGACACCACTTCAGGTAATGTTACACAGTATGGAAAACAAATGTTCAATTTGCCATATACACTGACAAATGGCCTGTAGCCTATATCACATAACTGTATCCAAGAAGCTTTGGTGTATTGGTAAGTGTCAAGCCTTACCATGTGAGCGATCTGGGTTCGATCCCCACCAGGTAAGTGTAATTTTATTTTGGACTAAAACAGTGTGCACATGTTATGTTTTTCCCACATTAAAGAACGTCTTTACATGTTTACAATACTAACTGTTCACTTGTAGCCTGTTACTTAAACAATTCAGTCACTGGACACCACGGCAGTTATGCAATAGCATTTATGCAATAGTTATACAAAAACGTTATGGGAACAGGTATCCCATGGCCATTTATCAAGCAAAGAAAAAAGTTTTAACGGAGAATATCATCTGGTTAAGATCGCGTTGTTGCATTAATGTAAAAAAATATATAAATAAGTGTGCCAGGCTACATGTTTTCACAAATTTATTTTAAAGACCGTCATTACAGAAAAGCCGATAGTTAGGTAGGCCATCACTACCACTGCACATACAATTACAGTAGGCTACCGGGAAAAACATCCATGCGTAGCGTAGTTGTCATTTCTGTTGTCATTTCTTTATTCATTTGTGACAAAAAAAAGTGCACTTCAGCTCTGTTCATTTTATGCTTTTCACACAACACAATGTGACCATAAAAATTATGTAGGCCTACTAGGAAAATTAAGAATTTCCGATAATATATTAATGATTTATAAATATTAATTGATGATAGCCTACTATAAACTGCAATCCCGTAAGAGATTGGATTTATAAACCGTAAATTCCCCAAACATATCTGTTTCATGGTTAGTCGCTTTAAAAAATGACACTAGCCTCCGAACATGGCTCTAATCTACGCTACTCCGCAGACAATTTAGCTTACTGAAAACACTTGTAATTATAATAATAATCAGAATAATAATCTCTGGTAGGCTATTTTCTTAGTAATAGGCCTAGCTATTGTCTTCTTTCTGGCTAAAATCCAATTAAGCTTGTTAGCCAACGTTAGTTTTGCCAGAGAAACGTCAGTCAGCTGCCAGTCAGGAAGCAGGTACAAGCTAGGCTAAAGAAGCGAATCAACATGCCTTATACGTCCATTGCAGTACAGAAAACTAAACTAAACCTAGACATGGTACATGGTCCGGTACCAAAAGATTTCCCACAGGTAACGTTACACTACCAGAAAAAACTACCAGAAAAAAGTACGCTACGCATGGATGTTTTTCCCGGTAGCCTACTGTAATTGTATGTGCAGTGGTAGTGATGGCCTACCTAATTATCGGCTTACTGAAAACACTTGTAATTATAATAATAATCAGAATAATAATCTCTGGTAGGCTATTTTCTTAGTAATAGGCCTAGCTATTGTCTTCTTTCTGGCTAAAATCCAATTAAGCTTGTTAGCCAACGTTAGTTTTGCCAGAGAAACGTCAGTCAGCTGCCAGTCAGGAAGCAGGTACAAGCTAGGCTAAAGAAGCGAATCAACATGCCTTATACGTCCATTGCAGTACAGAAAACTAAACTAAACCTAGACATGGTACATGGTCCGGTACCAAAAGATTTCCCACAGGTAACGTTACACTACCAGAAAAAAAACTGTGCTGTAATTATGCTGTGCTCATTATGAACTCGGCAGCTCGTAGCCCAGACATGGAAGCTCGGAGTTACGCATATGGCAAGCCAGTGTTGAATAGCCTAACGTTACATGTATTTCCAGATAATACTAATAGGCCTATTTTAAAACTGTATTTCAATATTTTACTGATGCAAACTATTTAGGCTGTATTCTTTCAGCTGAAATGTGTTTGCATCCAGCCTATTGTGCATACATGTCTCCATATAGACTTGGTTCATTAAATTACATGCTTCTTCATGATCCATAGTTCAGGTGGTGCTGTTCATTGTATTTTATTAGACATTAAATACATAGCTCATCTACAAACTCTTTTAATGTAATTGTGGGCTATCGGTAATAGGAGAAATGTTCTCATTCTCGTCAGTAGAGGTGGTTATGGTTATGCGAATGTCTGCATGCATTTATTTGGAATGCATGTATTCTGTATGCATGTCTCTCTCGATGTCATTATCTTCATGCATTATTCATCATTAGTTAGCTACCAAAAATAAGTGAAATCTGAACAAAAACGTTTTCAACGTAAAAAAAGCCAAGTTATTCACGCATAGCCTACAGAGCAATGTCTATAAGTCCTTAATTCCAACTTGCAAAAACTAGGATCCCATGAGGGTGAATGGTGATTTTTGTTTGTTTGATTAAAGAGCTTGCTCTCCCTCTAACAAAACAATGGTGAAAACCGGAATTTTCGTATCTCCCAGTGCCCAACTATTTTGTCCCTCCGAGGGGAGTTACACTGCGTGTCATACCAATGATATGGAGCAACTCTTCATAAAAGCACCATCTTGGAAGCAATGATGTTGAATATAACCAGTTTAACCCTTTCAAGCAGACCCCCTAGTGGTCATGGCGCCAGCGCCAAGATTTTCCTCAACACAGACATTCATTGTTCCTGCAACCAAACTATGAATGGAAACAACAAACTCCACAATTTAGCTTTATTATTACGTGATTTTCACCACCAAAATGTGAATTCCGTCATAGCAACAAGATAAAGCCAACACTCGCCCGATCGTATGCTAAAACAACTGTGAAAAGCCCTGCTCACTCAAATGCAAAATAAACAAGTGAAATTCTTGTGTAATTATACGACGTCATTACTGTCAATATCTACTACTAAATATGAAATAAATATACAATCCTACCATTGGTTTTACACATATAGATGTCCCCTTTTTAGATTCAGTGGTCATTTATTGTCCTGGACAATCCATTTTAGAAATACACACCTCTTTATAATGTTAGTACACCTTCTGAAACACAAACGTGTGAAACCTGGCATGCTGTTCAAACCTGTCTCATACATTCCAGTTCATTCTGGTTACATTGACAACTCTTTTATCCAATATAGTACATTATAACCTTTACAACGGTGTTTGCAATGTCTTATTGGATGCTTAGAACAATAAATTACAGCCTGGCGTAACTAAATTTCTAGTTTTATTAGTTTAGTTTTAGGCAAACAACTTAGAATGTACATTCACTCGCCAAGGCGATTGTTGTTTTCCTGTTATTTTTTTCAAGTTTTTATTAGTTTACTAACTCGTCAGCATAGCTAGAGAAAATCCTTGCCTGCTTACATGGTTTTTGAGGGTGGGTCAGAAGCAGATACCATACCATTGATTCTATCGGAGAATATTCCTGCCTCGATATGCAAGTATTACTGCATGTGATATTTCAAATATGTATGTTAGTTTTTGCACTCCGCCACAGTGTTGCGCCATATCTTTGATATTATTACTTTCGCATTTTGAGTGCATTTCACATACTGTAGTTATGTTTTATGTTTGATTTCCTCTGAAGCTAGAACATTTGTCAGCATTTTCCTGATGGTGGAATATTATTTTATTGTAATCTTATTGTATATAATATAGACTGGTGTATTACCGCGACCCTGACTTGGATTAACCGGTTAGAAAATGGATGGATGGAGGAATGGACTATGGTGTTAGTATCTACTTGGGCTATACTTGTCTTGTCACTCAGGGCATGGCAAATAATCATTCCAACTTACTGTACATATGTGCTCGATGAATGTAAAATTTTCCTTGGAGTGAATATGAATGTGTATATGCTTTACAATGGACAAAAAATATTTGATTCATTTTATGACAGGTTTTGGATAGGTTTTTGGAGCCACTGATACCTATCCCCCTATACCGATTAAAAGATGGTAATTCCCACTTGAAAATGATGCAAAAGTGAGTTTTAGGAGCCAAAGCAGTTGATTTGTAGTTACATATATGATTATGTTATGATTTACTGCAGTGCACAATTTAGCCATTTTGGATAGATTTGGAGACACTAAAGGACAACAGGGTACACTGCCTACATTTTGCATTATAGATCTTTAGTAGTTCTGCACATCACCCTCAGATCTTTCACACAAGGAGTCTTTGATCCAGGACATGTATAGTATTACCTGTTTTTTGTAGATTTGTAACTCTCACTATGTCATTGCTGTCATGGTTTAGCAGCCTCTTTATTATCTCCACGGTCGTTCTCTCTCGGAGTTGCGTGAGGGCGCACTTGTGTTGCTTTTCCTTCGTCCGTGCCGTGCTTTTGTTTCCACTCAGGCACTCATCCGACGTACCTGTTTTAGGTTCCTGCTAGCTATGTAAGCTCTTTGCTTCCATGTTCTGGTGCTTCTGTGTTATTTTCACAACACTAAGCCGGTAAGGTATAGGACTTCGAGACTGCATTCCTTGTTGTTTCAGATAAGCAACGCAGTGTTACTCCATTTAGATTCGAGTTTCTCAGTTCTCCTTTCTTTGTATTCCTCTCGGAGGAATTCCTTTGTTTATTTATTTTTTCAGTTACCTCATTTGTCTAAGCCTTTTTGTAGTTCGAAGGGCGAGAGGTCATTTCTTCTGTTCCTTTTTGTTTTCTATCACTCGAGCCTACGAGTTTATTTCGCCCGATATTATTTGGGTTGCTATCATTTATCTTAATTTTTTATACCTCCGTCCACGCTCTCCAGTATTGAGAGTGAGAGGTATTTTCCTCAGTTTCTCTGCATGGCTCTACCTCGAGCCTTCGCCCACTTATTCTGGGCTTATTTTTTGTTGCCGCTATGCCGGGAGTTTTATTCCCCTGTTCTTTATTTTTTCCTCTCCATTCGCGGAATCCTTCCGTTCTTGTGATTTCTACATTGTAGATATTTTCAGATTCCCTCTCTGTAGCGTCTGGTCCTCCGAACCAACTCCCCCATTATAATTGCAAACTAAAGAAAGCATTTTTTTTTGTTGTATTTTCCCAAGATTTCTTTGCATTTTTGGCACTTTTATTTTACATAAATTATGAAAATTAACTAATCTAAGTTTGTATTGTAAATTGTAGAACGGTCCTGTTTAACTTATGCCATTTTCCAAGTTTCTGTGATGCTCACACCTGGACATTGGGGCCCTATCTTACACCTGGCGCTAAGTACTGATAACCCAAACGCAAGTGTCTTTGCTATCTTACACCCGGCGCAGGGTTAATTATAACGCCTAGTGGTCACGTTGTTTAACTGCCTTGTATACTTACGCCTGTTGCAAGTGAACTGGGCGTGTTGGTCTTAAGATGAGGAGTGGCCAGGATAATGTTTGGCATATTGCTATCTTGAGCCAGCAAAAAGCGCTTGCGCTAAAACCGCCACTAACCTGGTCTAAAGTCATGTCGCAGTTGTTTTCATGTTATTTTAACAGCTCATATAAGTGCATCTACATAGGCGTGTGCACAACGCATATACACCCCTCCTGTCTGTTACACACAGGGGCGCGCACAAAAACCATGACTAAAATATCAAGATTACAATGTGAAATATTATTATTGTGTAGGATATCTAATATTTCCCCCCTTCTCTCTATCTCTGTCACTCTCTCACTCTCACCCCCCAACATCAAAGATAAGCCAGTCTTTGTCATAAATGACCCCTCTCCCCCCCTCCCCCATACCTTAACCCAATCAGGACAGGGATGGTCTTCCTGTGGAGGTATTTTATGAGTGTACCACAGAAAAAGAAGTTAGTCAATTGTGGAGTCTGTTTGGAGTTTGTTGGTGAAGAAGTCATTCTTTTTGGTTCCTCATGCATTTCCTTTTGTTCCTGTTCAGCTGGAGGGTAAATAATTTGGCAATTTTTGGCTTATCTCTCTCTTTTCTGGCATATTCAAATTAATGTCTGGTTTAATGTCTTCCATTTTGTAAATTATAAGTAGTCAGCCTACATTCCTTAGTGAATGTATGATTTCAATTCATTATTCCAATTGACTGTTTTCGCTTAATAAAATTCTTTAATCTCAAGACCTGATTTAGACCTTGTTTTGGCTTGTTGGTTGATCCACCAGGTTACTGTTCGACTTACCTATCAAAGAATTCTGCGATTTAATTGATGATGTCATTTTTAATAATAATTATTAAATAAAATAACGTAAAACTTATTTTGAATGTAGGTTAAGTGAGGGGTTCTAGCACGCAATATCGCTTTTGTTCAGTATTCAGAGTGCTGAACGTTTTAACAAGGGCATTGTCTGTTGGAACCGCTGGATTCAGAAAATACACATTTTACCTAGTCCTCACTTACCCGACAATTGTGTAGGCTATATCAAAAAATACATGATAATAAACGGGTCCATAGGTCAAAGACCACATAACCGTATCTCAGCGAAGGGGGAGTGCCAAATTAAATTGCTTTCAGCCCACTCCATCAACATCCAGGCGATGTTCGATGGTACGTGTAAGGTTACATGTATAGACTATTCACAATTATCTTGGATCAAGCTATATTTGCCAATAGTTCCTGTAGCCTAATCTTCTGGGGGACAATCTTCTGTTACGGGACAATGGCTATCAATTAAAAATTTTGCTGATAACACCTATATCATACCCAATGTGCAAATTGTCATTTACACCTAATGCGTGAATTGTCATTCAATGTAAACTCGTGCACTGCAATAGACAGACATTAGATTTCTGAAAATGCGCTTCAGATGTCATTACAATAGCTACAGCTCTCTAGGCCTACAGCCTGTAAGTAAATAGGATGGTATTGACTGAAAAAAGTTAAAATCCTTGTCCAGTGAATATTGCATTTATTGTTTTTCAAATAGCCTAGGCTACAGCGGATTCGCTGTGCATAAGGTTTTTTCGATAGCCTATGGTTAAAAAACTGAGTCACCATGTTAACTGAATTGTAACCTTAACTATTCTTCATCCTTCATATTTTTTTAATTACAGTGGCAAGGTTTCCATACTATTCCAAGGTTTTCATTTTCCTTTTGACTCTAAAGAAGAAGTCGTTGACGTCGAAACGTCAGTCCCATGAAAGCATTTTTTGAGCTCTGTGTGCTCCAGTCCTCCTTATCTCGGGTTAGTCCTAGCGAAGTGGTCCGGGTAAGGTATATTATTTCAGTTCACTGGTCTTTTTGTTGAGCACCTATAGTCCTTTTTTATATAGCCGGCCTGTAGCGCGTTTGGGATTACCCCCTTTTTTACAAGGTTTCCATACTCTCAGCTTATTAAAACCCCGCTGATTTCACCTGTTATTCCATAACTGAACAAAAGATTTTAAAGAGAACTAAGTGTCTAATTACAAACGAAAACAAATTTGCAGCACGTTACACAATTAATTCACAATTAATTTTAATGCCATTCTCTGCAGGAGCAGGTCTGTTTCCCCTGCTGGAAATCACACGTTTCACTGTCTTCCTAGGGAAGTGGATTGTTTTAAAGCATTACGCTACCAGTAAAACAGGTTGGTCACATTTCCATAAGCAGGACATTATAAAACAAGGGAAAATATGCGTGAACCTATGGGTTGCCAACCTGACAGCTTTATTGTATTTAGTGTCATCATTAAGGCAAAATAACATTATTTATGTTATTAATCAAAATTAGAATGCAGGTAATGAACTTCGGATGAAGCTTGAACATGAGTTAATTGCTTCATTGCATAATCAAATGAAATTGGGTAAACAAGCAGGCTAATTTGGCGTTTTCTAAGGTGAGATGGAAGCCATTGGTAGCTTATTCTCAGCTGTTGCAGGTGCTTTTAACGAAATTTAACCGCATATGTTTTGTAAAATAACAGAACTGTCGGGAATTACCGGGAACTCATAATGGTTCGAATAATAATAATAATAATATTGATCATAGGCTACTATTGATCCATATAGCATATTCCTAATTCCATTTGCACTGCGCCTTGCTTAGCGCTCAAAAAACCCTCCGTCTAAATAGCAAAAGTGGACACCCTAAATGGGCTTAACGCCATGCGCTTAGACCAACTTAGACCAACTGCTGAGATCGCCAAGATAGAGCCCCTGGGGCCCTATCTTGGCGATCTTGGCGCTTGGTCTAAGCGCATGGCATAAAATCAATTTTTGGCGTGTCCAAGTCCACTTTTGCTATTTTAACGGCGTGTTTTTTGGGCGCTAAGCACGGCGCAAGGTGCAAATGGGCTGAACCTAGTCGCTTCATTAATTATAGGTGTGTCTTCGGCGTGACGTGCAGTAAACCAGTCAAAATGTCATATCCCATTCCCTTTAGTAGCCTATGATCAATATTATTCGGACTAACCATTATGAGTTGCCGGTAATTCCTGACAGTGCTGTTTACAAAATATATGCGGTTAAATTTTGTTATTCTCAGCTGTTGCAGGTGCTTTTAAGTGACCAATCGCTTCCGTCTCACCTTAGAAAACGACAAATTAGCCTGCTTGTTTAACAAATTTCGTTTGATTATGCAATTAAATGTTCAAGCTTCATCCGAAGTTCATTAGGCTACCTGCATTCTAATTTTGATTAATAACATAAATAACGTTATTTTGCTTTAATGATGAGACTAAATACAATAAAGCTGTCAGGTTGGCAACCCATAGGTTCAGCATATTTTCCCTTGTTTTATAATGTCCTGCTTATGGAAATGTGACCAACCTATTTTACTGGTAGCGTAATGCTTTAAAACGATCCACTCTCCCAGGAAGACCGTGAAAAGTGCGATTTACAGTAGGGGAAACCGACCTGCTCCTGTAAAGCGCACATGCAGATAATGGCATTAAAATTCATTGTAAATCCTTGTCACTGTAATTTAAAAAATATGATGGACGAAGAATAGCTAAGGTTACAATTCAGTTAACATGGTGACATTTATCTCCGTTTTTTAACCATAGGCTATCGAAGAAACCTTATGCACAACGAATCCGCTGCAGCCTAGGCTATTTGAAAAACAATAAATGCAATATTCACTGGACAAGGTTTTGAAATTTTTTCTGTCACAACCATTCTATTTACTTACAGGCTGTATTCCTAGATAAACAGAGCTGTATTGTAATGACATCTGAAGCGCATTTTCAGAACTCAAATGTCCGTCTATTGCAGTGCGCGAGTTTTCTATTGAACGACAATTCACGCATTAGGTGTAAATGACAATTTGCGCATTAGGCTTGATATAGGTGTTATCAGCTCCTTTTTAATGGATAGCCATTGTCGCACATCGCCTGGATGTTGATGGAGTGAGCTGAGGGACAAGTATGTGGTCTTTGACCTATGGACCTTTTTATTGTTATGCATTTTTTGATATAGCCTACACAATAATGATATTTCACATTGTAATCTTGATATTTTAGTCATGCTTGTGTGCGCCCCCATGTGTGTAACAGAAAGGAGGGTGTACACGCGTTGTGCACACGCCTATGTAGACGCACTTATATGCGCTGTTATAATGACATGTAAACAACTGTGACATGACTTTAGACCAGGTTTGTGGTGGTTCTATCGCAAGCGCTTTCTGCTGGCTCAAGATAGCAATACGCCAAAAATAATCCTGGCCACTCCTCATCTTAAGACCAACACGCCCAGTTCACTTGCAACGGGCGCAAGAATACACGGTAGTTAAACGACGTGCCTGAGTCCGCCACTGGCCGGGTGTAAGATAGCAAAGACACTTGCGTTTGGGTTAGTGCCGCTTTGCGCCGGGTGTAAGATAGGGCCCCTGGAGTTATAAAGCCTTAAATAGAACACCCCCTAAATAGGTGAGAATTGACCAAATTTGGCATTTGCGCAAAGTGGTTAATTATTTGCAGGAATGTCAAAGGAATTTTGCTGAAATGTTTAATGTTTAGTTATTGCATGATACACATATGGTAAAAGCTTTGTGGCATCAGCATTGTTGAAACTCTGTGAACAACAATGCTGAGGCTATGTCATCCATATGAAACATTGTTGCTTGAAATATATATTTTAGTCAAAGTAAAAAATAAAAAAAATATGACAATAAATGTTAATACTCAACACTGGCAGTTAATATCAATCACACAAAATAAAAAATATGAATAAATTATAATATGTTTATCAGTGTGTGCTGCAAATTAAATCCTTCCTTTTTAATGTACTTAAAACTATTTTGAGTGTTAACAAATCATTTGGCTGAGATCTGTTTTTGGTGCGAGCTGATTTGGCTAGGCTGTCTTGTAATTTCTTGAACAATACATTTTTATAATACATCAATCATTTGTTTGCACGTACTAAATGTATCACGTGTCTGTGTTTGTTTGGATATATGGATGAATAGTTGCCAACTACCTTGTTTTTCTGTGTTAAGATCTCAAACTTGCTGGCAGGGAGGTTTTCAACTGTGTCTAAGAGCTGTCAAGCTGCACCCTTGTCAATGAGGATGTGACGTCAAGCAGCTAATTGGGCTCTTCTTTGTGCGTAGGTACCCCGACATGCCCAACGCTGCTGACGTGGTGAATGCCTTAGATCAACAGGCGCTTGCGTCCATCCTGAACACGTATGGGGAGGAGCGGCATGCCAAGAAAATAGCTTCAGCGATTGTGGAGGCACGCAGCATCTACCCCATCAGCAGAACCCAGCAGCTGGCCAGCATCGTGGCAGGTATCCTCATTAATTCCACACGCTATCTCAGACCGTAGAAAAAGAGAGAAATATTAATCCCGTCTCTCCCTCTGGGATCTATTTGTCCAGGAAATCATGCAGCCTCTAATCCCGTCCATCATCCTCTCACGTCAGTGTTTTGTTGTCTCAGGTCTGCCTCCTGATGAGATTCTTATTCATAAGGGGAGAAGGTGTTGGTATTGGGTGGGGTTCTTTGTCTTACTTTTACTGAATTTGCAGCCTCCCCCCTCCCACCCCCCCATTTTCTTTGTTTTGGTTCTTTCCCTATCCACAGTCCTCCCTCCCCTGTTCTTCCACAGACTACACACACATTGCTCAATGATTTCAGAGAGGGGCGAGTTGATCGCTGGTGAGCGCGTGCGTCACGGGAGAGGACAGGTGTGACGGAGGCTACTTGTTTGTTCTTTTTTAAGAGCAGTGCAAGTCAACACCAATGCTTATTCCAATCAGTCCATAAGGTCTTGGCTTGCGTGGGTCCCAAGGGGTCATTAGGGGGCTGCCGGCTTGGTTGTTGCCTAGGGAAGCGTATGACGGGGGCGGGGGTGGGGAGATGGTGAGGGCTATCAGACGCCATAACGATAGGTGTCTGGGGAGCTGGTCTGTCTCAGGCGGATTCGCTTTCTTTGTGCGTGCATATCGACATGCATATATGCATGTCGTGGTGGGGAGCATTCTGGTTTCGGTTTGGCTTGTTTCAGCATCTGCCAATCCATGTAGGTGTGAATTAATTTGTTTTTTTGCCGTAGGACCGTTTGTATCTGTTATTGCAATATGTAGCCAAACGTTTCTTCAACACCGTTTCAGCTTATTGCTATTCTTCTATCTAGTTATATCTGGCACTGTTGAAATATGCTGTGTCGTGCAGTATTACTGTTTCAGTTTGCTTGAAATGGATTGAAAAGGAGTTATTGTTGTATTACCAGGGTGAGCATACTACAGTATCAGTGAAATGTGAAAAACAGACCTTACATGACTGTTTTGAATGAATTTCCTCATTTTTAAAAGCATATATGTATGAAAGGCATGATACTTTCAAGGTAATTTGGATAAAATATTGTTTTCCCATCATAATTTTTATGTTTCAGTCTAGCAGCCATTAAAGGAATTCACTGATAAAATAAATGTATCAAAATATTTCCTTGCCTAATTTATCATTGGATTAGATCCAATCTGTTTATTCACCTTGTCCTTTTGGTGTATATCCCACAATTTCCTAGAGCGAGAACACAATGTCTTTTTTCTTGCATGCAAATTATAACTCAGCACTTTACATTCAAAATTTGAATTAAGAACCTGTTTGTATTTGTTCCCAGTAGCAGCACCACTACACAACTAAATGGAAAGTAGTTCCCAAAGGCATTAATCAGGCCCAATACCTGACATCTGGACCCACATGAAAGCAGAACATTTACTTTAGCTTTTCATTTTTTAACTGAGTGAGCAAATATACATTTTGGTTTCTGAGCTATCAACAGTGCAAGTACATTGCAGTCAAGACCAGGCATGGTTCCTTGAGTGGTAAATGAATATCTCAACAAAAAACATTTTCAACGTACAAAGATTCCAAGTTACTCACGCATAGCCTACAAAGCACTCTCTGTAAGTCATTCATTACAACTTGCAAAAACTAGGCCTGCCGTTAAAAATATTGATATCAAAATTAGGCCAAGTTACAACAAACAATATTGCCTATCGTAGCTTGCACTAATTAAACTAGCTCTATTCCAAAGCAATGCTGCCCAATCGTTCCTAAATTATTTCATGTAACTTGGCCCTGTGCCATCCCAATCTCATATGTCTAGTACACTTTTGCAAGGTTCAAATGGACTGAACTTAGTCTCTTCATTAATTATAGGTGTGTTGCATAACATGCAATAAACCAATCAGTGTCATCTCCCATTCCCTTTAAAACCCACCTGCGTTTGTACCTTGGCAGATTGCTAATATAATGGCGGATTTAGTAAGACTGAAAAGAGAGACTTACAGCTGGCAAAACAGACCTGCTTGTGCATGAGGTTAAAGCATGTGACAGGAGAATATATGGATCAGTATTATTCAGACTAACCATTATGACATGTTTTTGATATACACAATAATAATCTTTCATATTAGGGTTTAACACCAGGATGGGTTCCTGGGAATTCCCGGCCAAACTTACACCCGTGCTGTAATTTTAGAAAAAATATGCGGTTTAATTTCATTATACCTGCAACAATTGAGCATAAACTACCAACTTTTGTCTCAGCTCATTATAATGACTTAGAAAATGCCAGATTACTTGTTTAACAAATTTTGTTTGCTTATACAATGAAGCATTGTCCAGCATTAATTCCATGAGACTGTTCTCACAGCAGACAGATCACAGGCAATGAACTTAGTGAAGGTCAAGCTTCATCTGAAGTTGATATTACGTGCATTCTAATATTGATTAATACCATAAATAGCTTTTTTTGCATTAAAGATGACACCACATGCAATAAAGCCATTAGATTTATGCATATTTTTCCTTGTTTTATATTGTCCTGCTTATTGAAATATGACCAATGCGTTTTTACTGGTAGCTTATGCTTTAAAATAAGCCCACTTTCCCAGGATTCCAAGGACAACCTGCATCTATTCCAGGAGAGATAACGTTTTATTTTAAGCAAAAATATGAATCCCTATTTTACATTGTAGTCTTGATATTTGTATGCATTCTTCTGTGTGCCCCAGTGTGTGTTACAGACGGGAGGGTGTATGTGCGTTGAGCACATGCCTGTGAAGACGCACATTATTATCTTAATATTGCACAATTAACATAACTATGAAACAACTGTGACATGACTTACAACCAGCTTTGTGTTGGTTTTAGCGCAAACGCTTTCAGCTCCATCAAACTAGCAATACACCAACAATGCGCCTGACCACACCTCTTCTTAAGACAAACCCGCCCAGATGGGCGTAAGTTGATTGCTATTTAAACAACGTGGCCACTGGACTGCGTCGGTCTGAAAAAAGCAAAGACATTTGCTTTTGGGTTACCGCCACTTAGTGCCCTGTGTAAGGTAGAATCCAAGGTCTTTTTCTTTAAAAAGACATTTTTCTTCCAATTTGTCGTCAATTGCCACTCCCTCAAGGCACTGGCCATACTCGCATCTGGCAGGACCGGGGATCGAACCCCCGATCCTCTGTGTGCAACTGCACAGACTGAAAGTCTGCGCTTTTACTGCTACACCATCCTGGTGGTGAGCCCAAGGTCTTTTTCACCTATTGTACCACTGCTGAAGTGTATTTGGACAGATTGAGTGCACCACATTGAAGGACAAGTCATATCCTATATTGTACATTATATTTTAGTTGACAATGCTGCTCCCTGCTGTACGTCATCCTTTAACCCCTTCGTGCAGACCCCCTAGTGGCTCATCTCAACCGTGCGATTGCTCAACTCAGACATTCATTACTCCTGCAGCCAAACTATAAGTGAAAACAACAAACTCTGTGTTATAGTTTTATTAGTACACAATACAATGATTCCAAATACAGAGTTTCTAAGTGCCACCATTGTCGCGTAGGTCATCCACTTACAGGAAATCCTCACCCAGTCTCACCTGGAACTATACAGACCCAAGCATGACACATTGGAAAATAGCATCTATCTGGGAGTTCATAAAAACATTCTTTTACCACCAAAAATTTGTATTCCGTCATAGCAACAAGATAAAGCCAACAATAGCCGCTGGTTTGCCAATACAGCTGTCATGGACCTGAATACGGGCTGGACCCAAGTGCAACGACCAGGAGGCAGAAGGACAGAAAAGGTAGTTTTTTATTATAGCTTGGGGCAGTCCCAAGCTGTACACAGAATACAAACAGAAAAACAATAAAGTCCGGAGATTCTCCGGGACTTCACTTTGCTCCAAGCCGGAGCTGGACTTGTACTGGAACGCAGAATGTTCCAAACCGGAACTGGACTTGTACTGGAACACAGGATGTCCCAGACCGGAACTGGACCTTTGTACTGGAACCCTGGAGTTCCAAACCGGAACTGGACAGGATGGGGAACTGGATCGGATCAAACTGGAACTGGACCAACTGGAACACTGGGTTGTTCCAAACCGGAACTGGACTTGGTACGGGACACTGGATGTTCCAAACCGGAACTGGACTGGACAGGAACTGGATCGGGTCAAACTGGAAATGGACTAGACTGGAACACTGGATGGTCCAAACCGGAACTGGACTGGACAGGAACTGGATTGGGTCAAACTGGAACTGGGCAAGACTGGAACACTGGAATGTTCCAGACCGGAACTGGACTGTGCGGGTCTCTCAGGAATTGTTCCAAACCGGAACTGGACTTGGCGGATCTGGACAGACGGGACAGATAGGGGGAGCGCTAGGCATCCAATAAATAAGCTTCGAACTTGTCTCCTGAAGCGAGGGAGGACATAAAGTACAGACAACCGGTTATGGAAATGCATGAAATTAGAGAAGGGGAAACCGGGATGTTATTAGTAACAGGTAACCAGGTAGTTGATGCAGAGGAAGGGGTAGCGGCAGATACGGCTGGGCAGGGCAGTGCAGCGGACCTCGGGTTGGCCCGGTTGAGGCAGCAGGGCAACAGCAGTAGATGCAACCGGAACCGTAACAATGGCGGTAGCCAAAGCTGGACAGGAACAACTGTAGAATGGAGGAGCAGAACGCCCCGCTGTGGGCGCCACATCAGGTGGAAGCGGGGGTACCGCAACACAATAAGGGAATAGCGCAGAACTGTAGACTGGCAGAAATAACAGAGTAGTGGTTAACGAGACAGGTAAGGTGCGGCAGGTAGGACCGCATCAAAACAGGACAGATTAGCAAACAACAGTAGGCAGTGTGCATCTAAGCACCGAGACAGAACCAAACTGTTAGCAAGATAAACAGACAAGGGAATACAAGACCAGGATACAAATGAAACAACGTTAACGAACTGGCGCTGGATAGCAGCCAGCAGGTGGGTTAAATAGGGAGTGAAATTGGAAACAATCAAGAAAGCGTGCAAATGTATGCGTGGGTGATTGAACAGAGCGGAGTGTGAGGAATGCATGCCGAAATGGAGGAAGGAGATAGGCTGAGGCAGGAGTGGGGAAATGGAGTGAAACAAACAGAGGGAACACGCCCAGTCTGCAGAAAGGGGAAAAACACGGACAAAGGGAGTCAAACATGACACGGAGGGAAAGGGCAAAACACGGAAAACGGACAGGATGGGAACGGAACGTGAAAAATTATGCTCCTTCAATAGCAAAATAAAACCAGCGCCGGCTGGAGACGTAGATGGTGTGATAAAACCATTAGCCAAAGATTCCTCAATATACTGCTTCATGGCAGCACTCTCAGGGACAGATAAAGAATACAGTGAACCACTGGAAAGAACAGTACCCGGGTACAGCTCAATAGCGCAATCATATGGTCTATGGGGTGGCAATCTGGTGGCACGTTGTTTACTAAAAACCTCGGCGAGGTCTGAGTATTCCGCTGGAACGCCTGCGGGTAGAGCAAACTCGAGCGCCCCTACCACCTCCGGCGCACCGGAGGAAGTGTCAGACAACCTGTCCCACTCAAAATCAGAGATGGAAAGACCCCCCTCCTCCATGGAACCCCCCTCCGCAAAGTGGTCCCAGGAGAGACTCTCCTCTCCACTCTCAGAGAGGGAAAGAGATTTCTCTGAGTCGTAGTGAGACTCCGCTTCCTCTGAATCACTGTCAGAGCCGAACTGGGAGAGATCAGGGGCATGGCCTGATGAAGGGAAGGCAACTGAACGACAATGTGGCTGGCACTGAGGGCCCCACTGATGAATAGGTTTCCTATCCGTACCCCAACAGATATGAGGGTTATGTAACCCTAGCCACGAATGTCCCAGTACCAGTGGGTACGACGGAAAGTCAATTAAAAAGAATTCCATTCTCTCCGAGTGCCCCTGGAGAGAGATGTGCATCTCTACTGGATTAGTCCTCTGCTTAATGACTCCAGAACCCAAAGGATGACTATCAAGGGCAGTAACCTGACGGGCGCTAGTGAGTAGATTGGTGGGGATTTTTAATTTCCTAGCCCATTTGGCATCAATAAAAGACTCCACGGCCCCGGAATCAATAAAAGCATTAACGCTTAGAGCGTCCCTCCCAAAACAGTTGAACGGGTAACAGGGTCCGAGAGGGAGTACTATTTTGTCTCACTGGAGACCTCGGTCTCCCCCGTGAGACCCTCTCATTACCCGTCAACTTAGGGCATCGATCCTTTGTATGGCCCTTACGCTTGCCCGTGGTTTCGCTCTCCTAGGTTGGTGGAGAGACGACCCATCCACCTGCAAAGGCTCCTCCTGATCAGCGGAGGGATAGGTGGAGAAACTGGGCGGAATACCTCTAGGCAAGGTGGATTTAAAATGGACCGAGTGATTGCTACGCTCACGTTCACGCTCTCTGATCCGGTTATCTAGGCGTATAGCCGTGATGACCAGGTCATTGAACATAGCGGGTGGCTCAAGCATAGCTAACATGTCCTTAATGGGGTCGGACAATGCTTTTAAAAATAAGGATTTTAGCGGACCATCCGGCCAACCTGTCTCCCCGGCCAATGCTCGAAATGCTATGGAAAAGGCCGCTACTGTGTCAGTTCCCTGGCGCAAACTGGTCAATCTCCTGGCTGCCTCTTCACCTGAGACCTTGTGATCAAAAACCAGCTGCATCTCATTCATGAGCTGGGTAGAATCATGAATAACAGGAGCATTGGCCCGAATTAAGGGGTCAAAGAGCCTGATCGGACAGAAGTGACTAAATAAATGCTACACGGGATTCTGGTGTAGTGAAGCAGGAGGGTTGTGCTTGAAAAACAATTATACATTGGGTCAAAAATGGTCTGCATTTTCCCGGTTTCCCACCATAACGAGGCGGTAGTTGGAGTTTAGGTTCTTTAAGGGTACAGGGCATGGGAATGGGAGGAGTTTGTGCTTGTGTAACTGAGGGGGGATTCACTGTCACAGAAAGTCTATGCAAACTTTCAGTAACTTTCTGTAGGCATTCTCCCTGGTTGTGCAGTTGTTCTATCAACTGGTCTTGTTGAATTTGCAGGGAGAAAATAGCCTCCTTAACGGTACCCCCCGTAGCGCCCTGGCTAGGCAGCGTTTTGTAAAAATCGGTAGACGTCGCTGATTCTTCCATACTGACTTCGAGATTTTGTGAGGGGAAGTGTAAGGTTCGGAGAATCAAACGCGACCAATAAGGATTTCTAAAAGCGTATCTAGAGAAAGATCCGCCACAAAACGCGGAATAATACGCACCAGGACTGGGATAACACAGGATAGGGAGCAAAACTTCCCTAGCACAAAGCAAAACAAAACAACCTCCAAAAACTGAGGCGATCTCGATAAACAGCGAGAATAACTAACTTAAGAACCTCACGCACTAAAATAATTAGGCGTAACAAGAGGTAATGAAACAAAACTCAAAACAAAAATGAGTGAAGGAAAGGAATAGAAAAGAAAACCTGTTAGCCAAAACTCTTGTGGAAAAAGAGCTGAACACAACTGGCAACAGGTAAAAAGAATAAATGATAAAGAAAGATTGGAAAGGAACGACAAAACCAATCTAATCCTAAATCTTTATAACCGAACTTGCTGCATTTCCTATAAGAACCAGAAATGCAGCGACCGAAATTCCTATACCTTTACCGACTTCGTATGTCAACATAGCAAAGACAATCTCGAAGTGCGGAAATGCGGAAGTCCTGAGGTATTTATAGCCCGCAGGAAACGCGAAACAGGTGAAGGGAATAATTGTCGGGCAAGACGCGAAAACCGGAATGGAGGTGGAAAAAATCAGATAGTGTCTTGACGATGCCAAAAAGGAAACCAAAAACGTCGAAAAGCAAAGGCTGCAAATAACCATGACACTGGACATCTCTCCTCCAACTGTTCCTGGGGTGGCCTCTTTTTCTCTTCCCCTGTGGGTTCCACTTTAAGGCTTGTCGGGTGATGTTGATGGCTGGTTTCCTGAGGGTGTGTCCTATCCAACTCCACTTTCTTCTTAGGATCTGTAGGTCAATGGGATCCTGTCCAGTTCTCTCCCACAGGTCCACATTCCTGACTTTGTAGGAATAGGCAAAGTATAACTACATAAATATTACACAATAACTATCGAATATAAATAAATAAACATGTAACATTGAGTGTAATAGGTCATTTTACAGGCATTTCAAATTGAAACAACATCCCAAGCAATCAAAGCACTTACGGTAATATGAGGATTACTGATTCTTCATTAAAGATGTGAAGAGAGTTCCATTTGTAAATTTTAGACAGTTACTTTCAGTACCATTTGTTATCCCAATGTAAGATAAAGTGAGACTGGACACTACTGGTAGCACCCACAATATGAAAGTATTTCAGTATTCAGAATAGTTGTTCTTTGGTTAGCTACGTATTTATGAACCAATTTGAATAGTGCTAAAACAGAATATATATTTTCTGACCATTTTTCTTACAAATAGGTTTTTGGGGAAAATACAATTTATATTCCTTCCATGTTTATGAGAAAAGCTGGTCATCAGGCAAATCAATGGAAATACTTACATTTTTGAATACACAAAAATGTAATTTGTATTTAAATATATTTAACAACTCTAGTGTTTTATTGTATGTACAATGATGTTGAAAAAGGAAAAGGGGTTGATCAGCTTTCATGTCAGTTACATACATATAAATTAGTGCATATGTAATTCTCACAGTCTAGCATAGCAATGTTATGTAGAATGAGTTAGGAAGCAACGTGTGGTTCCAGTGTTCATCTGCTGCATTTATTTAGTTGTAGCCGGCTTTGTGAACTGTTATCATAACTATTGGCAAGGCATTTCTGAAGCTGATTTGCACAAAATATTAATCAGTAATATATTTCACACCATTCAATAATTTTGCCTGCCACAGATCACTCATGGCCAGTTAATGCAAATGCTGCTGCATATGTAAATAAGTACACTACTTGGTAGTTGGTTTGTTATTAGCTTTTTTGTATGTCAAAGTCCTTTAAGGTGTTACTGCCTATTTTGTGCAACGTTCATGTGGTAAATATGCTGGAGAATTTCCAATCTACTTTTTGACAAATAGCTTCACAGGCACATAAATTGAAGTTTGCAATATAGACCCTTGTGATATTGCCAGTTGTCCAATGGTGTCTTTCAGGTGCCTTAGCTCAAAATATCTTTGGCCTTGATTAAGACTGGGGCATCATTCAAAGTGTGCTGGATTCAACACTTCTGTATGTCTGCATGTTTACAGTTTGACTAAATGCTACTTCTTGAGAATTGTTACAAAAAATGAAGAATTACCAACAGTTCCATTAAGAATACTCTGTGATTCAATAAACATATGTCCATGTTTATGGGCTCACTGTCCCATGAAAATGACTTTCAAAGCATTTTACACAAAAGCCCCTTCACATCTGGTGTTTTATTTATTTATTAAATGTTTTTTTTGGAGGAGTAGCACCTTGAAAATGAATGCTCAGCATGGCTCCCATTACATGTGACCGGTGTCCTATAATTGGCCTGTATTACATACAGAGTAATTGGTCTAAGTAGATATACTACTGTAGCCTATAGTGTACTCCGTAGTCCAGCAGAATAGATACTAACAACACAATTCAAGCTTATTGTCTTTTACTTCTTTTGAGGTCATCATGAAATGTAGCTATTAAAGTCATTTTGAATACAACATGCACTGATTTATAGATATGAATAATTGTGTTATCAGTGTAAAGCAGCACTAAGATTAAATGTTTTTTCTCATTCACAATGCTGTTCCTAGTGAGAACCACCATCAACATACAAAAGTACCCTTAATTGTGTATATATTAAAAGGCCAGTTCATCCAAATATGAAATTAAGCTATGCCTCTCCCCAAATAATGGTATAGTGGCACTGCGCCACCATGACGGCATGCTAGCGCCACCTTGTAGTGAAAAACGTGACATTGTATTTAAATCTATGTAATCCATTCTGTGTCGTGCAAGCGGCCTGTCTTTGTATAAAATTGGCACATCTCTGTGTGTTTTATTCATCTTAGACAACTAGGAAAACTGTAAAATTAACTATGATGCGTGGATTTCTCCAGGGAAAGCGAGGAGTGGCTCTCAAGTAGAATTCATTTTGTTGAAGCTTAACATGCGCTCCTGATGAATTACCTCCGCATCCACCAAATTTCTAGTGGGGCCGGTTCTAGACATGGGCATTGCACCCCCCCCCCCCCCCCCCCCCCCTCCTCAAATGCTCTGCCTGCCCCCCCCCAAAGCCAATCCAGAAAAATTTTTATCTGATAATGTCAGACATTGACGCCGTCAATATTAGAGCTACAGACGAATCATACATATAGGCTACTAAAAAACTAGATACACAGAGTAACAGTGGGTTATGTATTTTTGTGGGATAAACACAGCCAAAGTTATTGCAATGTGCAGGTGACTGTTTGAAAATTGGATATTATTGGAGTTTCATCTGCAGCATGCGAAAGTTATTTCTCCATGTTATCTCACGTTTTAACCCCCTTCCGCCACATTATGTTGCACGGGTGAAATAAAAACCTAATTATTCTTGCTCATGAGAAGGCCATTAGCTTACATCGGCTCTATATGGATGAATTTGTAGCTAGCCTATGTGTTTTTTGTGGAAAGAAACAGAAGACTGATGTAAACTCTGAGGCCATCGGAGCTTACAGTGTGCGGAATCTTCGAGAGGGGTCTGGCTGCAGCACGCTGGGCAACCTCCACCAGGAGAACCTCCACTGTGGGAATGGAAACACGTGACCTCCACACCAGAAACGGAACTGACTACGTCTTTGATAGAAGATTTAGCGACTTAAGCCCTATTCGGATGGGATAAGTTTTACAGGGGGAGGTGGGGTAGTGTAATAATTACCGGAGGAGCTCCGCTATTTTAGTCCTGTCTGAATCTGACATGTCAGTAACTTTTACGGACTGCGCGCTCCGTTTTTTTACCTACTGTTAAATGTTTTTTACCTACTGTTAAATGTCCTGTAAAAATTACCCCAGGTTAAAGCAATCCCGTGCGAATTGACATTCTGTTATTTCCTGTGAGTCTTCCCCAGGTTTTTTGCACTCGAGGACGCCTTTGGTTGTGCTCTCTTCGGTCCAAGCGCAAGCCACAACTATTGGCCGACCTCTAAATTAATGTAACGTTACATTAAATAAGAAGACAGAGAGCAAAAAAAAAAAAACAGGTTCAAAAGTAGGCTACAGTGGGGCAACGCTTGTGGCAGCTTTAGGTAAGCTATTGTAGCCTAGCTATAGCCTTTAGGCGTGTAACGATTCTCCAAATCCATGGTTCGGTTCAGACCTCGATCTTTGAACCACGGTTCGGTTCATACCTCTGTTTTTTTTGTTTTGTTTGTGTAATGTGTAATATTTACAAAATATACAGCTCAGGGTTTTTCCTACATAGTAAATTATTTTACGACCGCCAAAATGATTTCACGGACTGCCAAAATGACAATAATTCACAAAACGGCAAATAAAATCATATCCGAATGAATTTCATTTAATTTTTTGGGTGCAATATGGTCTTTCGGCCAGCGGATGGCGATATCTTATACTAGGAGACGAGTAGAAGAAGCATAGAACCATAGACTGTAGCCTATAGAAATGCCGCTCAGCTATTCTGTGGCAGAGTGCGACTCGGTAGAAAGACATAGCGTGGGCAGCGAGTTGGATGGAACACGCTCCAATTTTGAATTAGGCTACCTTTTGAAGCCCTAACTTCTGAAAAGGTAAAAGCTTTAACCCGATCCACGTTGGTGCCCCATAACTATAGGGTTAGACTTATCGGTCTCAATTACAGTATCCTATTCATGTTTGTCTTAAATGATAAACTAGGCTACAGCTTTAAGAAAACCCCAAGATTGACTACAGTGCAATGAAATCAGAGGGTGCTGTTAATAGCCCAAAGCGCTCGTCTTGCCACAGCGACAGACTGTAAAATGCACCGTTTACAAGAAAATCATGTTCAGTATAGCTAGAAACAATAATATTTTTTTAAAACGTTGTACAAATAGGCCTACGCATTCGGCCTTTTCCATTGCTTACTGTAGGCTACTATACAGTAGGCTCCCTGATGCACTTTCGGTTTAGAAGACACCAAATTTTTTTCCTCCAAAATCTCTCGTAGCTAGCCCACAAATATGTTAATGAAACCAAACATCTGACATGTAGGCTATATGCAGATAGGCTACCACTGTGTTATGATTGACCCTGAAGAGTTTATCTTGTTATGTTTCGCCAAAGTCCCGTACAGTCAACATTTCCACAGTGACCTATCGCATTTAGGGCTGAAATAGTCTACGTTGCTGTTGTCATGTAAAAACACAAATTGTGTTTTTGTACGTTTAAAAAAAACGTGTAGCTACATTATTTCTGTTTTAGAGTGTTATTTATTTTTATATGTGTGCGCTATCAAAATAGCCTAAATGCCTAAATAGCCTAAATGGTGTAATATTCTTCAAGGACCTACAAAGCCTACATGGGATCTTTGTACTCCAAAAACTGTATTTACTGTAAAATGAATGCAAAAAATGTTGCTCCTCACGCACTGCGTGCGCTCGCATTGGTACAGTCAAAACCCATTTCTCTGCCAGGAAAAACCCTGCAGCTTGCCCTAACTTTAAATAGAATAATAATTTTGTGATTTGCATGTGTTATAGTGCTAATTGTGAAATGAAAAATTAGTTTTCTTACATTGGTTGTAACGTAATGAGAGCTCAACAGGCTGCATCTGCAGTGGTGGCAGCGGGTTGGGGTTGGGGGAGGGGGTGTATCGCGGTTCAGTCTTCCAGAACCGCGACACAAGACCGTGGACGTTTGTATCACGGTTTCGGTCTCAGTTTCAGAACCGTTACACCCCTAATAGCCTTACATACATGTTATGGCCTAACACTGTTTTTCTCAAGCTAACGTTAATAAAGAGGTGTAATGCAGGATTCCTCACGCTTTTTGTGGACATGTTTGCCAATATAACATTGTCTCCACGTAGTTTTTTTTTTTGGCACCTGCATCTTTTCAATTGCTCCCTGCCAGCGATTTTCTACCAGAAGCAATCAGTTTGCAATGAAGATAGGATGTGAAACGTTGTATGACTTGTGAGGAACATTTTCGGTGTGACGACTCTTGTGGCAAAAGAGCTGAACACAACTGGCAACAGGTGAAAAGAATAAAGGATAAAGAAAGATTGGAAAGGAAAAAGAAAACCAATCTAATCCTAAATCTTATAACCGGACTTTCTGCATTTCCTATTCGTACGAACCAGAAATGCAGCGACCGAAATTCCTATACCTTACCGACTTTGTCAACAGGTATTTATAGCCGGCAGGAAACGCAAAACAGGTGCAGGGAATAATTGTCTGGTAGGATACGAATACCAGAATGGAGGCGGAAAAAATCCGATAGAGCGTCCTGACGACGCCAAAAAGGAAACCAAAACGCAGGAACAGCAGAGGCTGCTAGAAACCATGACAGAAAGAGGACAAAAACGCTGTACTTGGTCAGGTGCAGCGACAAAGGGGCGTTGTAAGCGCATTTTGTGCTACGCCAACAACTTACCGATTGCAAACACTTGATTGGAAAGTACAGTCACTAGACTTGCCGACGGTCTCGTTAGCCGCACAGACTGTTATCGTATAGAATTGGGTGGTTTAAGACCGTGACAACGAGCTGCTTTTCAGAAATACAGAAAAGAATGCAAGCTCGTCGGGCACTTTTTTTTTTTTTAACCGTCTCGAGCGGTGTTGTTTCTGATTGGTTCATGGTGCGACAACGTTGACTGGTAGTCAACATTTCAGAGAGACAAACATACGGGTTATTTATCACTGTGTACTGAATCCACCCCTCCCGCTGTTTGTCGGCATTATCCATAGACTTTGAATGGAAGCTTTGTCTCTGTCGCGAGTAGATGGTGTGAACGAGGCGTTAGCAAAGAGGGTAAACGGAGCAAGAGGTCCCACTTCGGGTCTGGAACGTCCGCACTTGGAACTTATTAGACAGACAACAGGCGCTCATTGAATGACTGGCTTTCACCGGTTATTATCAGACAGACAAAATCAAAAGTCTACCTTTTCTTTTTAGATTATATATGCCTAGGTTGTCAGGACCCAGTACTACTACTTACAACCCGTTATGATTTTGACTATCCAACGAAAACCAACTTTATATCCGGCTAGTGCCGGTCAGATGTGCGCCACTCTAAGAATATGTTATGTAACTTTAGTTGCTACGTTAACTGAAAACACTACTGCGCATGCCTGATCACTTCCTCTTGTGTGGACAAAAAATTCAATGGGGAAAAGCGCCAGTTGCGTATCTTGTCATATATCTTAAATCTTTGGTGTTAGGCAGTTGAGGTCACGTGACTTCCACAGTGGAGGTTCTCCTGGTGGACGTCTCTCAGCGTGCTGCAGGCAGGTCCTCTTGGAATCTTCTGCTATTATTATTTATTTTGTATCATTAGGCTACCCAAAGTAATACAGGACAACACAACACAGTTGAAGAGTGTTTTAAGATAACTTGCGTATCTTTAGGCAATAGCCTATAACTCATTTATACAACCACAAATAGAACATTAAGCATGGTTTATCAGCTAAAAATCTATAATTATAGGCTATATGGAGTTGTTTTCAGTAAAATGCAACTAAAATAGAAGGATGTCTACTCGAAGCAATGCAGGACAATTCATTTTAATGAGCAAGACAGGGATTTTAGTTTGTCTTTAAAATAGCCAGATACTTCACTGGAAAAAAAGGCAGAAATGCAAATTTACCAACACAACACAGATGAAGAGTGATAGTTTTTAGATAAATTATAACACCTTTAGCCAATGTAGCTCGGTCATGGCAAATAGCTTACGTTAACAACAGAAGCATGGTTTATCAGCAAAAAAACAATACTTAGGCCGATATGCAGAGTTGTTTTAGGTAAAATGCAACAAAAATAATTCTGTTAGCCTATAGCTAGCTGTTTAACTTGGCTATCTGCCATTGATAGTCTGTGGCGCTAGCCAGCTACATTGGGTAAAAAGCTAAACTAAAACTGAAAGAGTCTGACAAAGATGTTTACCAGGGAGAAGTAGCATAGCATACAAGCAATTTGTGAGACAATGATGACAATTTTGTAGGCTAATGTTCTTACAAGCAAGTACAGCAACACTGTTTATTCCATTCCTAAAATAAGATTCAAATTTCCCTGGTAAAATCACACAATGCATTCACTCCAATATATTCTATGTGCAAAGTCATGTCATATGTGTGCAAGAATAATTGTTTATTGTTTAGAGGGCTGGTTCAAGTATTAAAGAAATCATGCCAGAAACAAAAGGTATTACGTGAGAACGTTGTAGCCTTTTGCGTGCTTTATCCGGGAATGTTTCTGCTTTTATTTCCACTTGAGCCGTTCTGGAAGATGTCTGTAAATCTTACTAGGTCCTGATTCGGATAATTGCTGGAACATCTTACACGGAAGATCGATTCCGGCTTTATTTACACATGAGGCCGACATGGAAGATTTCCAGAACATTTACGGGTTAAGATGCATGTGTGAAAGAGGCTATTGGGAGGGGGTGGGGTGTGCAGAGCCAGATTGGAGATTTTTGTGCCACTCACCTTTGAACGTAGTAGCCTAGTAAATATTTTTATGAATTTAATTCCAAAAGTATATCAAATATCAGACTCTGAATGTTGGCAAAATGTAACTATTTTGTGGGGTCAATACAGTAGTCTTAAAATACTGAATTGATTAAAAACTTGCACACAAAAAAAAGAATAATCAGCAGTAAATTCGATTTGGCTATTTCATGCCATTGAAGCCTCTAGATTGCAGGAATTAGCTGTTTTAGGTGTTTTGAAAATAAAAAGTGCTTCACCTTCTCGATGGGGGTACCCCCTCCAGACCACCCCCTATGCACTGTGGAGCACCACCTTCAAAGAGCACTGCTATGTTTGTATATACCTGGAGTGCTATCTGGAGTGCGTCCTAGAATAATGGCATACTTTGGTTGAGACTGCGTGGATATACACAGTTGGCGTACTTCGATAAAAAGTTGTTTTCAAAAAAACGTGCACAACAAGGTCTGTGGATGCTCATGAGTAACCGTGTCATTATATTTGTAAATAGACGTTGCTGTTGATTTCTTCAATGTTAATTTTTGATGCTTTGAACCAAAACCGTTGAGGTACGTTGTATCACGGTGATATCAAGGAGAGCTGCAGTGGATATCTATAAAACTAGTGGAGTCTCAGCGATGGATCTCGATGGATAGATAGCACTCCAGGTATATAGAAACAGCTTCATTTCATTTTTGGATGAATTGCCCCTTTATTCATTTACAAAGGATTTAAAAACAGCACAAAAAACTAATAACTAATATTATTTGCAGTGTAGTGGTTTTGGCTGTTAAAATATTACTCTGCTCTACTGATTTATTTATTTCAGAGGTGGCTCAAGGGTGTCCTCATATCACAGAGCTCCAGGCATTAAGTCATAAAAGTTAAGAGGAAACTATCATCACCTTTACTCTCATTTAAAGTTAAACAAGTTGTGATACTAAACTATTTATATCACAAAACATTTGTTTCCAAGCAAGTTACAAAAAACATCAAAGTATTACCTTAAAGTTGGAGTATGCAACTTTTTTTTGGAAAAATAACGGTCATGCTTAGTTGGTAGCAATCATATACTGTTGTAAGAGCAATCATAAACTGTTGTAAGAGCAATCCAGCACCATACAGTGTATTTATACTGTCCAACGATTCGGCCCAAATTTCAAATTTTCAAGTTTTCTTTCAAAACAAAGTGGGTCATGACGTAAATCAATTGAAGAGATAGGCCGGTTCACGTCACGAACCAATCAACAATGAGATTGACCTTGCGCGTTCGCCAGCTACAAATTTCACCAACAATGGCGGACATGTCTCACGCTATTATTGATAATGTTACTTAATTTGGTGGCTAGTTCTTGGAAGAAGGACATTTTTGTTCACATTATCTGTCGTATAGATCGTGTTAGCTAGAACCGGCTACTGAGCTATAACCATGCATGCCAGCTGTAGCCAGATACTGCCTGGTTCAGACTAACGTTACACAAACTGTGTGTGATTTGTCTGTCGTATTAGCAAAATCACTTAATTTGTGAGTTTGGTGACTAAATGGTAAATGTTTCATTGCGGTATTGTTAAACTCTGCAACAACAGAAAAGATTCTGTTGTTTTACCTGGACTCTTGTAGCTGTCATTTTTACTGTAATGTTAGCTATACCAGTCTGTAATCCTGTAATCGTATCTAGAAAACTTGCACATTTACAACGAAGTCTGTGGGAGCAGTGGGGTGGGGGGTGTGTCTCTTTCTCTGTGGGCAGGGCCAAGGGGTGTTATGAATTTGAAATGTTTTGACAACAAATGTGACCATTGAGAAAGTTGCGTACTCCAGCTTTAACTATTAGAAAAATGGTTTGCTCAAATACAATAATCATTTTATACTCTTACGTCTTCTATGGGTTCTACTGTTACAAGAGGTCCAGGGCTTAGGAATCTGTTACAATCAGCAGCAGATGAACAATTAAGAAGTAAAGAATTCTAGTAACTCTCACAAGACTACTTATGTGCTGGGACCCTATAGTCATCTGATTAGTGCTGATTGGCTCCCTGGAAACAAGAAGTTCACCCCACAGCCAGAGTTGTTCGTCAGCTCTGATGTCACACACAAAGGTTTTTGGGTCTCCTTAGTGAGTTTGGTGTTGAGTTGATCTTTCCCGCTTTGTTGAGGAGATGGTATCTTGTATCGCATTCCAGAAGGCCAGGGTAATAAACCTAATCCCCCCCCCCCCCTCTTCTGATTGCATAGGATGAAATGATGAGATGATGAAATGATGAGTCTGAGATTATTTTGAAGGGGGAAGTGTTCAAAAACAAATGTAACAAGTGAATGCCACAGTGCCATTAATGTAACTTGTGAGAAGTACTCAAACTTAAAAATAAACATCTTTTGTAAATTTATTTGGATCTTGCTGTCATCCCAAAAACCAATAGCCCTGGGCACATCTGCAGACAACAAACTTCACACAACAAAATTTAAGACAGATAATTACAAATCAGATTCATATATACATGCACTTTGTGTATCACATATCAAGTACTGTTTTCTTTTGTGTAATAACGGTTCAGTGAAATATAGGATGTGAACTCTTACACGGGGCTTGTGCTCATTGTTACCACCTGGAAAAAGAAGATTTTTTTATTTTTGGAACCTTTTAAAGATGAATGAGTTTTGTGCATCTTCAGGAGGCTGGCGTAGGTTATTATTGATCCAGTGAGTCATGCCAAATGCCGCAGCGCGCTGGATGAGAAATGTCATACGGCTCATAGAGCCAAACATTAAAGGTGGTATGACTCTAGGGATACTATACATGGTGGCGAGGATGGTGACAAGAAAAAGGACTGTGACTGTGCAGGTTGTGTAACTCAATTAGACCTCTGTACCCTTAGTCAGCACTACTGCCTGTCTGAATGAGATATTCTGAAGAATAAATGCATTATCCGTTACTATGTGCAGAAAAATGCCGACACTTGTTTCGGTACAGTGAATAGACTGATTACACACTGACATTCCATACAATACATACGTACAATACAATGCACACTTCCAGGTAAAGAGTAAATTGTCAGTAATAAATGTAACTTTTGTTTGTCTATTGCTTTTTCTTTCTCTCTTTCTGTACTGAAATGTTTGTTGGAATTCTGATGACTAATGTTATAACTAATGCTAGCTAATGTCAGCTAGATAATACCTTTTAGCTTGTTTATTACCATTTTTCATCCTGCGGATTATCCCAGAAAGCAGGATTACTGAGTTAGTTGGATAACTGCACTGAGTAAAACCCGGAACCCTCCCAAATCTTGAACATGAACTGAAGTAAAAAGAGCTGTTCCGGATTTTACTCAGTGCAGTTATGCAGCGAACTCAGTAGCTAGTCCTGCTTTGTGGAATAACCCACCCCACCGCCCTGATGTACCTTACCGTTTTTTTTTTATTTTTTATAATGTTAAATTAGCAGGCTAATAATGTAATCAAGCAAGCTGCCTAAGTAATATGAAGTTAATGGCAGGTGTCAAATGATAGCTAAAGTAAGTCTAGAAAATAACTAGTCAGAGGAATAGTAAGTTCTTGAAAATAAGCTTGCGAAGTCCCTAGCTGCACTGTTAGGGCTCTATTTTAATAAACCAAACGCAATGGTGAACGCAAGAGTAAACGCTTGGCGGTATCGCTCTGAGGGCGTCGGCGAGAAATTTGGTAATTTCATGACGGCAATCTTGGCGCACCTTATGGCGGTATTGCTAAAAGGCTGGGTTTAAATGTCCAAGGTGTGTCTCTATGGTAGCCAATCAAATTGTTGTTCTCATGCTTTAAAAAAAAAGCCAGTTGGAACACAATCGCTCCATGCAATTTCATAATGAGCAACCCAAACGCACTGGACCGTCAACTTGGATGTGTGTATGATTCTACGTGGGAACATGCATTGAAATGTTCATTTTAAAAGCTGATCCGATACTTACCATTTATCTAGCCCTAGTAAACCGCTCAGCCAGTTGATTTCTCTTTGCTCTGGCTGTGATGGGGACCGCGACCACTGGTGCAGGTGGGGCAAGCTAATTTTGTCGCATGTCACCTGGACATTGATGGAATGTGTTCCTTTGCGATTGACGAAAACTATTGCATGCTCGGGTGGTGCGCGGATTTGTATGTGCGTGCAGTCGATAGCACCAAGCACCCCGGGGGAACCCACACTTGAGAAAAAATGTGAGTTTTGACTTTTTACTGCATTCATTGTCCGTATAGTTGAGGAAGGACACCCGCTGAAAGTATATCCTTTCTGTGTATTGTGTAGTGGTAGGCTTATGATTCAACTGTGCCAATGTGTAATTTATATATTATAGGCTATTGGCCTACATGATCGCAAGTTTCTTGTAAGCTGTCCTGTTTTATTCTAGTAGTTTAAATTAAAATTAATTAATAATAATAATTATAGGCTATTTGTTCATTAAATGGAAGTGCAATGTTGGCATCACCTATAGACACTACATAGAACTACATGACTAATAAGTTGCCAAATTGCCAGAGTCTATTGCGTTGCCGCTAAGAGGTGGTTCCAGCTGATCATAACGCAATGGGTTTTCGTTGGTTCAAATTGTCACTGCGCCAAAAGTATTTTAGAACACGCCCCAGACAGCGCCACCCATCCCACTGCAGCGCAAGCAAAAGGATGTTATGTTGAGAATTTGTTGATCCTAGCGGTATTGCTGAGAAACGCCATAGCGCCAGTTTTAAGACGTTGATGCTGTCAACAAGCTTGCGTTTGACTATACCGTCCCCTTGCGCTGGTTTGCGCCGGTTTGAAAATAGAGCCCTTAGTGTTATTTGTGACAAGATTAGACTAGCGTGCATGCTCTCGAGCTGCAAATTAATCTAAACAGATCGACAGATAGCTAAAGTTAGCTTTGTTAAGGTATCCAGTGTTAACTTTAGCTACTTAACTATAATGCTTTCTTCCTAATTTAATTAGTTAGTTGTGGGCCATTGGACCTTTTGTTATTCAACTATAAAGCTTAATTCAGAAATAGAAGAATAAAGTATGTAGGCAGAAATACAGTAGTTTATTATGGTCTATATGCTGTGCAGTGGCATAGTGATCTACAGATAAGTATCGTATCGTAAAGTTCAATCTCAACAAAAAAACATTTTTCAACATAAAAAAATGCGAAGTTACTCATGCATAGCCTACAAAGCACTGTCTGTAAGTCCTTAATTCCAACTTGCAAAAACTAGGCTTGCCTTTAAAAGTATTAAGATCAAAATGTGGCTAACTAAACTAACTATATTGCCTATCGTAGCTCACACTAATTAAACTAGCTCTATTCCAAAGCAATGCTATTTAATGTAACTCGTGTTTTTTTATCTTACCATGTGAAGGGAATGTAGTCATTTAAATGTTAAATGTCAAATAACAAAAATTGCCTCATGGAAGACATATCTTTTCAATGAAGGTTTTAAACAGGTGACGAATAATTACACTCCAGAAAGGATCTTTATACTTTGTTGTCAAGTTGACTTTAGAAAATGTACAGGGTTTAAAATATTTGCTGCTGCTACAAATTTCTGTACAATTCACAAACAGACATTTATACCAAGAAACCTCATTTACAATAGAGAAAGGGGGGATGAATAAATAAATGTTTGCCCCATTAATGTAGCCTACTGTATGTTTGTGGGTCAGATGACGCCAAATAAGCAATAGTACTAATTTCTGAACATGTAAAATAATAGCATAGCATAGTTATTTGTGAACAGAATTTTGTGAACACAAGAATGTCTAGGCTCCGTAGGACCACACAGGTTTCTATTGAAATCCAAATAGTCCAAATAAATACATAATAATAATAATAATAATAATAACCACTGCTCTAGCAGCATTATAGGCTACCATATAGGAAAGCTAAAATACTGCAACCTCCTTTACAATTGCTCCATTTCAGTGGCGCAGTTTAGTGCTATTCCTCAGGATCGATTCTCCTCATAATACATTTTCAATTCATAATAGATTGTTATATTGCATTTTAAATACGTTATTTGGGCTATGTGGGTGTTTTGTTCCACTACTTTCATTAACCAGTCCCGCTGACTTCATCCTCATTGATTGGGCTTTTTACGCTGTTTTTATAAGCTCAAAGCGGCGCAAAATACGCAGTTTTTGATGATTTTAGCGGCGTTTTTTAGCATTATTATTCTGTGCATCGTAAACTTGTTGCATTTTTGTATATCCACATTTATGATGACGTGTTATCATGTGAAGATTTTGACTTTTGAATGCTCCGTGTTTAAATGTTCAATGTTTCGTAGATTGTAAATTTGTTTTTCTAGCCTTAATTATGCATTGCGCTCAACGGTTTGAGCCACTTAAGAGGCTGTCCTCTTTAAATATGCTTTCTAATGTTTAAATCGCTTTGACTAATTTCAGTGGAAACACATGGTTGACTAAATGGCTCTAAGTCATCAAGGGTCTGACATATCAAACAAGCCTTAAATCATCACTCTGCTGCCAGAAATACAGTATGGATGGATAACTTGAAGGGTTTCTTCTCCTCACTTATTTTTCCATAGAGTTCAATAGGAAAATGTGTTCATTCAAATGCAGAGACGTTATAGTATTGCTTGTAAGAGTACTAGAAAATAAGATATCAAGAGTATTTTGATGTTGTTGGGTCACAGACATCAGGAAGTCATGGCATGCAAAGGATATGCGACCAAATATAAAAAATGTAAAGGCACAGTCAACTTAGTGTATGTAAACTTCTGACCCACTGGAATTGTGATATAGTGAATTAAAAGTGAAATAATCTGTCTGTAAACAATTGTTGGAAAAATTACTTGTGTCATGCACAAAGTAGATGTCCTAACTGACTTATATAACTAACACTATGGGCTCTATTTTAATAAACCAAACGCAATGGTGAACGCAAGAGTAATCGCTTGGCGGTATCGCTCTGAGGGCGTGTCGGCGAGAAATTTGGTAATTTCATGACGGCAATCTTGGCGCATCTGATGGCGGTATTGCTAAAAGGCTGGGTTTAAATGTCCAAGGTGTGTCTCTATGGTAGCCAATCAAATAGTTGTTGTCATGCTTTAAAAAAAAGCCAGTTGGAACGCAATCGCTCCATGCAATTTCATAATGAGCAACCCAAACGCACTGGACCGTCAACGACAAGAGCGATTTTCCGCACAGGAATCAGACATACTTGTAACAGAAGTACAGGCTAGGACTAGTAATTTATGGATCACAATCCACACCACCTCGTCTCCCAGAAGTTCGGAAGGCACGGGAGGAGGTGGCGAATGCATTAATTAGCCTACATGAGGTGATGTAGGCATAATTATGATTCAAATGGTAGGCTTATGATTCAACTGTGTCAATGTGTAATTTATATATTATAGGCTATTGGCCTACATGATCGCAAGTTTCTTGTAAGCTGTCCTGTTTTATTCTAGTAGTTTAAATTAAAATTAATTAATTAATAATAATTATAGGCTATTTGTTCATTAAATGGAAGTGTAATGTTGGCATCACCTATAGACACTACATAGAACTACATGACTAACAAGTTGTCAAATTGCCAGAGTCTATTGCGTTGCCGCTAAGAGGTGGTTCCAGCGGATCATAACGCAATGGGTTTTCGTTGGTTCAAATTGTCACTGAGCCGAAAGTATTTTAGAACACGCCCCAGACAGCGCCACCCATCCCACTGCAGCGCAAGCGAAAGGATGTTATGTTGAGAATTTGTTGATCCTAGCGGTATTGCTGAGAAACGCCATAGTGCCAGTTTTAAGACGTTGATGCTGTCAACAAGCTTGCGTTTGACTATACCGTCCCCTTGCGCTGGTTTGAAAATAGAGCCCTTTAGTTTGCTAACATGAAATCTGTGGAGTGGTTAAAAATGAGTTTTAATGACTTCAACCTTAGTGCATGTAAACTTCCGACTTCAACTGTAGAAGAGACAGATCTGGCTCGCAGTAAAAAAGATTAAACATTGAGACGTATCAACACCAAATTGCTTTGCTAACTCCGTGATAATGTAACTATGTCTAGATAGATTAGTTACCTAGCCAAATATTGCATTGCATTATCTTAAAAATAATGACAAAAGTTTATCGTAGCCCAGCTATGCAGTAGCCTAGAGTAAGTTACTATTTGCAGCCGTAGAAAAAAAAAGAGGGAAAGAAAGTAGGTAGGCTACATTCTGCTTATTATACTTTATTAATTCACTTTATTTATTCCACGTATTTTTCTTGAACGTTTTGGACTCTGAATTAACTGGTTATGGAGCAATAGCTTGCCATTCCCACCCATAGGTTGTGTATAGCTGGCCAGGCAGCGGATGAATTTAGAACAGTGATCAAACCTGTGACCCGGATGACCGTTCATATACGAGCATTTAAACCATGGCTGTCAACCAATCAGAATCGAGTATTTAACCAAGCCATGATATAACAGGATATATGCAGATAAATAACATGATTTATAGGCTACAGCTAAATAACAGGATTCATACAGTTTTCCTCCCTTCATTAAATTGTTTTTCGCTGGCAGCATGTTTTTATGATTTTTTTTTTTTTTACAGTGTAGGTATAGGCTACTATTACACTGAACAAGCTAGCGGTTTATTACGAACTGTTTCACTGGATGTCTCTTGGTTTCTGCCGGGCGTTACAGATGTGTGTCAGGAGTGAAATTATCATAACTATACTTACTAGTACTACTCGTGCCGTTAGTGTCACATAAAATCACATTTCCATGTTTTTATTTGCTTTGTTATTCACTGCTTGTTATAATAGATGTTCTATTGCTTGTTTGATTCAAGTACTAGTTACTCTTGTATTCTGTAACACGATTTGCTTCGTGATTAAAAATGCATTTATTCTTACTGTTCATCATGATGTATAATTCTCTTTCTGTGTATTTCGAGTGTTAGCTAGAATGGGCCAGTTAATTAGCCTCCAATTGGTATGCAATCGTTCAGAATGTTTAGTTATGGATATTCCAAATACACCCGTATGTGTCTTGCTACCATGACAGCCATCATCTTATCGATTCTGTGTCTTTTAATACCTGCTTTCCATTTCTACTATACCTGCAAATACCTTTCCCAAGGTACTTCCCACTTGCTTTTGGGCTTAGTAAATTGTTGTACACATGCTAAAGTGATCTATTTGCATCACATCCTCCCACAATTTCCTGACAAAACGTAGGGATGCCCAATCATTCACGCTAACCAGCAAAAATTAAAAATCCATGTAACTTTTAATTTCACCATACGTAGTCCTCTTTGCACCTCAGACAATATTTTGTTGGTGATAACAGTTTTACATGTGATTGTGTACATGCAAACCTTTAGTAAATCAACCCCTTAGTGCATACAGTTCTGTTTCAGTTGAGTTTTTTTACCTGTTATTATTTATTCTTCCACATACTGACACAGGTGTGTTACTTCCAACTGTCATTTATCCAGGACCTTGCTTTTTTTCCTTCAGTTTTCGAAGTATCTTTAGTACCTCTACAGCATAAAGGTGTTTATGCTGTTATATTGTCAATGTTGTATCACTTAAAATAAAAAAAGGAGCAATCATTGAACTGAAACATGTAGGCATTTATTTACGCATCAAATGAGTAGGCACAAATTAGCCTGCTGTTGTTGAATATGGAGGAGATAATGGCCCAAATATGTTGCATTCTCTGGAGCCACGTCCCACCATTGTCTGTTATTTAGATTTCGCAGTTAAAAGGTTCCATTCTTTTTTTAAGTTTTGTTTTGACAGTTGTTTAGCCTATTCTATCACCTTAAGTCTTTTGCATCAGTGATTTCTTGATAACATTTTACTTCTGAAAGAATATCACAGTTCACATAAACACATTTGTCTCCCACAGACTGATCCATTCAGTTTTCAGAACAAAGCAAAATGGATGGCAAATGCTTTGTCAGGAATAATAGGATTGTTTTATATTTGGCGAGATATGACAACTGAATTAAACAGCAACCAAGGATTCAGTTATAATTTTTCCTAAACTGTGACTCCAAGTTTGTGAGAAAAAAATAAAATATTTGTAAGTCAAAGGGTATAGATAGGTGATAGAACACAGGCCATTTAATTAAAAATAAATAATTTGCAATCATACTTTTGAAAGTGACAAGTGGGTGTATTTTGCTTTCTCAGAATGAGCATCTGAAAAACTTTCATTGCAACAGAGTGTTTTCTTTTTAAAATGGGCAATACTGCTCACACTCTTCCAGTGTTAATATGAATCTTACTCAATAGCTTCCTTCTAGAAACTTGCCCATACAGCCCAGTTTTCTGCAGGGAAAAGGGATATTAATGTATAAACACCAACTTCCAATCCCAGACTGAAAATTTTTGCCATTGTTGTTTTCTATTCAGGGTGGAAAATTGACTTTTTGGCCCACCAGCCACAGTGGCTGGTAGATTCCCAAATTTTTACCAGACACATTTCTTTTTTTACAAACATGGCAAAAACAGATTGATACATTACAGAAAATGCAAACACATGTTTAGCAGTTCTGTTTATTAAACAATATTTATTAAATATATCAAACATTATACTTACACATCCAATAAATGTGAGTTACACAGCATTTTGCATTGCTGACCATCTGTACATTGACAAAAGCGTCTTTCAGTTGGGCTATTATAAGAGCCATACCTAATACATATTCAGAAACCTTGCTCTACTGGTTGAGGGAGGGTAATTTGCTGCCAGAGTGTATTTTGTAAAACTCAAACAAACAACTGTTTTGTAAAATCACTGTTTACAACAGATTTGAAAAGCCATTTTATTAATGGTTAGAAGTAGTGCTTTTAGGTGATATGTAGACAGTGATTTTATAAACTGTGGTTTAATTGTACGCATTTGCATTACGAATTTCAATGCCAATCCATAAATTAATATTTTAATTTATATGAAATGAGAGATTACAGGAAATTATTATGCTTGAAGTGCAAATGTGGAATGAAAAAAATTACCTTGATTTAATCAATATATCGACATAGCCTGAAAGGCTGCTCAGCAAGGAAGAAGCCACTACTCCAAAACCGCCATAAAAAAGCCACTACAGTTTGCAACTGCACATGGGGACAAAGATCTTACTTATTGGAGAAATGTCCTCTGGTCTGATGAAACAAAAATTTAACTGTTTGGCCATAATGACCATCGTTATGTTTGGAAGCCGAAGAACACCATCCCAACCGTGAAGCACGGGGGTGGCAGCATCATGTTGTGGGGGTGCTTTGCTGCAGGAGGGACTGGTGCACTTCATAAAATAGATGGCACCATGAGGCAGTGGTGGTTCTAGGAAGTTTTCCATGGGGTGGCAAAGGGGTGTCAGGAAGTTTTGGCAGGGTGGCGTGGGGTTAAGTGGGGGGTCTGGGAAAATTGAGTTTCAGAAACTTAATTTCCTGCATTCTGGTGAATTTTTAAGCATGTAAATCACAAAAACCCTAGGGCTATTTATGTCTGGAAATAATTTAGCATATTTGTTAACAGTCAAGTTGACTTCATCATACACATCCAATAAAACTGGTTCTGAGCTGCCCAAAGACTCACAGTTTTTTTACCCCCAATATTTTTTTATTTAGTTTTTTTTAACAGAACAACAAAATCCACCCTCCCACCCCATCACCCTAATACACACCACCACCCGCTCCCCACATATCACCAACCTCCTTCCAGCCGCCCACCCACAATTACAGCTTTAAATCAGAATATTATTACCAGTCACATATTAAAATTTTAATTTAATTTTTCATCACACATTCATCAATACCCCTCCCCCCACCCACCCACAATTACAGTTCTTAATTTTGCAATGTAATTCAAGGCTGACACCTGGTAGACAAAGGAGGCAGTTCAAGTGAATTCCACTAACTGATACTGATTGGAACCACTGAACTCGGACCTAATATAAGGGAACTTGCCCACTCTTAAATTGTGTAACTCTTAATTGTAATAAGGGGACATTTATTTAACCAGGTAAAAGTTTGTTTACGTGCATAGGCCCGTAAAATAAAAGTCACATATTGCACCTTTAAACCAGCTTAAGGCGACGGTAGAATTTTCGAACGATCGTATAAGGAACTGTAGTTCACGAGAGCTAACGTTAGCTTGCATAGCTCGTCCAACGATGTTGGCGTGACTACAGTACCGATAGGAGCTAGGGAAAAGTAAAAGTGGAGGGGTCTGTGCGTATGTAAACGAGATAACGTTACTGTAATCCCTCACAAATATCACCAAAGCACATGATCTGTACAAAAGACATTGATTGAACTTTTGGGCATTCATTGCCCTACTAACGCTGACAGCTAGCTAACGTCAGCAGTTAGTTAACGTTAGCTAGCTAACGTTACAGTGTGGAACACGGGCACTTGTTCTCTCAACTATAATGGCCATGCTAGCTATATTGAATCCAGCATATATTCGTTGCTAACTTTGTTAGGGTTGGACTTTACAAATAAAGGGCTAACGTTACTAGTTTCATACTTTATACAGAAAAGGCTATCAATAGCTTTCTACTTTCAGACTTAACGTACCAGATACAACGCTCTGTGCTCAGTGTGCTGCTCGCTCAGAACTGAAGCTGGCTCGAGACTTTTCAGTTACAGACGATGCGTTGACGGACACAACCGTTTTTTTAACATTGAGGGTGGCACAGCGAATTATAAACTGGTGATTGGAGCACATCAACTTCGAAGAAATATCATGAATGTTCAACACAATTCGTTTTATTTTATTTATAATATAATAATATTTACATCTGAAATTGGGGTGGCGACTGGGGTGGCAAGGACTTTTTATAGAGTGGCAGCTGCCACCCCATGCCACCCCGTAGAACCGCGCCTGCCATGAGGAAGGAAAATTATGTGGATATATTGAAGCAACATCTCAAGACATCATGACTGAAAGCATACTTCCATAGTTGTGGCAAAATGGCTTAAGGACAATAAAGTCAAGGTATTGGAGTGGCCATCACAAAGTCCTGACCTCAATCCAATCGAAAATTTGTGGGCAGAACTGAAAAAGCGTGTGTGAGCAAGGAGGCCTACAAACCTGACTCAGTTACACCAGTTCTGTCAGGAGGAATGGGCCAAAATTCCAGCAACTTATTGTGAGAAGCTTGTGGAAGGCTACCCAAAACGTTTGACCCAAGTTAAACAATTTAAAGGCAATGCTACCAAATACTAACAGAGTGTATGTAACTTCTGACCCACTGGGAATGTGATGAAAGAAATAAAAGCTGAAATAAATCATTCTCTCTACTATTATTCTGACTTTTCACATTCTTAAAATAAAGTCATAATCCTAACTGACCTAAAACAGGGAATGTTTACTAGGATTAAATGTCAGGAATTGTGAAAAACTGAGTTTAAATGGATTTGGCTAAGGTGCATGTAAACTTTCGACTTCAACTGTATAGGCCAACATTTATTGTAGGCAATGTCTGAACAGATTTCATTTCTGAAATCAAGTACCGTTACTACCGTGCTTGTAACTGGGGGATTTTTCCCTAAATGTATGGGGATTTTCAGAATTTTTTTGGGAGGGGGAATTAATTCAGGCATCTGGCAACACTGTCCTCATCAGCCTTTCAGTTGAACTGCAGATAAAAAAAACTGCAGGCACAGCCACAACCTTCACCTTGCCACAGTCACTGCTGCATATCACACTCTTGGTAGCATTTCTACACGGTAAAAAATCATGTAGGCTACCAATATTGGAACAATAATACATTATTTAAAAGTTTTATTAATAAACATTCAGTGTTTTTCCATTTCTGACTTAACCATGCATAGACCTACACCTGATGTATAGACCTACACCTGACTTTCGTTTTGGTAACGTTAAATATAATTGTTTTCTACAAAATATGATATAGGCTAACGTTAAACATGTTTAAGGAAATAATCCGCCGCCATACTTCCACAGAGAATATAGGTCAGCACAAAGTAAAGGGTTCAACGATAGTTTGACTTCAAAAATGATGGTATAAACACTCAAAATAACCCCGATAGACTGTCGTCGTATTTTATTTGCTTTGGGTGCACTGTGGAGTGTTTAAGTGCGTTTGGTAGTGGATGCTACCGGTTACCATAGAGTTGCGCTAGCATTAGCAACATGTGTATGTCCAAAAGAAGGACAGCATGGAATTAGCTGAAAATGGCTTCCATCAATCAACTACATCATGGGTAAGTCGTAATTGAGACATTATGTCCAAAATTCCGAACTATCCCTTTAACATGAAAATGGGTGGAGTTGAGGTGGTCTTAGGGGTGGTCTCGCCTGGGCACGTGGTATAAACGCAAAGACCAATGTTTTTTTTTTCCTCTTTGAGACTGAGACCCTTGTACTATTAACTAGCTAGCTCAAGTTCAAATGCGAATTGCTTTGTATTACTGCTAACGTTAATATTACGACTTATATCGAGCTCCATAGAGAGTTATTCATCTACAACATTTTACTATTTGGTATCTTTAGCTAACTTGCCTGCATTATGCCAAGGAGTCAGAGATGTATCGTTCCTCAATGCAACGCCACCGGCTATGTTAGCTTTCATAATCTGCTACTTAGCCAGTGGCTTCAAGCTATCGTTGTAGAACATGCGGACTTGCCAAAGAAATAAATACCTGTGTATTTACATAATACCTACATTGTAATCTGTAGGTGGTATACTGTATTTACATGTGCATTTTGTAATCATTATATCAGCTAAGTAAAACAGCTTAATACAATATACCTATACATGAGTTACATTGTACTTGTGTAATTGCACATGTATTGGCCACTATTATACAATTGGGCCAAGCATGCCCGACTATAGCACAGCAGTATTAGACAAATCAAGAATAGCTTCATAACTATGCTGACATAACGTTACCTCGGTAACCTCATGGCAACACAAGTTTTCTGGAGGGGACAGGTTAGAGCAGTGGCCACAAGCACACCTGTTGGGACATTATTTTTTTTCTGTTTACATGCAAGTTATCTGTACAATCTCCAACAAAAATGCTTTTGCAAATGGTTGACATTACTGATAGGTAATAGCTAATGTGGGGTTGAAGGCAACCTATTGTGTGAGCTATCTTAGCTATCTTTTATGAATACGTAACGTTAGCTAATAAACGATAGCAATAATACATTTGATGTAGCCCTAGCAAAACCGAGACACTATTACGTAGAAACTAGGATACGATTACAGCAAAAGGTGAGAGACAAAAGTAGACAAAATATATAGACAAGGACAAAGGCATGGACAGAGTGAGAGTAGCAAGAGGCTAAGGGAGCATTGGTGCATGTGCAGCACAGTCTAGGAGAGTAGGCGAGGGATGGGGGACTTGGGAGTAACGTACGGTCAGGGTGAAAAGGTGGGTCTTGAGACGGACTGGAAGATGGTGAGTCGGTCAGTAACTCGGACGGATTGTATCGATAAATTAGGTAATGCACGGCAGTCTATTGTGTGAGAGTTTAGCCCCGTTTGGTCAAGAGAGAACTGGTAACTTAGCTAGCTAGCTAGTTATCTTTGCTATCATTTATGAATAATGTTAGCTAATAAATTATAACAATTCTCTCCGGACCAAGTGGAGCTAGAGGGCGCTACAGCCAGCCATGTTCAATATACTAATGTTACTGTGTGACTGGGCTTTGCTGTGTATTTGAATGTATTCAATAGTAACGTTACTTTGGGCAGACAAACAAGCTAACTTAGCTAGATAACGTTAGCTTTACCATTCGGTTACATCCCCGGTCCTCTCCTCGCGAAGATGTTGCTCAACCAATACAGCCAGGGTGGCGGCTGCTGCTGCGAGTGGCTCGAATGAATACGGCTGTATTGCCCGAGCAACATCTTTGCGAGGAGAGTCTTCCACCACAAAGGAATCCTCTTCCTCCACTTCAAACTCCTCCACCTCAAAACACCCTGCAGGAATGCTGTCACTCCTGTCGCTTGCCATTTTGTTGTTTGTTTAGTAGTGAGGAGAGAGCAGGAAGGGGGCTGAGTAAGTTCACCAAGACACACCCTTTCACTTCTTGACCGTATGAATATTAATAATATGACTATGTGGCATCATCGTCATATGACCACACCTACTCACGAGTTCCAGTTCCAATTGAAGCGGTAAAAAAGGCCTTAGAAAAGGCTCTGCAGTATCTCTTTAAGAGATCGGATTTATAAACAATTCCCCAAACATACCTGTTTCATGGTTAGTCACTTAAATAAATTACAATAGCCTCCGACCATGACTCTATGCTACTCTGCAGACAATGTAGCTTACTGCAAACACTTTTAATTATAATTATAATAATAATAAGAATAATAATCTCTGGTAGGCTACTTTCTATATATATTGTTTTCTTTCTGGCTAAGATTCCTGGGAAATATGCGTTGTCCAATTAAGCGTGTTAGCCAATGTTAGTTTTGCCAGAGAAACGTTAGTCAGCTGCTAGTCAGGAAGCAGGTAAAAGCTAGGCTAACGAAGCGAATCAACATGCCTTATACATCCATTGCACTACAGAAAACTAAACTAAACCTAGCTACATGGTCCGGTACCAAAAGATTTCCCACAGGCAACGTTAGGCTACACTACTGGAAAAAAAACTGCGAAGGAATTATGCTGTGCTTATGAACTCGTCAGCTCGTAGCCCAGACATACACATCCGACAAGCCAGTGTTGAATAGCCTAACGTTAAATGTATTTCTATAGAATACTAATACGCCTATTTTTCAACTGTATTTCCATATTTTACTTATGCAAACTATTTAGTCTGTACTAACAATTTAGGCTGTATGTCTTTTTTTCAGCTCGAATGTGTTTGCGTCTAGCCTATTGTGCATGCATGTCTCCATATAGACTTGGTTAATTAATTTACATGCATCTTCATGCTCCATAGCTCAGGTGTTGCTGTTCATTGTTAGACATTAAATACAGCTCATCTACAAACTTTTAATGTAATTGTGGGCTATCGGTAATAGGAGAAATATTCTCATTCTCGTCAGTACAGGGAGCTATGGTTATGTGAATGTCTGCATGCATTTATTTGGAATGCATGTATTCTGTATGCATGTCTTTCTCGATGTCATTAACTTCATGCATTATTCATCATTAGTTACCTACCAAAAATAAGTGATATCTGATCAAAAACGTCTCCGACGTAAAAAAAAAAAAAAAAAAGCCAAGTTACTCACGCATAGCCTACAGAGCGCTGAAGTCCTGAATTCCAACTTTCAAAAACTAGGGCTGCCTTGAAAAGTATTGATATCAAAATGTGGCCAAGTTACAACTAACAATATTGGCAATCGTAGCTCACACTAAATAAACTAGCTCTATTCCAAAGCAATGCTTATATACTTATATCCGTGTATACTTAAGAAATTAAGTTAATTCACTGTGTTTCCTTGTCTACGTGGTCGCGATTGTTCTTAGGCTACAGGTCAATTCTTCATTCTTTTGCCCAGGCAAACTTGTTGATTACGTTCTCCAAATTGAGACAGTCTCAACTTGAGCCCTCCTTGGGTTGATTACGCTTCAAAAAGAAGTTAGTTAGTGGTAGGCTACACATGTTAACGCAGCTTTTCCCGCTGTTCTTTTTGTTTAGGCTACGTTTTGTAGGCCTATTGTTACGGTTCCGAGCAGGGACTGGACCCAAATGCACAACTCAACACACACAAGGATTTCCCAATAGTTCCAATAATGTATTGCTTTGACAAAACCTCCTGAAGCATAGGGAGAGAGACAGACAAGACAAAACCAGATATGGATTAGCAGGGGATCAGCGGGAGCGGGAGAGGCCAGGGACTGGACAGTGGCAGGAATCCGGGCTGGTTGAGCAGAGGAGGAGTGGGGAGCGGGAGACAGGCAGAGTGGAGTGGGCACGAACAGCTGCAGGATAGCAGAGTGGGAGCACCGGCTGGATGCACGCACAGCAGCACGCTTGCAGGACTTGAGCACAGGCAGAATGCACACACAGCTGTAGTTGGGCAGAACTGGAGCACAGGCAGATTGCACAAACAACTGCAGGCTGGTAGACTTGGAAGCAGAACAGAGTTAGTAACAGCGAGGCAGGACAAAATGAACAGCGTGTTGATGCTGTTCCTGGCGAGAGCTAATTAAAGCTGGACAAGACTGGAAAATAGCGAGTTAACGCCGATTCAAACTAGAGTTTCTAGCTGGCGAGACAGGACTAGATACTGAGTATCCAACGAGACAAGACCAGGGTATTACTACAAAGAGACTTAACGAACTGGCACAGGGCAAAGAACACCGGGTGACTAAATACGAGAGTTAATAGGTATCAATTAAGTGCAGCGTGCAAATGTATGCGTGAGTGATTAACGGAGCAGAGTGTGCAGAATGCATGCGGAGAGAAGGGAAGGGATAGGCGGAGACAGAGCAGTGGAACAGAGTGATACGAAAGGGAAAACCACGCCCAGACTACAGCACGGGGGAAACAATCAGGAATACAAACAGACACGATACGAGAGGAAACAGGTAAAACACGGGACACAACAGGACGGGAGTGAGAGCATCACACCTATAACCCGATTTTTGTTTCCTTTTTAACTGGTCTGCTCACTGACATCAGAAACGAACTATAGGCTAGAGCCTATATTTTGCTCAGTTATGCCCATGCTGTTGATAATAATTCATTTTAGATTTTTATTTAATTTAAAATGTATGTGTTTGCCTCCAAGTGGTTGAAGGCCCGGCCTCCAGCAGGGGTGAGTGCCCCCCCCCCCCCCCATTAGTTACGCTAGTGGCTGTATGTACAGTTGAAGTCGGAAGTTTACATACACTTAGGTTGAAGTCATTAAAACTCATTTTTAACCACCCCACAGATTTCATGTTAGCAAACTATAGTGTTGGAAAGTCAGTTAGGACATCTACTTTGTGCATGACACAAGGAATTTTTCCAACAATTGGTTACAGACAAATTATTTCACTTTTAATTCACTATATCACAATTCCAGTGGGTCAGAAGTTTACACTAAGTTGACTGTGCCTTTAAATTAATTTATTTATGCCTTTACATTTTTTATATTTGGTCGCATATCCTTTGCATGCCATGACTTCCTGATGTCTGTGACCCAACAACATCAAAAGACTCTTGATATATTATTTTCTGGTACTCTTACAAGCGATACTATAATGTCTCTGCATTTCAATGGATCTCTATGGGAATTGGGGGGTGGGACTAGATTTAGCTGTAAATTATGCTAGAACAGTATGGAATACATGATTGGTGAAATGGCTGTAAGTCATCAAGGGTATGAGGTATCAAACAAGCCTCAAACCATCACTATGCTGCCAGATATGCAGTGATATGGATGGATCACCTTAAGGGTTGTTTCTCCTGACAAATCTTCCTATTGAACTATAAGTCAGGAGAAGAAACCCTTCAAGTTATCCATCCATGTCTACTGTATTTCTGGCAGTAGAGTGATGATTTAAGGCTTGTTTGATACGTCAGATCCTTGATGAGTTAGAGCCATTTAGCTAACCATGTCTTTCCATACTGTTCCAGTGTAATTTACAGCTAAATCTAGTCCCACCCCCCAATTCCCATAGAGATACATTCAAATGCAGAGACGTTATAGTATGGGTCTAATATGGGTCTAATAAAAGTGAGCTAGGGTACAATTTTACTTTGTATAAAAAAAATAAAAAAATGTTTTGTTGGACTTATGACTGTCTTTTGATTGTTTATAGCCAAAAACAGAACTCCGCAAAGTTGCCAGGACAAATCTTAAATATAATCTAAATGTATGTGTCATGTGAACAGAAAACAACACTATAATATGATAAAACAACTTACTGTTCAACTTAGCGTTCAGCGTTGTTGTTTTATGACTATTTTTGGTTAGTCTACTGTTATTATCAAATATTATTTGGTTTTCCCAATTGTTTCATATGTTCCTCTTTCTTAACGGTGAAACCAAAAGCATTCAATTCGGGGTTAGCTAAGTTTTAGAACTCTTCTGGTTTATTTAGAGTTAATTATGGGTAGGCTTATACTGAATTTTACTGTAAAGAAATTGCGAAGTAATGAAATTGTAAACAGCTGAAATATAAATCATTGTATATTATTATTGTAAGCATATGGCAACAAGCTGTAGCCTATATCTAATTATATTACGGTTTTCACAATTATTTATATTTCAGCTGTTAATATTATTTTTACAAATAAATAAATCAAAGCTCAATCTTCAATAGAAATTAATCAAAGCCCTCTTTGATGTGGGTGAAACAAAAAGCAATCGATTATGCCCATTCATAAAGGGCCATCGAAACTCTGTGCACCGAGGACAATCATATGCAGAGGGGACTATATAGTTTGGCAAAATTTGGATTGGGTCAGAACTTGATGTGAGCAACGTACTGAACGTTCGTCGGCAAAATGCCACAGAGAAAATACACTGCATAGGAGGTCATGTGCATTGTGCAGCAGAAATTTTTTCATGCTAATGCGTTCCATCGTGCTCACTAAAACAAAGAAAAAAATACTAAATTGTTAATTTAGATATAGGATGTTGTCAGGACTCTGAATTTTGGTTGTTAGTTTGTATTATGTTCTTATGCTTTTTATTTATTTCCTGATTATGTATTTATTGTTGGTCGCACTGTTCCGTGTTTGCTTTGTCGTCACTCCCCTGTCTTTGTCTCACTATTCGGTAGTCTTTGGTGATTTAGGTTTTTCTCTGTATTTCCTCTGTCATGCACTTCCTTCATTACTAATCACTTCATTGTAAATAATACTAATTAACTAACAACAACTAACATCTTAGAATTAGGGTCTACTAATTTACTAATGACTAACTTGTATATAATACTAATCTATTAATCTACTAATGCCACATAGAGTCAGGGTTTTCTACTAATCTACTAACTTACTAACTTCATCTTCTTTCCTCGCTGCAGCTGTCTCTCTTTCTGCCTGTTCTATCACTAATTATCTTTCTTTGGTTCCTCTATTAACTACAGCTGACTCTCGTTTCCACTTTCCTATTCCTTGTATGCACTTGTCTTATTGGAGTCCATGTCATGTTATCTCTATGTATTTGGTTGTGGTCCAGTCCGGGTCCTACGTTCTCCCTCGTTATTGTATTATCAGCTTCCCTTATCGTTTCATTGTGCCTGTAAACAGTTTCCTTTCTCCGCCTCTGCACACCTGTTCCCCACACACCTGTATGTCTGTCTTCCTCTGTGTATATATACCCTGTCATCTCAGTGTTTCTTCGCAAGTTCCTCACTGTTGGTTTGTTTCATACTAGGTTTTCCGAGTACCTTCCGAGTTGTTTGTTAGTTTCCTGTGTATCTGTTTCTGTTTCTGTATCTGTTTGTTAGTTTCCTGTGTACCTGTGTATGAGTTTTTGTTATCCCTCGTCCTGTTATTTCATTTTCGTTTTCTGTTCTTCGTTTTGTTTTCTTTTTGTTCCTCTTTACGCCTCTCTGGTTTTGACCCCTGCCTGTGTTCTCGTGACCCTGATTTTGGATTCTGTTTTTGTGCCTCTGCTGTGCTTTCCTGGTTCCGACCCCTGCCTGTTCTGTGATTACTCTTTGGACTCTGTTTTTGTACCGTTGCCCTGTCTCCCCGTTTTTCGACCCTGCCTATTGTACTACGGATTGCTGCCTTGCCCCTTTATTAAACTTCGTTTTTTTGTACTTCCTGCCTGCTACTGGGTCCTGTTTCCACCTACCCTTACAGGATGTGTTTGTAGAAATCATCCAAGGCAGTAGAGTAATTAAGTATTTAATTACACGTGGGGTATCGAACCCAGTTTACACCAAAGGCAAAGCTACTTTAAAGCAAATCTTTAGAGTGGATCATTCACTCTATTCAAGTATTCACAAAGCGAGAACACCAACTGTATTACAAAGATAGCTACAGTATTATGGCGTGTGTTGGGTTACAATTACACTCGATACAATGTAACCACAGCAACTTCACAGGACATAGGTAGCACACGGACAGTAAGGGATTTTAAATGGGGCTAGGTATTCAAGTAAGATAATACAGATTGCTAGCAAGCGTTGAATAGCAATCAAAATGGAAATTGGTTATTCAATTGAATTAATATTGGGTATTATTACCTGCACATCAATAATGCTATTAATAATTAACAGGGATTACAGTGTCAAAAGTTCAATATTGTATTGATCTTAATCAGATAGCTTGCTAAATATAGAAGCTACAATGTTTGTCAAACAGCAAATTTGACGACAGCACAAAGGTTTTTGCGAATAATTTGGTAAGTACTGCCAGGGAGCAGTATTACAACACGAGGCTTTCCTGTATATCTAGCGGTGGTTTTAGGAATTGTGTTTAAATTAGCTTTCTGAGAAAGACGAAAATATGCGAACAGTTGGAAATTATTTAGACAAATAATGAGCCTTTTCCCTCCTCACCTTTTCGTTAGTTTTCCCTCCTTAAACTAACATCCTAAAATCAGCGAATGATGTGGAAAAGAAAATGAAGTGTAGACAAAGAATGAGGCATATTAGAATTCACAGTTATATTTCTGTATGTGCGCCAGAACACGTGGGGCTCTATCTTGGCGATCTTAGCGCTTCGTCTAAGCGCTTGGCGTTAAGTGCATTTAGGGCGTGTCCAAGTCCACTTTTGCTATTTTAACGGCGTGTTTTTTGGGCGCTAAGCACGGTGCAGTTTGCAAATGGGCTGAACCTAGTCTCTTCCTTAATTATAGGTGTGTCTTGGGCGTGACATGCAATAAACCAATCAAAATGTCATATCCCATTCCCTTTATAAGCCTGCTTTTCCACCTTGGCGGATTGCTTATATGATGGCTAAACAGACATACTTGTGCGTGTTTAGTGCGACCAAGGAATAGGCTATATGGATCAATAGTAGCCTGTGATCAACCATTATGAGTTCCTGGTAATTCCGGACAGTGCTGTTATTTTATGAAATATATGCGGTTAAATTTCGTTAAAAGCACCTGCAACAGCTGAGAATAAGCTACCAATGGCTTCCATCTCACCTTAGAAAACGCCAAATTAGCCTGCTTGTTTAACGAATTTCGTTTGATTATGCAATGAAGCAATGAACTCATGTTCAAGCTTCATCCGAAGTTCATTAGGCCTATCTGCATTCTAATAAATAACGTTATTAAAGATGACACTAAATACAATAACGCTGTCAGGTTGGCAACCCATAGGTTCACGCATATTTTCCCTTGTTTTATAATGTCCTGCTTATGGAAATGTGACCAACCCGTTTTACTGGTAGCGTAATGCTTTAAAACAATCCACTTTCTCAGGAAGACTGTGAAAAGTGTGATTTACAGCAGGGGAAACAGACCTGCTCCTGTAAAGCACACATGCAGATAATGGTATTAAAATGAATTGTAACGTGCTGCAAATTTGTTTTCGTTTCTAATTAGACGCTTAGTTCTCTTTAACATAATAGTATTTATGATATTTGCAAACAGAATTTTTTGAACACAAGGATATCTATGCTCTGTAGGACCACACAGGTTTTAATAGAAATCCAAATAAATAAATCAATAAATACATAATAATCCATTTTATTCATTCTGTGCTTTTCATAGACCCAAAGCAGTGGATGCAGACAATTGTTCAAACATGTCCTATAGTGTAGTAATTTTTCTGTTTAATTTCTAAGTGCAACACATCTGAATCAGAGTATTTCCACTATAAATTATTTTCATTTTGCAGTTTGATGTGGCACATACAGTTTCATTGACCACATTATCTTGAGATGGTACGATGAAGAAACACAGGGCCAAGTTGCATTAAATAATTTAGGAAAGTTGGGATAGCATTGCTTTGGAATAGAGCTAGTTTATTTAGTGTGAGCTGCGATAGGCAATATTGTTAGTTGTAACTTGGCCACATTTTGATATCAAGACTTTTAAAGGCAGGCCTAGTTTTTGCAAGTTTAATTAAGGACTTATAGACAGCGCTATGTAGGCTATGCGTGAGTAACTTGGCTTTTTTTACGTCGTAGACGTTTTTGATCTGATATCACTTATTTTTTATAGCTAACTAATGATGAATAATGCATGAAGATAAACACGGAGAGAGACATGCATTCCAAAGAAATGCATGCAGACATTCGCGTAACCATAACGCCCTCTATTGACAAGAATGAGAACAGTTATCCTATTACAGACAGCACACAATTACATTAAAAGAGTTTGTAGATGAGCAGTATTTAATGTGTAATGAAATACAATGAACAGCACCACCTGAGCTATGGATCATGAAGAAACATGTAAATTAATGAACCAAGTCTACATGGAGACATGTATGCACAATGGGCTAGACGCAAACACATTCTAGCTGAAAGACATACAGCCTAAATAGCTAGTACAGCCTAAATAGTTGGCATCAGTAAAATATGGAAATACAGTTTTAAAATAGGGCTATTAGTATTCTATAGAAAATGAAATACATTTAATGTTAGGCTATTCAACACTGGATTGCCGGATGCGTAACTCCAACCTTCCATGTGTGGGCTACAAGCTAGCGAGCGAGCCAGTGAGTTCATTCGCAGAACTTCCTTCGCAGTTTTTTTTCCGGTAGTGTAGAACGTTACCTGCGGGAAGTGTTTTGGTACCGGACAGCTAGGTTTAGTTTAGTTTTCTGCAGTGCAATGAATGTAGGCTATAAGGCATGTTGATTCGCTTCGTAGTAGCCTAGCTTGTATCTGCTTCCTGACTAGAAGCAGACTGACACTTCTCTGGCAACAGTAAGGTTGGCTAACAAGCTTAATTGGACAACGCATATTTCCCAGGAATCTTAGCCAGAAAGAAAACAATAGATACTACTAAGAAAGTACATACCAGAGATTATTCTACTTATTATTATTATTATTATTATTATAATTAAAAGTGTTTGTAGTAAGCTACATTATCTGCAGAGTAGCGTAGACTAGAGCCACATTCGGAGGCTATTGTTGTTTTTCTTTTTAAGTGACTAACCATGAATGAGATATGTTTCGGGAATTGGTGGTTTATAAATCCGATCTCTTGAAGGATTGCAGCTTAAATGAGGCTATCATCAATTCTTAATGTAGGCTATTATCGTAAATTCTTAATTTTCCTAGTAATTAATTTTATGGTGACATTGTGTTATGTGTGAAAAGGATAAAGTGAACAGAGCTGAAGTGAAGAAATTAATGAATAAAGAAATGTTGGCCGAGGCAAGGGTACGTTGAGGTTCGGTTCCACAGTCAGTCAGTCATGACCACAAGAGCAGAGCTTAACACCCTCCCCAAACCAGACAAGAGCGAGCGTCAAGTGTCAGTGAAACATTGAACAGTTAATATTGGAAACCTCTTTTGCCTTTGCAATAAAAATACGTTAATGTGTTAATGTGAAAATAATAACAGTCTAATAAATGAAAAGTACTTAACAGTTGCACATTGTTTTTGTGGAAAATAAACATGTGCCCTGCTGGGCTCAAACCCACAATCCTCTGTGTGAGAGACGGCGCCTCTATCCATTAGGCCACAGTAACTTCTTGGAAAGCATGAAGCCATTAGCTGTATTAACATTAAAAACCATTAGTATAAAGCGTTTTTATTGGCCGTTAAGCTTGATGAGCAGGTATACGGACCATACCCTCAAATAATAATTCTCCCCATTGGATAACATCGTGACGGAGGCAGGCAGTTTGGCAGGAGAAATGGGAAGAAGAAGAAGCGGAAGAGGAAGGAGAAAAACGGCAAAATAACCCAAGTTTGGGGCTTTATTGTGTGGATGTGTGAAGTTGTATCTGAATGCTGTGTGGTTACATGAGGTCAGAACATACAGAAGTTAATGTTTTAAGGGCTCAGAGTCATTGTGGTTACTTCAAAGTGCCAAACTCTGTGCTGTATAGGTATGGGGCATGCCCCACCAAGCCGTAACTTGTGTCTTGTGCTACTTGATGTGCTACTTGATGTCCAAGTTAATCAGAACAGCTGTAAAACGGCCTTTTAACCCCATCACGCAGATGGCAATTCTCACCTATTTAGGGGGTGCTCTGTTTAAGGCTTGTTCCTGGCACACACTGTTTCGCCCGACAGTGGAAAAGCTTCTATTGTGATTCACGCCCATGCTTGCCTGTCCTGTAAATGGGTGTGGAAAGCAGCAGTGGAGGGGGAGGGGCGAGAGAGAGGAGAGAGGCTATCGCCACCTGAAGACACGCCCACTAGGGAAAGGATGGAGAGTGAAACTGAGTCTGTATCAATCACTGACTAATTCTGCGGTATCAATCAATGGCTCTTTCGAGCTGGAGGACTTCTCCCCTCCGGAATCCTCTGGGCTTTACACCGACCAGGAGTATGAAGGAGGAAATGGTCCGGAGCCCTATCAGTTTGAGCCGTTGGGAGAAGTCTCTGAGTGGTAGTCTAGTTAATAATCTTTTATCCCACTTGTGAACTTGACTATCTCCTTCTGCTTAAATCGATGTTATGCCTAGTATTGTCAGCACATATTAAGTCTAACCTACCTGTACACAAACTACTTAATAAATAAAATAAATAAATGAACAATTCATAACTAAAATACGTAATTAATGCCAAGTGAGAATAAACGGCTGTTAACCTCTTCCTACCGAGGGCAAAATAGGCCAATTTTTGCCTGTTTTCACTAGTGACAAACAAAGGTGGTTATCTCAAAAACTATAAATGGTACAAATATGTTTCATGGCTTTTATTAAAGCAGACACCTACAGTATTACGACTAAGCAGTGAGGACTCATAGAAATCCCGTTTTTGATACTTAACTACAACAATTTATGTACAGAAAATATAAAAAAACTAAAAAACGGGTACCTACATTCAAGTTTAAGAATTTTTACCTGGGGAGCTACAAATGCTATGGAGGAAATGACTCCTCTATCTGATTCATCAATATGCTGCCTACCTCTGGTAACAATCTGGTGTCAATATCTCAAACCATTCAAATTTTACAGGGTTTTTTTCAGGTGAACCTTTTTCGTTATCCAAATGGTGCCAAATGGTGCCAAATGTGCCAAAAATGGCAATGTTCCAGAAAGGTCTCAATATGATTTATTTTTTAGGTTTTTACAATAAAATTAGATAATTTGTCAATATTGGCAATAAAAGTTCATTTTTAGATGTGTTCTTGGTGCTCTTCATATTACACAACTAACTACCCAAGGTTACAAAAAGCTGTTAAAACCCATGTAGCAGCACAGTGAATCTTGTGTATTTCACCAGAGCCCCATTAGCCAGAAATGAGTCCAGGAATGTGCAAACAGGTTTTCAAATGAATAATGGGAATAGTATGAAACTTCCCTACACATTACTGCTTGCCAGTCCTGTCCTTTATTCTGTTGCCACCTCCTATGACAGGGATGTTGGGGTTGGGTTTTAGGAGGCAAAACTTTATACATGACAAACATATATCAACTATATACAAGTGCACTAAGGTGTACTACTAAAAGTGCAGTGGATAAAAAATCAAAAGTCCACCAGTTTCCTAGATAAAAAATAAAAACACCCCTGCTGTAACAAATAAAAAGATCCTTGCCCTCTAATTGCTGAAGTTACCGTATTTACACAAAGAAAATGGCAGGGTCCAAAAAGCTAAAAAAAAATTAACTAAAAACAAAAAAAGGCAAAGGATCAAAACATGGGGGTGGAGGGTGAGGAGAGATTATTTAACCATTCATACAGAAGCCATTTAGACTACACATTCCCTCAGGAGAGCAATCTGCATCATTACAAACCACACTAACCCTGTCCATGGAATTGTCCACCATGTTGATATACCCATTAGTCCCCCTTATACAACAACAATCAACAATAATAATAATAAACAAGTACTCCCTCATGTTATCATGTTCTCTCCCTCATACCATGCATAAATTGCCATTTTGTTTACCTGCACAGCCTTCTGTACTGCATACAGAACAATTTACTCATGTGGAACAATGACTTTACTAAACACTTCCAGAAGCCATTTCACACTCAAAAAAATCGATTTAGTAGCTCATCTCAGACACAAATAGATAGCTAGCTGCTTGTTACCTGTAATTTTGCTTGCTAGCTTGCCACTGTAAAGGTAATACAATTATATTAATTTAGCTGAGAGGGACCGATTTTATGCATAAGTATATAAGGTTAGTTAGCTTCACAGAAGAAACACAGGGATTCACGCATTGCAGCTAAATTGCACATTTCCTTCGATGCTTACACCAAACTTACCATTTCCACAAACATCTGTGTTGTTGGCAACGCCACGTAACACGTGCGAGTTTGTCAACACAGACAATACACCCTAAGTTTACTTCATAAATTATTTATCATACCGTTGGAATGTGCAATTTGTAATATTAATTGTATGAAAAACAATAAAATACAGTTGACAATGTAATTACGAACCCGCATGGCATTGCGTGAATTCACACTGGTATATCGAAAAATCGGTAATACCACTAGCCCTAACGACGTTACCTGCCATGGCAAAATTCAATGCGTTTATAGCATAACACTGTTAGTATGATAAAACAACTTGCATGTCAGCAACATCATCTCGGTCATCAGTGGATTCAGCGTCACTGAGACAGGATGAGTCTCCCTCGGCAAAAACATCTTCTGGCTTATCCAGTTTGTCTAGCACTTGGTGCACGGATAAACGCCTCAAAAATCTCGACATAACTACAGAAAAACTGTATCAAAAATACTCTAAAGTAAAAAAATGTAACTGCGGGCCTTACCTAATTAATTGTGCTTTGCTAAACGGAATGTAGCGAGCTACGCTACAAGGTAAAAACACTGCGCCATCTTGGTTCAATAATTACGCGTGGGTCGCCACTTCCTTATACGCAGGGCAGTATTTCCTTTTTTTACGACGGCATTGTGTTGAATGAGGGCTTGTTTGAAAGATAAGAGTCTTGGCTATTGGCTGGAATATTTGACAGACAGTTTTAAAACCCAATGGAAAGCAAATAATACTCAGAGTGGAGGCGGGTGGAAGACAGTTTTTCCCACTTCAGATAGGCCTATTGTGCTATCAGTCAAAGAAATACACCCAATTGACGACGGTTTTGCATAAATCTCTGCAAGCAAGTTCAAAACAACTCTGGCTAACATATACTAAGCCACGGGATTGGTACTCCAGAAACTGGCTGAGTTTCACAACGCCAAAGTGAACACAGCCGAACGAGTCGTAATCAAGTGCAAAAAAGCACAAGTCGGTTTAAAATTGGAAAAAAATAATGTACAGCCGTATGAAAGTTTTAAAGTATTTTTTCTTGAAGCCTAAAGGTATAATGATTTTTCAAACCAAAGTTTTGTGAAATACAATTAAGCAGAACAGTTTACCAGCACATTGTTTATGGTGTGACATCAAGCTGCAATACATGTTTGAGAATTAGGTCAGAGTTTCCAACGTTATTTACGAAGTTTTATCCCGACGTTTTGGGCTTAAAAACCACTTTCCCAGAAGGAATGGATATATCTTAAGGATATTTAATCAAAATATTGAGGTGAGCAGTTTATTATATATTATTAAATTAATGAAATGTATAATTTAATAATTTCCGTCACGCCCGCGTTACCGCTAGGGGGCGTTTGGTATTAAGAGGTTAAGTTACTCTGTAAATACGAAGCATCATGTCACACCATCACTCCATTGTCAAACTAACTCGCTTTTTTTAGCCATCTAATAGATATTTTTAGCCATCTATAATGTTACATCTAACATAGGCTACCTGTAGCCTACACGAACATGACAATAAAATATGTAAACAAATTCCAAGTGAAACTAAACGGCTGTAGCTGAAGGCTAGGCTACAGGAGACTTCACAATCTGCTCAAATCGATGTTCTGCCTGTTAAGTTAATGTTCGTCAGCAAATATTCAGTCTGACCTAACGTTACCTGCAGCCTATACAAACATGAAAAAATACAACACGTAGGCTAATGAATGTCAAGTGAAACTGAACAGATTTTGGCTTTTTTTAATTTATTTTTTACCTATCCTGGCTATCCACAACTGTACGTTTACTAGCAGGAATGTATTTATATTGGGGGCGGTAACAAAGTGCGAAACTGATGACGTAGAAGCGGAACAAAAGTACGCTTCTATGTCATTTTCAATGACGTAGCCATTAGAGAAGAATATGCAATGTAACGGCTAAAATACTGAAATTCAACATTTTGCCCAAAATTGTAGATATAATGCATACTATTGTTCTCTTCCATCTGAGGCAATAGAGTGCTCAAGTGACTATGTCACGCTGGTTTCGGAAGTAAATTCCACATTCATTTAGAGCGTAGACATTAACTAAAGCTTACTTTTAAACCATTTCTACTGATTATGTATTACCGTCAATTTCCCGGATTGTTCAATATAACGCCCGTTCGCAAACTATGTTGTTTTTCTGGACCAGCTTCGAGTATATTTTACATTTTAGTATTTTTTTTGTGAACATACCAGCGCCGGCACTGTTTAAAAACTCCACGTCCCATAATTCCCTCTGAACGAGAAGCCTTGTCTCCAGACGTTGTCATATAACGTTAGCCAGCAGTAGCACACAGCTCCGTTTTTAAACACTTTTTTCTAACGTTAGCTAACTAGCTTGAAGGATTAAAGTCTAGAATTGCTTTATGTGGTTAACCGTAGCATAGTTTCTGACCTTGTCGGGCGAGCTTCTACTTAGCAAGCTAACGTTAGCTCGTATTGAGCGGCAGTAGCCTACTCCCATCTGCCAGAGTGCAGACAGACGAGATGATGATATCTTATTGGTCGAGAACCACAAGTGTGTTGCAGTACTGGATATGTAGTCCGTTAAAGTGGACTACAAGTCGAACTACAATCATTAATGCATTACTTTAAAAAATAAAAATTATTTAATCTCAAGACCTGATTTAGACTTTGTTTTGGCTTGTTAGTTAATCCACCAGGTTACTGTTCGACTTACCTATTAACGAATTTGGCGATTTAATTGATGATTGTAATTTTTTATAAATACAGGCAAGTCATAAGTGTAGATATTATAGAGGAGGGGGACCAGGACAGATCCCTGGGGGACGCCGTTCTTGAGGCGTCGTAACCTGCTTTGCTGTCCGCTACCGGTGTTGAGGTTAAAGCTGCGATTTCGGACAAGCTCCAGGATCATACTGACCATGTGCCTGTCCGGCAGCAGGCGGAGCAGCTTGCAGGTGAGGCCGCGGTGCCATACGGTATCATAGGCAGCCGCCAGATCGACAAAAACGGCTCCGGCCTTCTTCTTGAACGAAAAGCTGTCCTCGATGTCTTGAGTCATCAAAGTGACTTAGTCTACGGTCGACCTCCCGCGTCGGAACCCGGCCTGCTCTCGAGGGAGCAGCGGGTCGACGATCAGTTCGACACGGGCGTAGATAAGACGCTCGAGGATCTTGAAGGGGATGCAGAGCAAGGAGATGGGACGGTAGCTCTTAGGATCCCCTTCAGGCTTATTCGGCTTAGGGATCGCGACACATAGGGCTCTTCTCCAGATTTTGGGGATCCTAAGAGCTTTTGGCGCAAGCAGGAAGAGAGGAAAGCTCTTAACCAGGACTTCAGGGCAGGTGCGGCATGGAGTATAAGCTCCGGGCAGATGGAATCAGGGCCCGGAGCTTTTCCTGGCTTTAGGTGCTGGAGGGCGGCAGCGAACTCCTCCGGTGTGAATTCACCGGAGATGTTATCGCTGCTAGATGTTGGGGCCCTCCAGAGGTCAGACACTTCTTTTGACACGAGTCGTGATGACTCGCGGTCTTTACCCTCGTATACCCCGTTTTTCACAAATTGTGATGCGATTTTATTTGCAGAAATGGGGCAGTGACGAGGGGAGTGTCTTGACCTGCCAGTGAGGTTGTTCAGGATACTCCATGCCTTGCGGCTGGAGTGCGAGAAGTCGATGGAATTGACAGACTCCTCCCAGCGCTCTTGTCTCCTCCGGACGAGTCTTGACAACAGGGCTGTAACAGCCCTGTTTGACTCGGTTCCCGCAGGAGCCCGAAGGAAAACGCGGTAGAGGTTCTCGCACTCCGCATCCCAGCACGGTTTGTAGCTATTGCGACGTCCGCGTGGGATGGATTTCTTGGCCGCTTTCACTTACATGCCGCAGAAGTCCCGGTATGCCTCATCCACGTTGTTGGTATTAGGCGATGGAAGACGCCACGTGGATTTGTTAGTGAGGAAGCGGAAGCGTCACTCGGGATAGAGTCCACGGGTTTAGGCACGGTTATCAGTGATGGTCGATGTTGGGACCGCGGGAACTTTCCGAGCACACGTCTGTCAGGGAGCCGGTTGTCTGCACCGACACTCGCAAATGCCACATCAGGATTCGTCCCAGTCTTCCAGCGACCAGAGAGAAAGCTGGCTGCACCCTTTGGATCGTATAACAGGGCCAGGCAGTTGTTGGCTGCCCAAGCAGCCAGGTTCTCTTCGTCGAGTGTGTTGGTATTGTACCCCCAGTCTTCATGCTGACAGTTAAAGTCGCCAGCATAGAGACAGGGGGGGGGGGGGAACACCGGCGTGAATCGCGAGGGGGGAGGCTTGTAGACGTTTACAATTTTAAAACCGGCAACGTCCACGCACAACCACTCAATCTCCGAGTCAGCCGGAGATTGGTCGGCGAGAGTCCAGCTCAGCCTTTCATGGACAAACGTGGCAAGGCCGTGTTTCCTGCTTAGGATAGACCCAGCTAGTGTGAAATTTGGTAATACTAGCTTGTCTGCTGAAACGCAATGGGTCTCCTGGAGGAGGATGACGAGGGCCTTGGTGGTATAGGCCAGCTGCTCGATGACGCTGATCTTGCTGGAGGTGAGCCCTTCGGTGTTCAGCTGCAGTATTCTGGGTTGGAGACCAGCGGAGTAAACACCACCGGCTCTCCTCCCCGACTGCAGCCGAGCACCAGCCCGGGTGAGGGCCCTTAATTGGCAAACTCTGTTTCGCTTACAACTACGATTGGCAGTCATAAGTTACTGACGGGGGACACCACGAGAAGGTGTTTGCCATGTCCCCATGTTCAGATAGTGTAATAGCGGTATAAAGTGTTGTACATTTCTCAAACCGATTGTACCAGACAGTAAATGATCACTGAATTTTGAAAGGAATATCTCGATGTGTAAAACCAATGGTAGGATTGCATATTTATTTCATATTTAGTAGCATATATTGCTAGTAGAATACATGGTAGAATGAGAGAATACTTTCACATGTTTATTTTGCATTTGAGTGAGCAGGGCTTTTCACGGCTTTTCTGGCATACGATCAGGCTATTGTTGGGTTTATCTTGTTGCTATGACGGAATTCTAATTTTATATGATGAATAAATTTATTTATGAACTCAAACATAGACGCTATTATCCACTATGTCACGCATGGGTAGGTATAGATTGGGTGTTGGGGTGCTTGTTAAATGGACTTGCTACGGGAAAATAGTGACACTTAAAAACTCCGCATTGCGCAGAAATCGTCACAAATCGTCTACCAATAAATTTAAAACACTGAGTTTGTGATTTCCACGAATAGTTTGGCTGCAGGAGCAACGAATGTCTCAGTTGAGCAAAATGATGGCGCCGGCCCCATTATCACTATGCATCTACGCAAAGGAGTTAATTAAAACCAATGATCATTCATATCACACGTCACGTGGCGCTGTAATGGCGAATATGTAGTCCAGCTGTCTCTTGTGTTCGTGTTTGTTAATTTGAATGTATTTTGTTGTGTCGGGCTTTTGACTTTTGTTTTTTCATGCGCTGTGTGTCTGGTGTGGTGCGGCGAGGCAGGCTGGATATTTTTCGCAGCAAAATTTGCTGCAGCAGCAAAGTTTACCATCGCTCTTCACCGGAGTTGAAGATGTCGGGACTGATCAGGGAGTGCAGGCGGTCTTCAAAGGGCAACCATGGAAGGGAAGGAGAAGATGGTGTGGGGGAGGAGTGAGGCGACGATTGGGAAGGCTGATGCAGTTCGGTGTATCAGCCTTTGTGTGTTGGAGTTTGTGTGTTGGACTGCTAAATGACACTGGACATCTCGGGACAGCGGGGGCTATTTTTAATCCTGGCTGTATTCCAATTTAATTCACTTAATTTGATATTGTATGTCTTTATTTGGTGTGTTTGTTTATGTGTTGTGGGTCTGCCCCAGCGTCTGTCTTTTTTTGTTGTTGCTGGTGGCTACAACTGATGTTCCCTAAAGGGAAAATTAAATTTATTATATTCTATTCTATTCTAGATGTACCAGTGGGATTTTCCCGCTTTATTGCAGACATATATACGGGATTCATAAAATATATGTACAATTTGTTACGGTTCCGAGCAGGGACTGGACCCAAATGCACGACTCAACACACAAGGAATTTCCAATAGTTCCAATAATTTATTGCTTCGACAAAACCTCCTGAAGCATAGGGAGAGAGACAGACAAGACAAAACCAGTTATGGATTAGCAGGGGATCAGCGGGAGAGGCCAGGGACTGGACAGTGGCAGGAATCCGGGCTGGTTGAGCAGAGGAGTAGGGAGCGGGAGACAGGGCAGAGTGGAGTGGGCACGAACAGCTGAAGGTTAGCAGAGCTGGAGCACCGGCTGGATGCACACACAACAGCAGGCTTGCAGAACTGGAGCACAGGCAGGATGCACACACAGCTGCAGGTTGGCGGAACTGGAGCACAGGCAGGATGCACACACAGCTGCAGGTTGGCGGAACTGGAGCACAGGCAGGATGCAAACACAGCTGTAGGTGGGCAGAACTGGAGCACAGGCAGGATGCACAAACAGCTGTAGGCTGGTAAACTTGGAAGCAGACAAGAGTTAGTACAGCGAGGCAGGACAGAATGAACAGCGTGTTAACGCCGTTCCTGGCGAGAGCTAATTAAAGCTGGGCAAGACTGGAAAATAGCGAGTTAACGCAAATTCAAACGAGAGCTTTTAAGCAGACAAGACAGGACTAGATACAAAGTATCCAACGAGACAAGACCAGGGTATTACTACAATGAGACTTAGCGAACAAGACTTAGTGAACTTGGCCACAACAACACTTAACGAACTAGCCCAGGACAAAGAACACCGGGTGACTAAATACAAGAGTTAATAGGTATCAATTAAGTGAAGCGTGTGAATGTATGCGTGAGTGATTAAGGGAGCAGTGAGTGTGCAGAATGCATGTGGAGAGAAGGAAAGGGATAGGCGGACACAGAGCAGTGGAACAGAGTGATAAGAAAGGGAAAACCACGCCCAGACTGCAGCACGGGGGAAACAATCAGGAATACAAACAAACACGATTCGAGAGGAAACAGGTAAAACACGGGACACAAAAAGGAAAGGAGTGAGAGCATCACACAATTCCCGCAATCCCGCACAGAATTTTCAGCCCTGAAATAGTTCGTAAAAATAGGTCCACGGTGGAGAAAACTAAAGAAATAAACTAAATAAAACTAAACTAAACTAAATAAACTAAAAACCGTTTATTCCAATTTCTGTGAAATTTTGCTTTTTATAAACATGAGAAAGTTCTGCATGGAACTTGAATTTCACAGAACTGTTATTTGCAAATCACCCTTGTAACTATTATACCACATTGCCAAACTGCACTCTTTTCAATTTTGCAAGATAATTTATTCAAGACTCAAACTCAGTTTTCAAGAGTTTGCCCCATTCAGTTACCAACTTCAATCATTTTACTGTAAACAGTCACATGATAGATTGGAGGAGAGTATTGGCATATTCCACATTTAGTTTGCAATTAGTCCTCCAAGATTCAATTGCAAATTAATTTTGGGGCAGACAAAGGAGAGAGCAGGCAACTATTTTTCTCCAAGCAATCATATGCAAGGTATTGTGGGATAGCTAACTGTCAAGAAGTACCTACCTGTTGATGAGGGCTATCAAAATATATGGGCACTCATTGAAGTATTATTGTTATATTTCAATAGTTACATGATAATGGGGGAGTTTTTGAAGTTACATGATAATGGGGCAGTCATGCCAAAATAATTAGGGAAGTGGAAGAATGAAAAAGGATCAGGGAATCAGAGGTTAAACCTTACGCATGTACAAAATATCAGAAACACTTACAAAAACTGAATATCTAGTAACTAATAACGAGTAGGCCCACCCTTTGCCTTCAAAACAGTTTCAGTCCTTCTAGGAATGCAGTCATACAATGTCTGAACTGTGTGTAGTGGGATATTGGCCCATTGTTCAAGAAGGACAGTCTCCAGTTGACATAAGATGCTGGATAATAAGGTGTTATGTCACTCTTTATGAAACATGGCATTTGCTTATGTATGGTTTATGAAGCCATTATGTCATGTTTATGAAGGCTTTATATATGCTATATAAAGCCTTCATATGGAGACTTCATTTTTATTTTTTTATGTATTTTTTTTTTTCTGTGTTTATTTGAAAAAGGAACGTGTGCACTTACATTAATCACTCAATGAGTAAAAAGATGGGTGCACCAGATTTAGCAAGAAGCTAATTTCCATCTGTAGTCCTTACAGTAAACAGATAATCACGATAACATACACAGTATCAAATTCAATACAGAAAAGGCAACAACCAAAAAATAAAAAAATAAAACACCTTTCATAAGATTAAGACAATACAAGGAGTATAGTTATTACACAGTAAAAGAGCCGGATAAAGTGTCATTATAATACATTAAACTGTATCAGGTAACACAACCCACTAGAGCTGGGCAATATGAAAGATACCAATATCACCACAGATCCGAAGTCTTACCTACTGAGATACATATTACAGCATGTGTAAAACACCCTCAGAACACCATCAATAACACATCACATCAATTCTACACAGTCTGATAAGAAAATAAATTATATTGCATTTTGTCCCACCCTGTTCTATATACTCACGGGTCCTGCCATCTAAAGTGCAATCAGTGCTGACAATGTTGGTTGCTTAAAATACTATTTTTGACCTCACGGGAAAAACTATGATAATCTGTAATGTTTTTTATGTTATCGGGGAGCCTATTCCATTCTCTGATAGCTTTGTATGAGAAGGCGGTTTGAGCAAAAGTAGAGGTTAGTTTTGGAACACTGCAGTCACCCCTAGAGCCAGACCTAGAGGCCCTGCTCATTGACTCAGAACGCGGCTGTACAAAGGTCTTCAGTGGGGGGGGGGGGGCGCATTGTGGATGATCTTGTGTACTAGGCGGATGTCTGAAAAAATTATTAAGTTATCTAAACTTAACATATTATAGTTCTCCAGTAGAGCACAGTGATGGTGCTGCCGTGGTTTCCTATCCAGAACCTTAAGTGCTTGTCCATATAGTGATCTAATCGGATTAAGAGCGGTCTTGTTAGTCTGAGACCAGCATGATATGCAATACTGAATATATGGTAGGATCATGGCGTTCAGGTAGGTCTTGGCGGCTTCGACTGACAGGGAATTTCTGATGTGGCGAAAGTTTGCAATATTATACTTTAAAACTTGACACTTCTTTTTGATGTGTTTTTTGAAGGTCAATGTGGAATCTAGGGTGACCCCTAAGTATTTGAATTCTTCAACATTTTTAATCAGTTGGCCGCCGACATAGATGTTAGGACGCACACTTTGATTTTGTTTCTTCGAGAAGTACATGGTCACTGTCTTCTCCATGTTCAGGGTAAGGCATGATAGGCTGAGCCACTCTGCTACTTTTTCCATTGTTGCTGATAGTTTGTCCGCAACTATGTCAGCGTTTTTCCCATGTGCGTAAAGGACCGTGTCATTAGCATACATCAAGGTTTCAACACCATCACAAACAACAGGGAGGTCATTGATGTAGAGACTAAACAATAATGGGCCTAAGATCGAGCCTTGAGGCACTCCCATGGTACAGACTCTCAGGGGTGAAGTCTTATCCGTGATCTTAACACATTGAGAGCGGTCAGCTAAATATGACTGTAACCATTTAAGCACATTAACAGAGAGTTTGAATTTAGACAGTTTGGACAGAAGTACAGAATGATTGACAGTATCAAAAGCCTTACGGAGATCCAAGAAAACAGCCCCTACCACCCCTCCCTTATCAAGACTAGCCTTGATGACCTCAAGGAAGTAGCAACATGCAGTTGCTGTGGAGTGGTTTGCTCTGAAACCATACTGCATGGGGTGTAACAGATTTTCTTTACTTAGATGAACTGTTAGCTGCTCGGCAACAACTTTTTCAATCACTTTAGAAGTGGCGGGGAGTATACTAATGGGCCTGTAGTTGCTGACTTCCTTTCGGTCACCTGATTTAAATATCGGTGTTACAATGGCTGTCTTCAGGGTGGAGGGGAACAAACATTCATTGAGGGAACGATTTACAATGCACATGATGGGGGTGGTTAATCCTTCTTTATGTTTTTTAAGAAAAACCGGGTCAAGCCCCCATGTATCCTTAGCTCTAGAGTTGGACAGTAACGAGAGGAATTTGTTTACTTTTGTCTCATCTACAGGTGTGAAGCTTAGTAAGGATGCTTCCTTTGTCAAGGCCATAATGGCCATAGGGGGCTGGGTGTTTGCAAAAGGTCCACCTAGTTCTAGAACTGAGTTGATAAAATAATCAGTAAAACTATTAGCAACCTCTAGACTATCCCTCTGTATCATCTGTGTTCCTGTGATGACGGCTGAGCTGTTCTGACTGTGTACATTGAGCTCTATGGGTCCACTCCTAACTCACTCCCTTCCTGATAGTTGATCGATGCAGTTCCATAAAGCTTTGTTGTTCCCTTTAGCCTGCCTTATTACATCTAGGAAAAAGTTTGTTTTAGCCTTTCTAAGCTGCCCTGTCACTTTGTTTCTAAGGCTTTTAAAAACCAGCCGATCAGTTTCCCGCCCTGACTTTAAAGATTTTTTGAGAGCTGCGTCTCTTTCTTTCATTAGCTGCCATAACTTCTCATTGAGCCAATGGAGGGTCTGCCTGCGTTTATGTTTCGGGGGTGCTGTTTTTGTAAATTTGGATATGAGCTGCGAGATGGCTGTTTTAAAAACCTCACAGGCCTGCTCACAGTTTTCCCCATTTGTTATAGACTCCCAGTTTGTCGACTTTAGTTCATTTTCCATCTGCTCTAAGTCCTTCTTTGGGATGAAGGAGGTTGGATTCTTCCCTTTTGTTTTATTTTGGGCTCTGTACCGCATCTTAGATAGCTGTCGTGACACCAGTGTGAGATTGTGGTCTGATATGCCCGTGATTAGATTGTATGTCTTAGATATGCGATCAGTTTTGTTTGTGAACACTAAATCCAGCAAGGTTTTAGAGGATCTTGTTATTCTTGTTGGGTTTTTGATTAGCTGGGTTAAATGAAACTTGGTGGCGATGTTCTTTAGTTTCTTTCATCGCGATTTGTCGAGCCAATTTAAATTGAAGTCACCCATTACGATAACCTCTTTGCCACTGCAGGGCTTAAGAATCTCAGTCAGATTATTAAAAAACACCTCCTTTTCATTAGGTGGCCTATACAGTACAATAATGCTAAATGACATTTCAGAGGAGAGGGTGATGGTAACTCCCACATATTCCAGGGCGTTTTTGGGAAGATCCATCTGTGTACACTGAAAACTGTTTTTAACATATAATAAGACCCCACCACCTTTGCCATGGGTACGGTCTCTCCTATAGGTATTATAGCCTGGGATATTAAAGACACCTGTAGGAGTTGTTGGAGTCAGCCATGTCTCCGATAGCCCTAGATAATCAAGATTAGAATCTGACAATAGCTTTTCAAGTTGTTCAGTTTTAGACAGCATACTTCTGACATTAATGTGCCCGCCAAAAATCCCTTTTGGTTTAACTTTAGGGTCCCAGATAACTTTAGCATGATTTACAGTCTGCAATAGTTTAGTTTGCTGTTGTTTTGATTTTGATGTATTAACAGCGCGTGAAGTATTAGCTAGAGTCAAAGAGTTCTTGATAGCCGTTGCTACGACATCCTTACCAGGTCGATCAGGAAGTCCAGCTGCTGAGCCGAGTGCTGCAGCCGCAGAACCACCAGTATCCGGCGACAGGGGTCCGCTGTTTAGCCGAGGCTTATGTGCCTCTGAATGTTCCGCTGCTGGGCCCCGGGCCGTCTGCGCGGAGCCACTGTTGTCCATAGATGACGAGGGTCCGCTGCTGCCGATGGCATTCGGCAAGGCCCCACACTCCCCACCGGGAGAAGACCGGGCCACAGCTGGAGATAGCCATCGGTACTCTGAGGGGGGTAAGTGCAGCATAGCCAGGTTGATTAGCCATCTGTTCGCAGGGGTTGCACGTAGGGCTAACTGTGTTAGCTGGAATTGTTGGGCTAGCCGTAGTAGCGTTAGCCAGGTTAGCTGTTGTAGTTGCTCTAGCTTCTCAGCTGCTAGGCTAGTAGCCATCGGCGCGGGCCCGCTGGGATCCGCTGGTGGAGTTAGCATCTCAGCTGCTAGGCTAATAGCCGTCGGCGCAGGCCCACTGAGACCCGCTGGTGGAGTTGGCTTCTCGACCACTAAGCCCCCTCTGAGGATTCAGCTGCTAGGCTAATAGCCGTCGTTGGTGGTAGTGGTGCAATCGAAGCAACACAACTTGATCGAACTGATCAAGGTAATTGGCAGAGTTGGCAGAGTTACATATAAATAAATAAAGATAATAAATAAATAAAAACTATACGTTGGTATAAAACGGAACACTTTGTAGGCGGATCAAGCTAAAAACAGGTACAACTAAAAATGTCCTGCCATCGCAAACCACGCAAACCTGTCTGTCGGTATTTAAGCCTATGTAGCTTAAGTTAGTGCAAAGAATAAACAGTTTGCCGGGACGTTAAACGACTCAATTTGTGAGTGACAATATTAAGAGACCAGTATTTCCAGAACAAGTCTGCCTGCGGAGGTTTGTGATTTAAAGTGTGACCTACATGTTCAATAGTCTAGATTTAAAACTATTTACAGAAGTTGCACTGTCATTCAAGTGCCCATTGCCCCCTCCAGGGGATGGGGCTAGGAAGGGGTAATGACACTGGACATCTCGGGACAGCGCGGGCGGATGGGGAGCTGTTATTGCTTTTGATGCTCAATTTTTAATTGGCTGTAGGCCTATTCCACTCGACTCATACTTCACTTTAATTCACTTAATTTGTTTGATTAATTGAATGATTCTATTGAATGTCTTTATTTGATATGTTTGTTTGTGTGTTGTGGGTCTGCCTCACTGTCTATGTCTTTTTTGTTGTTGCTGGTGGCTACAAATTACGTAAGTTCCGTCATGGGAAAATTCTGGGAAAGTTATTCTATACTATTTGCCTTTGCATCAATTAAAGGGCATGTTTGGGTGGTTTACACTACTAAGTAAATCAGACTGAAGAGAAGGTAATGACTCTTGAACACTTAGTTTGGCAGTCAAATTATTATCTTCCTGTCGTAGTATCTTTAAAAGTGGAAGCTATGCTAACAAAGATTGTTCAGTTGATTTGTCCATAGTCATGACATGCATATTAATTCTTAGTGTTTGGTTCCTGTGAAATGTTTGTTAACAATGATGACTAATATGTTTTGGATTATTTTTGCCTCATTGTAAAACTTCCTACCCCCACATTAGTCGAATGATGACATTAACAAATTACATTTAATTTAAATATAATCAGTTTAGCTCTGTGAGTATAACTGCATAGCCTACCCTTGTCTATTCAGATACTATCTTCTGTAGACCTTAATTCATTCAGTGCCGCTGGTGACATAAATCGACAAAAATACAAATGGTCTAAAGTGCCAAGGGTGACTAAAGTCGACCACAGCTGTCTCGTGATTACACCGGTAAAGAATTCTGGATTTGAGTTGGGAAAAATTAAACGATAACCAATTTACAATTACAGTTCAAGTCGGAAGTTTACATACACTTAGGTTGAAGTCATTAAAACTCATTTTTAACCACTCCACAGATTTCATGTTAGCAAACTTTAGTGCTGGCAAGTCAGTTAGGACATCTACTTTGTGCATGACAGTAATGTTTCCAACAATTGTTTACAGACAGATTATTTCACTTTTAATTCACTATATCACAATTCCAGTCGGTCAGAAGTTTACATACACTAAGTTGACTGTGCCTTTAAATTTTTAATATTTGGTCGCATATCCTTTGGCTTTGCATGCCATGACTTTCTGATGTCTGTGACCCAACAACATCAAAAGACTCTTGATATCTTATGTTCTGGTGCTCTTACACACGATATTATAATGTCTCTGCATTTGAATGGATCTCTATGGGAATTGGGGGGTCCTAACTGACTTGCCAACACTATAGTTTGCTAACATGAAATCTGTGGAGTGGTTAAAAAATGAGTTTTAATGACTTCAACCTAAGTGTATGTAAACTTCAACCGACTTCAACTGTACGCTCTTTTTTACCTGGAGTAGCTCTTTTTAAAAAAAACATGGTTCTAGATGGAAATATTTGAAGTTATATTTATCCCATGTTTTAAAAAAGAACAACAGACCATATAAAACAACATTGGGGCGTGGGAATAACTCGTCGCCATCAATTTGTACCAACACGTTTCTGTGCCAGTGACAAAAAATATAAAGAAATTGAACACAATCAAGTATAACAAACTAAACCACTGCTATGCTACTGTCTCAGTAACGGGAGAAAATTAACGAACGCACTTGATCATCGCTGTATCTCTCTGCAGCTGGAGTAAATGACACAATATCAAAATCAAATTGGCATAAGCGAAGGCTCCGTTGTAACGCAATTGGCATTACAAAACTTGCTGTTTGCCTTAGGCTACTCTCCTAGCTTTCAGTCACTCCACAATTGTCTGGTAAACGAGTCACGGACAGTATAGCCCACCATCAATGAGTTTTATAATATACCTTTCCCTACTTATATTTAATAATTCTCTGAATTCCACTTCTGTCCAGTTATTTCCCATATTTCCTCCAGTGACCAGCGTTTTGTTGGTTCCGTTTTTAATTAGTCCCTCACACCACAGATTTTAGTTTACATTATTTTTGGGATAACTGTTTCTGTTTGAAACGGTTGATACAAAGTAACTCACAAGTTGACAGCTCATTTGTACATATCTATACAAATGGCCAGTGATTATATGTATTGTTCATTTTTACATATATATAATTATGCAAGAGCTGATTTTAATGGAAAACTGTTTTCACTATTATTACACATCACCAATGTAAGACCAAACTAAGAAGCACTGAAAATAAATAATTTATAATTCCATCAATATTGTTTGACATTGTTCTAATAGTGAACTGAACCAGAAGGTGTGCTATTTAGTGCCATCTAATTGAATTGACTTGACTATTACCATTCAGTCCACCTTTAGTCTAAACCGGGCCGGCCAGCGAAGGATGGGCACCCCCTCTCTAGCCAGGTTCCTTCACTGTGTATGATGAGTGTGCAGCAGCATGCATGTTTCACAGTAACCATACATTGAATCACCATTTCTCCTCGTCTTCTTCTTTATTGAATTTCATAACTGAGATGTGACTTTTTCCAAATTAAGTTTTGGTGGGTAACCTAAATAGCCAGAAATAATGGCGCTAAATTATCTCATTGGATGAGTGGAACATATACTCAAACAATCATGTCTACAGTTATCACACAGTTATCAGGTCAAGTTCTTAGTTCAGTCATGATGATCTGAAACTGATGGACAATTTTAAACAACAGGTGTAAACCGAGCCAATGCAGGGCTACTCATAGTCTTGGAGGACCGTGTAGTGCAGAATTTCCATTCCTAGTCATTATTTATGCTCTAAGCTACATTTGAATAGTGACTAAAACAGTGACCTCTAGTGAGTAATGGCAATATTTAATTAAAATAATAGTGTGATGTACTACTACACATATTGGACACTAGGTGGCAATGGCATTAAAAATAGCCACTTCACATCACCTGGCTTTGACTTTGCAGACCTTGCCAGCTTCAGAGGAAGCTTATACCAACTTCCCCATGTTCAAATTTCAAAAATTTGGTCTCAGCCTTCTGGTGCTGTTAGCTTCCCATTGTGGCTTGAAAATCAGATCTGCTATAGGTTGTTGAATGTCAAGGTCCCATATATATCTTTAATTAACCATGAAGGAATTTATTAAGGGTAATGGCACATTGTACACATTAAATGTATACAGACATCTGTAAATTGGCAAGGTTATGAGGCTGAACAAATATGCCCACATGTGATTTTCTAACATTGAAGATATACCACAAAACATTTGTATAATGGTTTCTATACATGCTTCCCTTACATTTTTGCTATCCATATGTTTGTAGCGGTTACTTTAGCAATCATTCAAAAAAATGTGATTGATATCTCGATTATTTAAAGAGTAAATGCTATCTGAAAATGGTATGTCAATAAAATATGGTCATTCTGGACCTTAATGGAACCTTTATATTTCATAAACTATTAAGAATTCAAGGCTCAAACTTAGTTTTCTTTCATATGGGTGGTTGAAGAATGTGTACACCAAAAATAAACTTGTTCTGAACAATAGGCCCGCCACCCTCATTGAAACTGCGTGGTTTGACTCAAAAATATTTTCTATGAATTAGCACATATACTACATTCAGCTATGTACTTTATGAAATGATACCGTAGTTCTAGTTCACTAGTTTGATACAATTTACATTCAATGACAAACAGCAGTCTATGTGATGCATATGGTTACATGTTGTTCCTAATTAAAAACTGTTAAATGAAAAATGGGTATCTTGGGCTTGGGTTTCATTCTGTCCCCGTCTCTGCAGGAGCGTTTTCTGCCTCTGCCCTGTATGCCCGTAAAGACCTGCTCCAGCGCCCGGCTCATGTGGCGACCAAGACCTTCCAGGCTCTGCGCATCTTTGTTAACAATGAGCTGAACGAGCTGTACACAGGCCTGCAGGTTGCCGAGACATTTCTCAAGCCGGGAGGACGGCTGTGTGTCCTTACCTTCCACTCTCTGGAGGACCGTGTGGTCAAGCGCTTCCTGCAAGGTGCTGACCCATCCACCCCACCCTGCCGCAATGTGCACAAGAGAATCCATCAGGGAGGGGCACCAGAACCAGTGGAAGAAGAAGAGGAGGCCGCCGCCGGTGCTCACTGGGTTTATCTGCACAAGGGGGTAATAACGCCCCTCATGAAGGAGGTGCAAGGAAACCCACGAGGACGATCAGCTAAACTCAGGGCAGCCTGCAAATTATAGATATGAAAACCTTACTTTATTATTTAGCTTCACTATGAGGATAATTTTTTTCATGATGAGTGATGTTCTGAAACTGTGGTGGGTGAACTATCTAGGAAATCTTTGTCAATTTTAACAGCTAAATGTATCAATTTGTTGCTCTTTGACATGAAAATTTAAAGACTAGATCCACAATTCTTTGTGATTGGAACATGGGAAATGGAACACATTAAATAGATAGAATTTGGCTAGTGGACTATTTTGGCTAGACCTCTAGCTAACATGCAGAAACATGTTCTGATGAAAGATATTCATAAACTTTTTGTGCGTGGACAAAACTATACAGAAACCATCACAATGCATGTTAACCTGTTCTGCCCCAAAGCTCAGGCCTGTCTTAAGTGTGATTAAACTTGAAAACTACAATAAAAAACAAGTTGAATATTTGCTTGTTTTTTGACAATAAAGCCTCTGAATCTGATTGCCTTGCTATTAAATGTTTGCTACCTCTGTTGATTCTTCCTCTTCGTCTTCTCTCTGTTTTTTCTTAGTAAATTCATTTTAAAAGGTAACGTTAGATCCTGTCCTATGACATAGAAGCCAAACGAGCGGGGCGACACCAGACAGAGATTGTTAAAAACTCAGAGCCTGCACTGAAGGGAAACAGGAAACCCGGCCATGAACACAGCAAGTTGCATTTTGCAATAGATTTGCATTGCATTACATTGTGCTGATATCTCCCTTGAATAATATCTGTATTATGTTCCACGAGATACTACAATATACATTACATTACAAGCATTTAGGAGACACTCTTATCCAGAGTGACTTACACAACTTCTTATTACATTTATCCATTCATACAGCTGGCTATATATTGAAGCAATTCAGGTTAAGTACCTTGCTCAAGGGTACAACAGCAGTGTCCTACCTGGGAATCGAACCTGCAACCTTTCGGTTACAAGTCCAGTTTCTTAACCATTATACTACACTATTCTACTATACATGAACTGGGATATATTTTAGTTGACTTTTCAGGTTATCTAGTGAGATAATATTAGTTGTAAAAAATGTATTATAGCCGCTAGCTTGCTAGCAAAAGTGATCCCATATGCAAAAGGTTTGTAAAAATCATATATGATCATACTTGCAAAGTTTTATAAAAATCATATATGTTGATTAGCATTATATTATATATTTGTATACAATCTCTCAAAAAAAGTTTATAGGGAGCACCATGTATGTTAGGGAACTATTTAATTTTAGTCTGAAATGTATATGCTAGTTCTCTACCACATATTTATTTTATAAATTTTGTATCTGGCATATGTGATTTTTACAAACCTTTTGCTATGGGATAACCTTGTTGCTTTAGCCTTTGAGAAATTAATATCATAACACAGTCCAGAGCTTGTCTAGCTTGTTGCTTTAAACAATATGTATCCATTATAGTGTACCACAGAGGGTTTAACTTTCACGAACATACTAACCACATCAGTCTCCTCAGAATTGCGAGGAAATGCAGCCTCTGTCTCAGACGCACTCGTGCATTGAGTGTGTATGCATGCGGGTTTGTGTGTAAGCAGGGGGGAGGGCCGTAGAGGAGAGGGGCTTTTTGAAGCGACAGGGCTATGCTCCGCAATTTTGATCAATTTGAAACAGTGGTGGTAGAAATTAAACTACCAGTTTAATACATTACTGGGAAAACCAAAGAGCTAAGCTAAGACAGTTAGGAAGGAAAGAAGGTGGTGGCAGCAAGCACATGACCACCGCCAGAACCTCCTTTTTTCCTTAAAGCAAGCTACTTTTGGGTTGCCAGGTTGTGTTGAAACAGTGAGATGATGTAGTGTGTGGATTATATTTAAAAAACAAATCTGGTAACTTTGCTTAAACAAATAGACAAGACTGATTGATCCGTTCCTGATGAATTTTCATGATGAACTTTGAGGACTGGGGAAATTGCGGGAGAATTAAACCGGTAGATGGCTGTAAAATACGGTAGAAACCCGGAAAAAATGGGAGGACAGAAGTATGTTTGTGAAGTACATAGGGGTGTGGAGGGGTCCATGGCAGGTCAAAGAAAATAACCCCTAAAAGTTGATCAAAAAATTTTACTTAGAATGTTCATCTTGGTGATGTCTTATTAAAGATATAGCTTTATATAAGTTCCGAGATAACTAATGTCCATAGTTACAAAATTGACTGTGTGTATAATAATTAAACTATGTAGATTCAAGAAATGCAAACATTTTAATAGGTGTGCAATGCATTTTTCAGAAGATTTGTCACGTAAAGATGCTAAGATCTTAAACAAAATATATGAAAATAAATACCAATATATATACAGCTTGGAGCTGTAGAAGAAAAAAAGAAACAAAAAAATCTGTATAGGGTTCATACCATAGACTATAAAAATATGGACAAAGCCATTGTGACGTCACCCATTGCCTTAGTCATACCACGGCCTCGTAAAAACTGAATTGAAGCTCGGATGTCTTTTTCGCCGCTCGTTTGTACAAACTGCGCCTGCTCCGTGGAGCCGAAGAGGACTCAACCTGTCCCTCTGATTGGTCCTGAACAAATGTGAATACCCTGTCCAAACGACACAATATTTAATAAAATCAGCACATGCAGAGGCATTAGATGAAGGAAAGGCACTTATTGCAATTAAATTTTTTTGTTTTGACCACATTGCTGCCATTAACTTACATGGTGAAAGACCTATACTGGAGCCAATCGCAGTGGCGCTAGTGAGCAATGTCACAATTGCCGCTCCCAGCCCAACCAGGAAGTGAGCTTCAAAGCGAAAGCCCAGTCTTGGCCCCTTGGTTCATACTGTACATATTTTGACCAATGGATTTCCATAACATTTCCATGACATCAATTACTTTAAACCAAATTATCATTACATTATTATTCTGTGATGTCACTGTGTATATGAGGAAAAGTGAGGATAAAATTTGATATTGAAATTAAGCATGAGAATTATAAATTTTTTTAACCTTTATCCTGGAGACCTCTTGAGATTAAAGATCTCATTTACAAGAGTGTCCTGAGCAGACATGGCAGCAGCAGTCACAACAAAGTTACAGACAGACAACATTTATGTCAGGGTGCAGTAGGGACTCAGACAGCACGTCAAAAATAAACCGAAGTTTATTGTGGCAAAAAAACGAGGACAACAGGCGAAATCGTAGTCAGGAAGGCAGAGGTCAAAACCAGGAAGACACGGCAAAAGTACAAAATCGAAGAAAAACAAAAACAAGAAACAGGCAAAAAGTCAGGAACACAGGTAGTCAGGTAACAAGGAAACAGGTAACTGGGAAAAAGGCTTGTAGTGAAACAGACAGCAGAGCAGGTGAAACACATGAGTAATCAAGAGCTGAGACGGAAGGTGGGGCTGATACAATGGGGAAGTGAAAACAACAGCACGTGGAAGGGAAACGGAAAACGAAAATACAAACACACGAACAAAAACATGACCGAAACTGAAATAATATAACAAACACATAACAGACTCAAATACTGACAATTTAACAAATTACAGCATAAGAAAAACTAGATCATCAAATACAATAGGCAAATGCAACTACATCACAGGTAATGGGCATCATCAAAAACATAAGCCAGTCAAAGAAGCTCTGACAATCCATTTAAAAACATTTTGCAAGGAGTTCCAGGTCGAAGGAGCAAAGTAACTGCAGGCCTTTTTACCTGCTTCTGTGGACAGATAAAAGGACGAGCTCCTGAGACCTCAAGGAATGTCCACGTGCATTAGTCCTACAAATATATGAACATAAGTAGGGGGGCAAAAGGCAGAGGATCGCCTTGTAGATAAAAATATGCCAGTGGCTGAGTCTGCGTGTGTCTAGAGCAGGCAAACTAACCCTAGCATATAAGGTGCAGTGACGTGTAAAAGCTTTGGAGTTAGTTATAAATCATAACTTTCTGGAGGCAAGAGAATATTAAATGTCCCCATAATCAATGACTGAAAGAAAGGTGGAAAGCTTAAATGAAGAATTGGTTTGATGAGCATAGGCAATAAATCTGTGGGAGGCAGTGCGTGGGACTGGGCCACTGCTATATGGGACAGCCAACTACCCGCCAACATCCACTTTCCGACCTTCTCCACAGAAATGAGGAAGGTGTTCGACCACCAGGTCTGCGGTCGTGATGCCGCCCAGTGCCTGCTCCACCTCCGTCAGGGATCCCGCTGTGCTGCGGAGTACACTGTCGAGTTCTGCAAACTTGCTGCTGAGTCCAGCTGGAATGATGCTGCCCTCCAAGGGGTGTTCCAGAACAGAATGAAGGAGGAATTGAAAGATGAGTTGACGATACTAATACCCAGGATGGTTTGATTTCCCTCGCCATCTCGCTGGACAACCGGATGCAGTCCCGGATGAGGGAGAAGACGGTCTGCAATGGCGCCCCTACTCAGTTTGTCCGCCCTAACCCCGGGTCCTCGCCTCAACCATCTGGACCTGTAGCCCCTCTGGTTTCCGAATCCCTGGACGAGGAGCCGTGCAGCTGGGCAGAACTCGACTGACCCCTGCAGAAAGCAGAATTCAAGCCGGGTCCTGTCTCTACTGCGGCCAGCCTGGCCACCTGCTACTCGTCTGTCCTATTTGCCCAAAAGGGGTGGCTCACCAGTGAAACTGGGCACACTGGTGAGCCCTATCTCTGCCCCTCCTACTGCCCAGTCCCGTTTCCTCATTGACGCCACTCTCAGCTGGAATCGCTAATCTCTGCCCCTGTCTGCACTGCTCGACTCAGGAGCAGACTCGAACTTCATTGACGCCTCACTCGTCCAACGAGCTGGCATTTCCACCAAGCCACTCACCAACCCTCTCAATGCCTACTCCCTGGATGGAAAGCTCATCGCTCGGGTCACCCATTTGACCATCCCACTCCTGCTCATCCTGTCTGATAACTATCAGGAGACCATCCAGTTCCACATATTAAACTCCTCTCAGTCGCCCCTGGTGCTCGGTCACCCCTGGCTCAAGCAACACAACCCCCATCTCAATTGGAACACTAATCAAATTCAAAGTTGGAGTCCCTACTGCCACTCGACCTGTCTCCAATCAGCCCAACCTCCGTCATGGGGTGCCAATCCTGCACCTCAATCACAGCCGCTTGATTTGTCCTCCGTTCCTGCTCCCTATTATAACCTCGCAGAGGTATTCAACAAATCTCTCACATTATCCTTACCTCCCCACAGACTGTACGACTGCTGCATCGACCTGCTCCCAGGGGCCACTCTGCCTTCCAGTCACCTATACAACCTGTCCTGTCCTGAGAGGGCTGCCATGGAGACGTATATCCACGACTCGCTTGCAGCAGGTATTATCTGTCTGTCCTCCTCCCCAGTGGGGGCTGGTTTTTATTTCATGTCTAACAAAGACGGCACGTTTCGCCCTTGTATCGACTACAGTGGCCTGAACTCCATCACAGTTCTCAACAAGTATCCACTGCCTCTTATTAACTCTTTCTTTGAACCCCTCCATGGAGCCTTCATCTTCTCCAAACTGGACCTACGGAACGCCTGCCACCTGGTCCGGATCCGGGAGGGGGACGAATGGAAGACAGCATTTAACGCGCCCCTGGGACACTTTGAATACCTGGTTGTCCCGTTCGGGCTTACTAACACCCCAGCAGTGTTCCAAGCCCTAATTAATGACGTCCTCTGCGACCTTCTTAATCAATCGGTATTCGTCTACCTCCTCCGATTTAGGAGCGGGCGCCATCCTATCCCAGCGCTTGGTGGAGGACCAAAAGCTACATCCATTCTTTTCTTCTTGCCGGCTGTCCCCCACCGAGCGTAGCTACGATGTCGGCAACCGAGATCTTCTGGCAGTCAAACTCACCCTGGAGGAATGGAGGCATTGGCTGGAGGGGGCGGAGCTTCCGTTCATTGTCTGGACTGATCACAAGAACATATCGTACATCCAGTCTTCCAAGCGTCTCACCTCCCGCCAGGCCTGCTGGGCACTCTTTTTTTGGCCGTTTTAACTTTTCCATTACTTTCAGACCCGGTTCCCGCAACACCAAACCTGACGCCCTGTCCCTTTATTCCCTGGAAGCCAGTCCTGCCTGTCCTAACTCCATCATTCCTCCATCCTGTGTGGTGGCTGTGGTTACGTGGGAGATAGCTGATCCCCCCCCCCCGGATCATCAACAACACTCCTGCGTACACCGTTCACCGGATCCTGGACATTCGCTGCAAAGGGGTGCGGGTTCCAGTACCTAGTGGACTGGGAGGGTTACGGCCCCAAGGAGAGGAGCTGGATCTCCCACCTGCTCATCCTTGACCCCTCCCTCATTTGGGATTTCCATCGGGACCACCCTGATAAGATCAAGCCCGGTGGTGTGCCTAGAGGCGCCCGTTGACATCCGCCGTTTCCCTCCAGTCCATCTCCCTTTCATTTCTTTCATTTTCCCATTCCTCATGTTTCATGTCGTGTTTTTCAGTTCACCCTGTCTGTCTAGTTCCGTGTTTGTTGCAGGCTGGGCGTGGGTCCCCGTTTTGGTTCTTTGATTTCTCCCATCATTATCTAGCCTATGACTCTCCCTCCTCGCACACATTCCGCACACCCCGCATTCATTCAATCAGCATTTTCGCCTGTTCCCTGCTCTATTTAAGTTCCCCATTTACATTCATTCATTGCCAGTTCCTTTTCTCAGCTCTGTCTTGAGATTCTCCAGGCCAGTTTGTTTTTCGCTGTTTACCTGCCGAACCTGTTTTGTTTTCTGTTCCTTGCTCCAGCCCGTCCTGCCTGCCGCCCGTTTTTGTCCGCTCCAGCCCTGACCCCTGTCCAGCCCTCTTTAGTTCGCCAACCCCGCTTCCAGTCCTTCACCTTAGTTGTTCCCTGCTCGTTAGTTTGTCCTACTACTATTGCTGCAATAAATATACTCCTTGCGGAGTCTTGCATTTGGGTCCAATCCAGTGTTCTAAACCATAACATGCTTTTAACAAAATTTTACCGCATATACAGTCAAGCCGGAAAATCTGCACACCACTTTCACCTTCTCCACGTTTTATTACGTTACAGACTTATACTACAATAGATTGAGTTCATTTTTTGCTCAAACATCTACACACAATAGCCAATAATGACGAAGTGAAAACAGGTTTTTAGAAAATATGCAATTTTATTTTACTGACAAAAATAGGTTATTTAGGGGTTACATATCTGTACACACCCTTAGCCTAATACTTGCTGCACCTTTGGCAGCGATTACAGCTTCAAGGCGTCTTGGGAAAGAAGCTACGAGCTTGGCACACTTGTTTCTGGACATTTTTGCCCATTCCTCTTGGCATATCCTTGCAAGCTCCATCAGGTTGGATGGGGAGCGTTGGTACACAGCCATTTTCAGCTCTTTCCACAGATGTTCAATTGGATTCAGGTCTGGGCTCTGGCCGGGCCACTCAAGGACATGCACAGACTTTCTCCGAAGCCACTCCTTTGTTCTCTTGGCTGTGTGCTTCGGGTCGTTGTCATGTTGGAAGGTAAACCTTCGCCCCAGTGCGCTCTGGAGCAGGTTTTCTTCAAGGATCTCGGTGTACTTAGCTGCATTCATCTTTCCCTCTATCAGGACTAGTCACCCCGTTCCCGCTGCTGAAAAACATCCCCACATCATGATGCTGCCACCGCCATGCTTCACTGTAGGGATGGTATTAGCCAGGTGATGAGCGGTGCCTGGTTTCCTCCAGACGTGACGCTTGGTATTCAGGCCAAAAAGTTCCATTTTGGTTTCATCAGACCAGAGAATCTTGATGCTCATGGTTTGAGAGTCCTCTATGTGCCTTTTGGCAAACTCCAAGTGGGCTGTGATGTGCCTTTTACTAAGGAGGGGCTTCCGTCTGGCCACTCTACCATAAAGGCCTGATTGGTGGAGTGCTGCCTGGATGGTTGATCTTCTGAAAGGTTCTCCCATCTCCACAAGGATACGCTGGAGCTCTGTCAGAGTGACCCTCGGGTTCCTGCTCACCTCCCTGGCCAAGGCCCGTCTTCCCCGATTGCTCAGTTTGGCCGGGCGGCCAGGTCTAGGAAGATTCTTGGTGGTTCCAAACTTCTTCCATTTATGAATGATGGTGGCCACTGTGCTCTTTGGGACCTGTAAAGCTGCAGAGATTTTTCGTGCCCTTCTCCAGATCTATGCCTTGACACAATCCTGTTTCTGAGGTCTGCAGATAATTCCTTTGACCCCATGGCTTGGAGTTTGCTCTGACATGCACTATCAACTGTGGGACCTTATATAGGCAGGTGTTGGCAATCCCCAATCATGTCCAATCAATTGAATTTATCACAGGTGGACTCCAATTAAGTTGTAGAAACATTGCAAGCAGTATCAGTGGAAACAAAATGCACCTCAACTCACTTTTGGGTGTCATATCAAAGGGTGTGCACATTTGTGTACATATTAACCATCGGTCAGCGAGCAACCACGCATCTCATACTCAACCAGTCACATGCACATACCTCTAATGGAGCGCCCTTTTAAAACCAAGAATAATACATCCATGTGCTGCTCACTGCTGTGCTGCTCTTTGTTTGCTCTGCTGCTTCTGCGTTAAAAAACTAGCAATCACTCTCCACCACCCCAGCTTCCACCTGTTGTTTGGTACGGGGGGTTTCTGGTTATCTCCTGTTTAGCAGGGAGATGCCCGTGCTCCAGAGTAGTAATAAAGCAGATCCATTCAGCTGCAAACCAAATTAATTGTACAGCCCATTCATTAAAACAATTAATTTGAATATGTGACAGAAATACGGTTAAGGAAAGAATTATGAAGGAACCTGTGTTCAACAACCTAATTAGGAGCCTATTTAAATTAGTTTATAATTTTGTGTATAAAGCCACTCCAAATGTATATTGACTTTGAGTGTCTTATGACAAAACTTATCAAACATATTGTAAAATATTATAGTGGTTTTTAATTTAAACTTAAAGGCTTTTATGGTTGATTGACTCACAAAGTGTATTTATGTGTCTAGCTCATGTTGTACCTTGCCATCCCTCTGGAGTGTTCTTCTGTCTGTGGAAACATGTAAACAACTGCCATTTCCCCTTTCAATTTTTTTCTGAGCCTGTTCAATCCAGTTAGATAACTGTTTTTGGAGACTGGTGCAGAAAAATGCAGATAAAATAACATAACCTTTTTTAAGGAATATACAGGATTGTCTACACCTGAAATATACACCTATGATTGTGAAAACATTTAAATGGAGTCATGTACGTCAAGTCCAAGTCGAGTCACAATTTATTTATCTACAAGTCAAGTTCTCAAATTTGTGACTCAGGTTGCACTCATACACTTCATGTGTCTTGAGTTCATAACACTGATTCAAGCCAATTCAACCATTGACCTTTAAGATTACGTGGACTAAAAAATGCTGGAAGTAATCAGTTTGCAGGGAACTAACCTCAAAAAAGGAAAAAATGCACATGAGAATTGATAATAAATTATGAATGAAATTCAAAAGTTTCCAGTATCAAAATTGTGAAGCTTTTGAACTTGTTTGATCTGATAATTTACGTGAATGTCTAAAATACAATTTCAAGCACAAATGTCACTTGTTCCCAACAGTTTTTGAGCTTTGACAGTCAGTTTTGACTTAGAACAGAAGAAAGGCTTATATTCACAACCATTCTCTAGGAAATGGCCAAAAGAATCCTCAAACATTCTGTGTTTTTTTTGTTAATTTTAAGGGATGAAGAGATAGAAAAAAATTGTGTTGTACAAAGAGAATTTTGCCAGAATGGATGCTTGGTTTTTGTCTGATCAATTCTTGCTTTTTTGTGAATAATACATCTGTAAGATGACTGTGGGTGATGAACAGCAATGGCTAACAAAGCTTCATTGTTAGAGTACTTTGAATGAAACAGTTACTCATAACTTAGTGACTGGATCATTTATATCTTCTTAGCATATACAAATCATTCTGTATTTACTTCAATAGTCCAAGACATGAACAATCACTTGCTGTTTTGTAAACTTCACTCTGTAAAGATACCCCAAATTGGAATATGAATCATGTCTTAATATGTCTGACAGCAAAATGGAAGCAGTATTTTTCAAAAGGTGAGTATTTTAAAACCTCAAATGGCTCAGGTATGTTCTTCTCTTTGAGGGATGTTCTGACTCAAATCCTTGGCTTCAGTGCACTTTAATCTCTGCACTTTTAACTTTGTATTCTTAAGCACGAATATGGAAGATACAGAGTTGGGCAGGATTTTATTGGAAATGGGTTTGTGTGCCATTAAGTCCTGACTTATTCTTACTTGAAACTTACGTGTGTTTTCCCTGAACAGTCCACTCAGATTAAGATGTGGGGAAAAAGGGCCTACTGGCCAGGTTATGTCACTACAGCAGGAAAACTATAAGTTTTTCACTACCACTATTTTAAAAAAATATTGCAAATAAATATTTTTCAATGAAAGATATACCACATTTATGTTTCATTGTAACCATTTGTATGGTTTCTAGTTTGAAATAGAATTTTGTTGTGAATGTTAAATAAAAAGGTACAATTAATATATATATGCAGTATTAAATATGAACTCATCAGATAACTGTTTTTGGAGACAGAAAACAGTTGCAGAAAAATGCAGATAAAATAACATAACCTTTTTTAAGGAATATACAGGATTGTCTACACCTGAAATATACACCTATGATTGTGAAAACATTTCAATGGAGTCATGTACGTCAAGTCCAAGTCGAGTCACAATTTATTTATCTACAAGTCAAGTTCTCAAATTTGTGACTCAGGTTGCACTCATCCAGTTCACGTGTCCTGAGTTCATAACACTGATTCTAATGTATAAATGTAGTCAATCATGGATGTGAAATATCACAGCATGTTCCATAATTCCTTGATGAAATCATTGAAATCACATGTTAAACATTTAGGACTTCACTGATGACAGAATTAGTTGCCTGGAGCTTCAACCACTGCACTCAGAATGTTTAGGTGTGATGACAAATTATTAAACTGTATTTGGAACATTAATGTCCAGTCAACAAAAAGGCTAAAATGTTTATCATGCTTAATTATTTTTTATTTCTTAGGGAACAAGTGACACAAATATATTTTGGTGTGAAGCCATGGTCAGTGTGTGTTTTAGGCTTGGAATGCATTGCTATTATGACCCCGGCTCAAAGGCCGCAACACAAATGTTTTCAAACACAAAACAAGTATAAGCAAACAAGAAACAAGACAAACACGAGATCGGGAATCCAAAGAGACTAGTAGATGAGAGACAACGGCTGGTGGTTTTGTATTATAGGAAGCGTTGGATCCACTATATCCAACCTACCCGAGATGAGAACAATTCCAAAGTCTCCATACGAGACAATGCCAAAGTCTCCACCAACCAAAACCCCGGGCAACTTGCCTCCAATGTCCTCTGCCTCTGGATCTCCTCTCAACTGTCACAAATCTCTATGTTTATATATACATCTAGGTATCATGCGTAAACAAAAGCAGCGTATAAAGGACGTGAATAGGCTACGCTTCCACAAAGCAAAGTTAAGCCCCGGTTTCCAAACGGGGAATTGTGCAGATATGCAATTAGTAAATGCACACCCCTACAATTGCGACAAACAACAAAATATAGCCTAGTCAGCGCTGCATATAAGCTAAGATAAACACCACAATACTATTTAAAAATGAGTTTCAGCACGGCAGCAAGCTGGCAATGTGCATGAAGTTAGCCAAAGGGAAAAACAACCAACCTCGAGCTAGAGAACACCGCAAATACATATGCTCTCGGGAAAATCCACAACAGGTGTCATTATTTTCCAATCTAGACTCACGTGAGCCGAAGGAAACTCATTAGCATACAAAAGAATTAAAGGGGTGCACTCCTGAGGCAGCATAGGGACGTAATAATTGTGCTTATAATTAAAGATGTGGCCATTTTTCCTCTTACTTCTTTAAAGGATAATTTGATACGAGCCTTGAAATGCCCATAAAATAACCCCCCTCAAAATAACAACTGCCTAGCCTGAAGAGGACATTAATTTCATGTAATTTTACATCATTTCATTACATTTGGTGTTTCAGTTAACAGAATACTTTTTTAGTGGAAGCATACATTGCTCTCAGTGAGAACTCCGACAAGCAGAGAAGCACATTCAACCTCGTTCGACCTTGTGGTATTGTACTGTGGTAAGTATAACCAACCTATATATATAAACCTATATCCAGCTAAATCTAGTCCCACCCCCCAATTCCCATAGAGATCCATTCAAATGCAGAGACATTATAGTATCACTTGTAAGAGTAGCAGAAAATAAGATATCAAGAGTTCTTTGATGTTGTTGGGTCACAGACATCAGGAAGTCATGGCATGCAAAGGATATGCGACCAAGTATTAAAAATGATTATTCTATATATACGTAAATGCAGGGGTGCCAATAATTGTGGCACGCATGGTTTTGTTAAAAATTATTATTTCTTGATGAAGGATTTTTTTTCTCATAATAAATTTACTTCAATTAAAGGTTGGATTTTTCTCATTTTATCAGTGTGAGATTAAGCTAATTCACCAAATGGTGAATTTTCGATAACCCTTTTTTTACTCATCTTTACCAGGGGTGCCAATAATAGTGGAGGGCACTGTATATATAGTATGTCAGTCATATCTTCCCTATTAAAGTGTTTTGCGTACCTATGTATACTTTTTTTTTTTTTAAGAGTATATACTACAAACACTACAGATAATTATATTTCAGATGTACATGAGGAAAATATGATTGTGACACGAGATGGAGCATTAAATTAGAAAAAATAAATAAATAGATAAAGATACTTCCTTTTTTACCGTTCCAAGGCACAGCAATGGGGTCCTGTAGCCATTGTGAAGGTTTAAATTAGCATGCAGGGAATTTTTTTTAACACAGCAAGTTCAAGTTCAATGGTAATGACTTCATGATATGACGTTAAAAAGGAACATCGGGCTCAATGCGAGTTCACAGTTGTGTGTCATGACACCATCTTCTGACCTGCAGTCCAATATCCTTATCTTGTGTGTTGTAATATCTAGCTTGGATCCCGCTGATGTCAGGAACTACCGTCCTGTATCTCTCTTGCCCTTCCTGTCCAAAACAATTGAACGTGCTGTCCTTAACCAACTGTCTGTTTTTCTCCACCAGAACAACCTGCTTGACCCGCATCAGTCCGGCTTCAGAACCGGCCATTCCACTGAAACTGCTCTCCTGGCTGTGACGGAGGCACTCGCCACTGCTAGAGCCTCCTCTCTCTCCTCTGTTCTGATTCTCCTTGACCTGTCTGCGGCATTCGACACAGTCAACCACAAATTCCTGATCTCCACACTCGCTGAGATGGGCATTTCTGGAACTGCCCTCTCTTGGTTTGTATCGTATCTCACTGATAGATCCTACCAAGTCTCCTGGAAGGGTTCCGTCTCTGCTCCCCATCCCGTCTACAGGAGTCCCGCAGGGATCTGTACTGGGTCCTCTGCTGTTCTCTTTGTATACTAAGTCTCTTGGCTCAGTAATTCATTCACATGGCTTCTCATACCATAGCTATGCTGATGATACTCAACTCTTCCTCTCTTTCCCTCCCTCTACCCCACAGGTTAAGGAGAGGATATCTGCTTGTCTGACTGACATCTCTGAGTGGATGGCTACCCATCACCTGAAGCTCAACCTTGACAAGACAGAGCTCCTCTTCATGCCACACAAGACCTCCCCACTACATGACCTCTCCATCACCGTTGACGGGACCGTGGTGGCTGCCTCCCGCTCTGCAAGGAACCTGGGGGTGGTCCTGGACGACCAGCTGGACTTCAAAGAGCACATCAGAGCGAACGGCTCGGTCCTGCAGGTTCCTCCTGTACAACATCAGGAGGATTCGACCGTACCTGACCACCTACTCCACCCAGCTTCTTGTCCAGACCATGGTCACCTCACGCCTGGACTACTGCAACTCCCTGCTCGCAAGCCTACCAGCCTGCGCCATTCTGCCTCTTCAACTGATCCAGAATGCAGCTGCCCGGCTTGTGTTCAACCTCCCGAAATTTTCCCATGTAACCCCCCTGCTGAGGTCACTCCACTGGCTGCCAGTTGCAGCCAGGATCAGGTTCAAAGTTCTGACCCTGGCCTACACTGCAGCCAATAGGACAGGCCCCGCCTACCTGCAGGACTTAATCCAGAACTATGTTCCTGCTCGACCACTTCGCTCTTCTACAGCAGGGCGACTGGCACTTCCCCCCCTCCGTGTCAAAGGCTCTCGCTCGTCCCGACTGCGGAGTTTTTCCACCTTAGCTCCTCAGTGGTGGAATGAACTTCCCATTCCCCTACGTTCTACTCCAACCCTGCCTGCATTCCGTCGAGGCCTGAAGACACACCTCTTCAGACTCCACATTGACTGATATTCTAACCTAGGAATATCAGTTCCCTGTGTTTTTCCTGTCTGTTTATTATAGTTTATAATAGTATTTAGAATAGAAGTGTAGTATTGCTGATTTACCCACATCTTACTGTGCACTACAGTCAACGTTCATTACTAGGGATAGCTGCTACATTATGGGAAGGATGTGCTTTGTTTTGTCTGTTCTGTAGTGATCTTGATGATGTCTCTGTATGCACTTACTGTACGTCGCTTTGGATAAAAGCGTCTGCTAAATGAATGTAATGTAATGTAATGTAATATCCCCAACTACTATGAGGGTAATGGGACTTAGAATGAATGTGCAAGAGATGTGATGGGTTTTTTTATAAAGAAACTAATAAAGTGTATAGTATATTTTAGTGTGTATCTTTGGTTATTTTTACGAAAAACCTGTTCGAAATCCCCCTAAAAGAGTTTAAGTATTTAGAGTGATCCGAAATGTGGCAGTGTTTCCCAGAATAGTTGTGAAGCATTTGATGTCAGTAGGACGCTAAGAAAAAAATTGTTCTGCTGATGAACACAACATTATAATAGATATTCAATATTCTACACCTGTTTCAAACTCAAGGGGGCACATGTCATATTTGGCAGCAAGGCCTGGGAACCAGTATCTGGGGAATTTTTGAAAGAGGATGGCAGTGATCAAATGGTTATGTTTATTGTTTTTTTATCACTTCAAAGTCGGTGATGGTTCTAACAGACCCCCTTCTGTTCAAAACACACTTCATGTTGAAAAGTGCTTTTTACAGAGATGCAGATGAATGCTAAAATACTTTTGTTATAAAACATTCATGTCCAATGATGTCTGCTGTGTTTTTGTAATTACATCCCAGTAGCCCTACAATTCGTACATCTGTCTAACAACATATTAACAGTCTTCTTCTCTCCATTTTATTGTTTATAAGGACTTGTTACTTAAATTAAAGCTGTATTTTCAACTTCAAGGGACAACACAATTGAAAGGGACAACGCAAATAACAATGAGCTATTTATGAATCTTTCCAACACCCCCTCCCACCTTACAAAAGATAAAACATTTTAGATTAAGCTGTAAAAGCTGTTGTTCTTCTTGTAAGCATGTAGTTGAAAAAACTTCCTTCCTTTTGTATGAACCATAAATATAACTAAAAATCATGTTTAACTTGTAGTACTAGATATAGTACAATATACTACTTAGTTATTTTTGTTTTTTGCAGATTTCATCAAATAAATGATGAAAAATCCGCAAAATAGGAAAAGGAGAAAATTATGGCGCCTGGGCTGGATGCTGGAGTTTTATTTATTGATTTATTTAAAAAGGTCAATGTTTTTCAAAGAATCTGTGTCATGGTTTCTAGCAGCCTCTGCTGTTTCTGCGTTTGGTTTTCCTTTTGGCATCGTCAGGACGCTCTATCGGATTTTTTCTGCCTCTGTTCCGGTGTTTGTAGCTTACCCAACAATTATTCCCTACACCTGTTTTGCGTTTCCTGCCGGCTATATATAGCCCAGGACTTCTGCATTTCCGACACTTCGATATTGTCTTTGCTACGTTGACAAACGAAGTCGGTAAAGGTATAGGAATTTCGGTCGCTGCATTTCTGGTTCGTATGAATAGGAAACGCAGCAAGTCCAGTTAGAAGATTTAGGATTAGATTGGTTTTTTCTTTACTTCCAATCTTTCTTTATCCTTTTTTCTTTTCACCTGTTGCCAGTTGTGTTCAGCTCTTTTGCCACAAGAGCTCTGGCTAACAGGTCTTTTCTATTCTTTTCCCTCACTTGTTTTATCGAGTTTTGTTTTGTTTCATCACCTCCTATTACACCTAATATTTTAGTGTGTGAGGTTCTTTTGTGAGTTATTCTGGCTGTTTATCGAGATCGCCTCAGTTTTTGGAGGTTGCTTTGTTTTGCCTTGTGCTAGGGAAGTTTTGTTCCCGATCCTGTGTTTTTCAGTCCTGGTGCGGCTATTTCCGCGTTTTGTGGTGTATCTCTTTAGATACGCTTTTAGAAATCCTTATTGGTCGCGTTTGCTTCTCCAAACCTTACACTCCCCCTTACAATCTGTTTGCCCGACTTTACAATCCAATGTTTTAATACAATTAATAAAACAACAGAATTTGTGAAACCACTTAGGTGCTGAAAAAATATTTATTTAAGACTCTTTAACGCCAAAGCGTATATCTAGCCATGGAGCAAGGAAGGCTGACATGTTTCGAGAGCAACCTCTCATTCTCACGGAGTCTTAATACTTGATTAATAAAATATAATTTAATCAAAGAAAGAAGTTTAAAATGACTTAGTGAATTGAGGAGTATTGTTCTTTATTGATGAAAGAAATATAATTTAAGTAATGTAGTTCTCAGTTTTGTATCTAAGGTATGGGGTATATGGTTTCTCACCAAAAACCTTTTTAACATACAAAAAGGCCAAGTTACTTATGCATAAAAAGCACTGCTTATAAGTCATTAGAACTTGCAAACTCTGCCGTTAAAAGTGTTGATATCAAAATGTGGCCAAGTTACAACAAACAATGTTTGCAATCTTGGCTCGCAAAAATGAAAAAGCTCTTTTCCAAAGCAATGCTACCCACTGTTTCCTAAATTATTTCACGTAACAAGTCCCTATTTTTTCATCTTGTGGTCAAACTCTGTTTTTTTTTGGAATGTGGTCATGCGTTCTGCAGAAATGGCTATCTGCAAGTAGCTCAGTAGCCTACACAATAGAATAGCTAAGCGACTATTTCAGCTAGAAGGAATCTGTTAAATATGTTCGAAAGCTGTGGAAATCAACTTGAAGAATACATGACTGTACAGTAACTGTAACGTAAACACGGTTTACAGCAAGGACGAAAGTCACGATGGGTAGATCAAAGAGATGGCTAATTCTTTTCAGGTATTAGCTTGCTTTAAGATGATTTACTCCACACTGGAATGTCTGATTTAAATAATTTTGTAATTTCACTTTTTTTTGTGACATTTTTTTAGACAACGTTACGTGACAGCATTTAATGCTTTGTGATTGTGTTGATGTTCTTGTCAGAAACCATGGCTGCCAACACCTGAATTTTACCTGCCGCTAATACCCCATAGAGTCTAAAGTAGTCTAAAGAACCTGGAAGTGATACAATGAAGTAATGCATTGTGATGAAAGCACAAAAAGGTAAGGCATTAAGTAGGCAAACTGAGTGGCTCAGTTTCGCTCAGAGCGAAGAAAACACTTAACGGGTTGCTCAGTTTCAATCACTCTGAGCCGCTCAAAGTGTTGCTGAGCACTTTGGATCAGAGACTGAAGTAGGCTACGTTGTTAGCTATGGAATTTCTCGTGGCCATTTTTCCAAACTCAGACGGTTGTTGACAGTTGCGCAGCACTCACATAGAGCAGAACGTTAAGTGATTCAAAAATACGCTCAGTGCTCACACTGAGCATTCTCACCGTGAGCTACTCAATTAGCTTCAGTTACTTAAAGGGTTATGAAACCCTCTGTTACATTCTCTCTCGGCCCACACCATGAATTTGAAAAATGCAATTAAATGGACATGGAAAGCAGCAGTGGAGAGGGAGGGGCGAGAGCGAGGAGAGAGGCTATCGCCACCTGAAGACACACCCACTAGGAAAAGATGGAGTGTATTAAGGCAGCGTATAGGACTGGACCCAAACGCAGGACTCAGAGACAGACATTCGCTTGAACTCCATGCAGGAGACTTTATTACACAGGACTACCCACACAGGGCAGCAGGCAGGCAGGAAACAGGCTTGGAAAATACAGGAACTGGAACAGGCGAGGAGGACTGGGGACAGGAACTCGGAACAGGTAAGGGGGGGTGGGGACAGGAACTTGGAACAGGCAAGGGGGGCTGGGGACAGGAACTCGGAACAGGCAAGGTAGGCTGGGGACAGGAACTTGGAACAGGCAAGGGGGGCTGGGGACAGGAACTCGGAACAGGCAAGGGGGGCTGGGGAGCTGCAGTGCGGTGCCGGTTTCTATTTGGTGGGATCGGGTGCGCTGGCCTCCAGGATGGCGGGCCACAGGAACATGAGGCGCTGGCCCTTGATAGGAGTAGGAAACACTGGGCTCTCAAAGGATGGCTGGCCCATAGGATAGGGAGCTGGTATGACTGGCTTGTCAGGGAATGGATGGCCTACCGAAGAACCAGGAGGGCCTGCAGGCCTCTGGAGGGACAGATGATCCACAGGAAAGTGAGCTGGCATTGGGCTGTCTGACTGTAGACAGGAGGAGTGACAGTAGGAGCTCCAACTCTGGACTTTGTTAGTGGCCCAATTCAGGTGAGGGTTGTGACATCGCAGCGATGGTTGACCGAAGCCCAGGGGTGATTGAGTGGAGGAGATCACATGAAACTGAATAGTTTCAGGGTGGTTGCCAGACAGGATGAGCAGTAGGGGTTCGATCGACTGGGTGACTCGGGCGATGAGCTTTCCATCCAGACAGTAGGCATGGAGGGGATCCGAGAAAGGTTTGGTGGAAATGCCTGCAGTGCGGCATCAATAAAATTTGCGTCTGCCCCAGAATCAACCAGGGCGGACAGCGGGAGGGCTTGGTAGTTCCAGCAGAGCATGGCGTCCAATTGGAACCAGGACTGGGCAGTACCTTGTCGCCAACTCGTCTCTTAGGGTCTCCCTCATCCCGTTGCGGAAAACTTCCTGCAGGGCCACGTCGTTACAGACAGATTCCACAACCAGCGTATGGCATTCCACCACAAATTCAGCCGGGCAGCGGGAACCTTGGCTGAGGTGGAGAAGTCATTGGGCGGCGTCTCTGCCGCAAAGAGGATGGTGGAAGACCTTACTCATCTTGGAGACGAAGGTCGGGTAATAGGAACTGGCTGGGAACTGTCCCAGATCGCATTGGCCCAGTCTCGCGCACTTCCCCCAAGACAGGCCACAATGAAGGCGATCTTGGCTTAGTCAGTGCAGTAGGAGTCGGGTTGCATGCCGAAAACTACATTGCATTGCATTAAGAACCCCTTGCATTTCCCCAAATCACAGAGGTAGCGTTCAGGATGGGGAATGCTGGTGTTCTCTGGTCAGGGGGAGCGCCGGTATAGCAGGTTGCACGGAAGCGGGAGGACTGGGCGGCACTGCAGGAGCTGGAGGAGGCAGGCTGGCGAACATCAGCGAAACCTGGGCCCCCATCTGACCCATTTCCAAGGAGTGGGACTTCAGGGTCTCTATTATGTCCTGGAGTAATTGCTTGTGCTGGCCAATCGTTGCCCCCTGACAGGCGATGGCATGGTGGAGCGACTCTGTTGGGTCCGCTGAGTCCATCACTGGCCAGATCGCTCTGTTACGACTGAGTACTCGACTGGACCCAAGTGCAAGACTCTGAGACAGACTCGATGACAGTAACAAACAGAATAGTCAGTCTGTTTTCTCTGCTCCGTTAGAGATCTCCCGGCCATTCTGTTTGTTACTGTTTGCCCTTAACCTGTTTGTTCTGTTACCTCGTTCCAGCCCGCCCAGCCTGCCTCCTGTTCTGCCCGTACCAGCTCTGTATCCTCTTTAATTCGCCAACCTCCTTTCCAGCCTTTCACCCTTAGTTTTCCCTACTTGCTTGCTTGCCTGCTATTTTGCCTTGCCTAAATAAATATACTCCCTCGTGGAGATTTCATCGAGTCTGTCTCAGAGTCTTGCACTTGGGTCCAATTCAGTACTCAGTCGTAACATGGAGTGATACGGAGTCTGTGATTTAGTTCTGTTGTATCAATAAATGGCTGTTTCAAGGTGGAGGACTTCTCCCCTCCAGAATCCTCTGGGCTTTCCACTGACCAGGAGTATGAAGGAGGATATGGTCCGGAGCCCTATCAGTTTGAGCCGTTGGGAGAAGTCTTTGAGTGGTAGTCTAGCTAATTATCTTTTATCCCACTTGATTATCTCCTTCTGCTTAAGTCGATGTTATGCCCAGTATTGTCAGCACATATTAAGTCTGACCTACCCGTACACTAACATGAACTACATAATGAATAAAATAAATAAATGAACAATTAATAAATAAAATACGTAATTAATGCCAAGTGAAAATAAACGGCCGATCCTGTCACACCATCACTCCATTGTCAAACTAAGTCGCTTTTTTAGCCATCTATAATGTTACAGCTAACGTTGGCTACCGGTACAACAAACATGACATAATAAAATATTTAATAAAGTGAAACGAAACGGCTGTTAGCTGAAGGTTAGGCTACGGGAGACTTCACAATCTGCTCAAATCGATGTTCTGCCAAGTAAGTTAACGTTTGTCAGTTAATATTCAGTCTGACCTAACGTTACCTGTAGCCTACACAACAGCTTTTGGCTTTTTTTTTATTTTTTTTTACCTATCCTGGCTACCCACAACTGTACGTTTACTAGCCAGCTAGTAGCTATCCAAATAACTTAAAGGAGCTATATGGAACATTGACCCCGAGCGTTTAAAATGGGTACTGCATTCCAAATTCACAATATTGGAGAGAGTTGTCACCGCCCGTCCCCTCCTCCCCAGACTCGAAGCTCATGCGGGATGCCAGGTTGAGGAGTCGAGACACTGAACGAGCGCAAGACGAGCCGAGCGCAACATTATATTTTGAGACGAGCTTATTCTATTTTGACAATGACAAGCAACGACGAGTCCTACACTGTAAGTTGATCAGCTAATGTATACATTTGCAATTTGTTTATTTATTGTTTGCAAATTATAAACCAGCTCATGTGGATTTTTTATAACTCTGTCAATGTTAGCTAGATGCATGGCTGGCTATGTTTACAGTCACATAGATATAAGCTAACGTAGTGGTATGTTTAGTGAGTAACTATATACATATACATTTTTAAATCTTTAGCTAGCTAGCTAAATGGAAACGATGTTGAACATAGCTTAGGCATTCATAAATCGGCTGTCGGAGTGCTGGAGTACATCTGGTTGTTCGCAAATGGGCAGTGGACTCAGGAGTCAACTCGGAGAATAGTGAATCACACAGGCCAAAACAAATACAGACGTTCCGACCCGGAATGGAAATTTCATACTGGCTGTAGCATTGTTGTCGGAGAAGCCAGTATTTCGATTTAGCATGTTTCCTTAATCTCTGATGACATATCATGGTAATTTTATGATTTAGTACAGTAAATTTGTTACATATAGCTCCTTTAACTAAGACATACAGTTGCACTCAAAATTGTTCAACCCCCCTTCACTTTTTGCACACTTTATCTATTAAATTTTAAATGGATAAAATTGCCATTTTTTCCCATCAATCTACACTCAATAACCCATAATGACAAAGTGAAAACATGTTTTTAGAAATTTTTGCAAATGTATTAAAAATCAAAAACTGAAATCTCTCATGTGCATAAGTATTCATACCCTTTGCTTTAATGTATTTTTAAAGTATCATATTTTATATTTGGTTGCATATCCTTTCATGCTGTTACTTCCTGAAGTCTGTGACCCATCAACATCAAAAGACTCTCGATATCTTATTTTCAGATACTTTTACAAGCGATACTATAACCTCTATGCATTTGAATGGATCTCTATGGGAATTGGGGGGTGAGACTGGATTCAGCTGTAAATTACACTGGTACAGTATGGTACACATGACTGGCAAAATGGCTGTAAATTATCAAGGGTCTGACCTATCGAACGAGCCCCAAACCATCACTCTGTTGCCAGATATGGAGAAGATGTGGATGGATCACTGCAGGGATTATTTCTCCTGACTCATTTTCCTATAGAACTCTATGGGGAAAAAGTCAGGAGAAGAAACCCTTAAAGTGATCCATTCATATCTACTGCATATCTGGCCGTAGAGTGATGGTTTGGGGCTCGTTTGATACATCAGACCCTTGATGACTTACAGCCATTTCGCCAGTCATGTGTTCCATACTGTACCAGTGTAATTTACAGCTGAATCTAGTCTCACCCCCCAATTCCCAGATATCCATTCAAATGCAGAGAGGTTATAGTATCGCTTGTAACAGTACCTGAAAATAAGATATCAATGATGTTGATGGGTCACAGACTTCAGAAAGTAACAGCATGCAAAGGATATGGGACCAAATATGAAATGTTACTTTAAAAATGCATTAAAGCAAAGGGTATGAATACTTATGCACATGAGAGTTCAGTTTTTAATTTTTAATACATTTGCAAAAATTTCTAAAAACATGTTTTCACTTTGTCATTATGGGTTATTAAGTGTAGATTGATGGGCAAAAATGGCAATTTTATCCATTTAAAATTAAATCTACAACACAATAAAGTGCAAAAAGTGAAGGGGTTTGAATAATTTTGAGTGCAACTGTAAGTTAACATAATCAGAGCATGGGGCTTGTATCACTTTGTACCTGTACCATTTTTAAGCGGTGCAGCCGCTTCTATACGTGACATTTGTGTCTGTGTGTCCGTCCGTCCGTCCGTTGAGATGAGCATGAGATTTAAACCAATCAGGAGTCGCCTATGCCAGTGGTTCTCAACCCTGGTCCCTGTGTATGCTGGTTTTCGTTCCAACCACAATTGCAATACTTTTAACAAGCTGTAAATTTTTCTTAATTAGGTGTTTTTAATGTTTAGAGGGATTATTTACATTCTTAAGCCACATTATGTTAGTAATAGCTATGCATGCCATGAAGAATAAAGTCCAATATTCACATTGTGCTGTATTGTAAACAATTAAAAGGAGGTAAAAAATGTTTTAACTGATTAAATTAAAGACTGAGGTGAATCAATTGGCTCATAATTGGTGAAATTGTGGACACATGGCCACTAAAACTAACCGTTTGGTAAATAATGAAGAATTCAAAGACAAAGCAAATGATAACGAGCCAAACCTGCTTTGTGTTAACAAGTTTAAGGAAAAAATTATGAAGGAACTTAAACTTGTGTTCAATTACCTAATTAGGAGCCTATTCACCTGAGTTCTTACCTCTTCTTTGTAATTGTTTGCAATATAACACAATAAGCATAACGAACATGGGATTTTTTTTCTTCAAAGCATGCATAGCTATTGCTAACATAACGTGGCTTAAGAGAGTAGAGTTTAAAGTGTTCTCTCTATACAATAAAAACACCTAATTAAGAAAAAATAACAGCTTGTTAAAATTCTGGTATTGCAATTGTGGTTGGAACGAAAACCAGCATACACAGGGGGTCCCCAGGACCAGGGTTGAGAACCACTGGCCTATGCGTCACATGCCCGGCAATACAATAGTAGCTTGAGAAAAGCATGCCCAGCTTCAGACAGCTCTATCTCAAAAAATATACATGTCACAGCTTAGATATTCACACCGTATGAATCCTGGGAACCAGATGCGCATCTGTATATAATATGTCTTGTGTAGCTTAAAAACTGTAGTCGTGGTCACAAGTTAGAAAATGGGTTTGAAATTTAAATTACCAACTGCCGCTAGAGTGGAGTTTTGAACATCCACCTGTTAGCAAGGTGAGTCGCCGTAGCAACCCCCCAAAGCAAAATCAATAGAGTACTCAAGTGACGACGTCACGCTGGTTTCTGAAGTAAATTCCCCATTCATTTAGAGCGTAGACATTAACTAAAGCTTACTTTTAAACCATTTCTACTGATTATGTCTTACCGTCAATTTCCTGGATTGTTCAATATAACACCCGTTCGCAAACTATGCCGTTTTTCTGGACCAGCTTTGAGTATATTTTACGTTTTAGTATTTTTTTTTTGTGGACATCCCAGCGCTGGCACTGTTTAAAAACTACATGTCCCATAATTCCCTCCGAACGAGCAGCCTTATCTCCAGACGTTTTCATATAACGTTATCCAGCAGTAGCACACAGCTCTGTTTTTAAACACTTTTTTCTAACGTTAGCTAGCTAGCTTGAAGGACTAAAAGCTAGAATTGCTTTATGTGGTTAACCGTAGCATAGTTTCTGACCTTGTCGGGTGGGCTTCTCTACTTAGAAAGCTAACGTTAGCTTGTCTTGAGCGGCACTCGCCTACTCCCATCTGCCACAGAGCAGACAGACGAGATGATATCTTATTTGGTCGAGAACCACCCGTGCGTTGCAGTACTGGATATGCCGTCCGTTAAAGTGGACTATAAGTCGAACTACAATCATTAATGCGTTACTTTAAAAAATACAAATTGGAACATGCGATATATGGTCTATATCCACACAGGCTAATCCAGGAACGTTTCGGCTCATTCTACGAATCAGATTTCAAGAAATAGTCGATAGTCTCTGAAGTCCATTCTATTTTCCATAGGGAATTTGCTTCCAAAACCACACTCCGCCCACGACTGACGTATTCACTTCAGTACTCTATACAAAATCTACCATCAGTGTTCTGCTGGACCCAGTCAGTTATGGAATGGCCCAACAATCCATGCACCCTCTTGTTGAGTTTGGAATTCCATTGTTATTGTTCAAGTAATAACTGTAATCTTTCCTGTTTGTTATCAGAGTATATTGCATATGTAAATAAATATCACCAAAGCAGAGGCCATTGTTTTTGTACATGTAAAGAACACACACATTTTCTATTGCATTTTTTAATATGATTGCTCATAAACCTGCACCGCTTACTTCACCTGGGCGTGATTTTAATTTCAGTAAGTTACATGCTCCAGACTTGGGAGTGGGGGGGGGGGGGGGTTCCGGATAGTGCAGTAAACTGTTATCCAACAAATGTAACTTAACTCCGTAACTCCTGCTTCCTGATGCAGACCCCAGGCCAGTAGGATTGACAACGCAGTATCAAACCTAACGTTCTAGCTTATACGTGAAAGGCAGTGAAATATCACTGGCCAGTTAACTATGGTAAACGATACGAAGACAACTCAAGTAAATATATTTGAGGCTACAAGACAATGATCACGTTAGCGAGCCAAAGTTGGTAACGTTACCGCATCTTTCTTCAGTCGAAGGTGACGTTAGCTAGCATACCCCAATTCAACCTGGGCATAGTTCTTGTAACAGTCCCATGGGAAATGCTTCTTGCGCACAAACTTGCCAGCAGTGCTGATCATTGGCACCAGACCCAAAATACCCAGCCAGAGTAGCCTACAGCTCTCTCCGGAACGCTCGACAAAGCATGTAACGTTAATCCTCTGATGCTCTTGCACCCAGAGAAAGCACACTTGTGACCCGTCAATCATTGCTTGTAAATTGAAACTACTGGAATTGAAAAAACAAACTTACAATTGTAATATAACTAGCAGAATTGAAAAAAAGTGAATACATTGAAAGATACTATAGGCTACAATGATATTGATTATGAAATGGATATGGCCATTGGCCACGCCTTCTCAGGAATGTATTTATATTGGGGGTGGTAACAAAGTGCGAAACTGATTGCATAGAAGCGTACCAAAAGTACGCTTCTAGGTCATATTGAATAACGTAGCCCATTTTTAAGATTTTCAACCCCAGAAGGAGAATAGGCGATGGAACAGCTAAAATACTAAAATTCAACATTTTGCCCAAAATTGTAGATATGAGACGGGTTCGTGAGGGTAGGACCCGAAATGCACGACTCAGAAACAGTGACTGATGATAAAGTCCCGTCAGGGCTTTATTAAAGGAAAGCCCAATGAGCGTAGTCAAAACACAAGCACAGTTCATACACGGGTAATCCAGCCAAAAAACCAAAGTACAGTACTGAGGGAGAAGGCAGTCTCGGAATCGGTACACCATGCAAATAGTCCAGTAACCAGAGTAGCTGTCAGTGGGGCAGTAGTACAGGCAGACGGTAGGCAGGCTCGAGGTCGAAGACGGTGCAAGAGTCAAGACCGGAGTCCGCTCCGCGGGGCAAAAGTACAAAGACAGCAGGCAATAACTCGTGGTACAGGCAGGCAGTGGTCAACAAAACAGAAGTCAGTAACAGTGGTCAAAAAACAGGCTTGGATCGTAACAAAAGACAGGCTTGGATCGTAACAAAAGACAGGCTTGGTTCGTAACAAAAGACAGGCTTGGATCGTAACAAAAGACACGCTTGGAAAAACCCGCTCAAGAGTGCACTGTAAACAGGAGGCAACAATTTCGCAAAGACAAGACATGAACACTGAGCTTAAATGCAGGTGTAGACAGGTGCAGACAATTAGCTTGAGAGCAGCATGCGAATGGAAATCAGGTGTGGAAGGCTGACAAGGTAACAAGATAATTAGTAATCGTTAGTAATAAACCTATCCTGACCTAGCGTTAGTAAATTAGTAAATGACATGCACGAGAAACGTAAGGTAAACATGAACACATGGTTAGAGAGTTAGTATTACCCAATCCTGATCTAATGTTAGTAGATTAGTAAATAGACATGGGAGAATGAAACAATTAGGGAAGCGTGAGCAACAGCAAGAGAGAGAGAGAGAGAGAGAGAGAGGGAAACAGCATGAACGCAAGGCTGCGGAAAAACACGTAAATGTGTATGCTAAACAATGAACGGAAAACGTAACATGAATAAAATATAAAACGTGACATGACAAGAAAATAAATCGTAACAATAAACGTGACATGACATGAAAATGAAACGTAACAAGAATTAAACATAAAACGTGGCGTGACTAGACTAAAAACAATACGTGACATTAACAAGAAATCTAACTAAGACAGAAATGAAACATAAAACATGACATGACAAGCTAGAATCGTGACATATAATGCATACTATTGTTCTCGTCCATCTGAGGCAATGCCTAGATATTAGTTAATGTAGGTGTTTTAGTGTTTCCGACCCCTTTAACGTGACCAATATCATCTGGGATAGTATTTTTGGGTCACAACAGTGTTGTAGAGGAAGGCATTGTGATGTCATAAGCAGTGTAATATGTTACAGCATCCACATTCTATTGCATTGGTTTTCAAAATGTGCCCATTGACTCCCATTCATTTTTTTGGCGATAAAAGATCAATTATCTGGAGGGTTTTAAAGGTATAATATGAGGTATGAATGGGTTCGATGGTGTAGGAGTTGATAGAGAGATGGTGTTCTAAAAAGTGGCAGAATAATAATAAGTATGATGAATAACAAAAGGTGTGGTTGTGAAACCCAAACTAAACAGAATTCAGAAGTGGGTGGAATCTAGCAAATTCAATAAGTCTCCATGCCGTTGGACTTTTGCTGCCCATGTCCGATATTCATTTTAACAAATCAAAGTCCTGCATGTCTCATGAGGCTCATGAACTCTCATGCACTGTAAGCTGCTGCTAATTAATGCTGCCTTGATGCTTCATATTGCATATCTGGTGGATTTCAGGGTTCATTTCTTATGGCAATGTTCATGCTGCTTTATAGGCTACGCATATCTGGAGGAATATTGCATTAATTGCTTTTTTGAATGACACACAACGCTCATGCATTATAAAGCTTGCTGCTAATTAATGCGCCTTGCTGCTTCAGATTGCATATCTGGTGGATTGCTGGGCTAATCTCTTATGCATAGGCTATGCATATCTGGTGGAATATTGGGTTAATGGCTTTATTCTCAAGGCAAACGTTTCTAAAGGCAATGAATGCAATTGTTAAGCATCCCAATAACAATCAAATCCTATAATGACGTCATAAATAATATAATAATATATCCTATAATAATGGGTGACGTCACTTGGCGCTGTAATGGCGACATGTAGTCCAGCTGTCTCTCGTGTTTGTGTTTGTTAATTTGAATGTATTTTGTTTTGGGCTTTTGTATTTTGTTTTGGGCTTTTGTCTTTTGTTTTTTTCATGCGCTGTTTGTCTGTTGTGGGACAGGGAAGTGGGCTGGAGATTGTTCAGGGCACTCATGCTGCTCGTTTTGATAATATTGACAAATTGTATATTCGGGATAATTTTGTTTGTGTCGTCACCATGGAGACGCATTCACAACATATGCTCGGGAATGTCCGTTGGATCTGCAGCTACAAAGTTTACCATCGTTCTTCACCGGGTTGAAGATGTCGGGACTAGGGACTGATCTAGGACTGCAGGCAATCTTCAAAAGGCCACCAGGGAAGAGAAAGGAGAAGATAACGCGAGGGAGGAGTGAGGCGACGACTGGGAAGGCTAACACAGTTCGGTGCTCCGTTTCGACAATCGACAGTGTACAGAGACCGCAACACTGTGTGTATGGAGGAAAGTCGTGGAGGCAGAGTTTATATGTTGGACTGCTTCTTAATGACACTGGACATCTTGGGACAGTGGGGGCTATTTTAATCATGGTTGTATTCCACTTTAATTCACTTAATTAGTTTGATTAATGCAATGATTATATTGAATGTCTTTGTTTGATATGTTTGTGTCTTGTGGGTCTGCCCCACTGTCTATGTCTTTTTTGTTGTTGCTGGGGCTACAACTGAAGTTCCCTAGCGGGAAAATAAAAGTTATTCTATTCTATACATGAGTTGTCCTGACAGAAATAGCATTAATGCGAGTGTAGAACTAATAATGTTTATTTACAGGCCAATTGAACAAATACATTGAAAATGATCAAACCACTTGTAGATTGCTGGCTAGCATAGAGCACATAATTGACACAGTTCAGTGCCAGGTGCTAGTAGCTAGTGAGACGTACAGTCAAGCAACTGGAAGCAGGAAAAATTAAACGCTGGGAACAATTGTACGCTACACCGGTTAGTCAGCGCGCCGGGCGGGCAATATTTTTAAAAGTCAATACTCAAATGTCATTGGATATTAAAGTCCTTCTCAAAGCTAGGCTACAAGATCTCCAATATTATTTTACACACACACTTACACACACATTTTTTTTCCCATTTCACGCCGTTATTTTGATGGCGTTATCAAGCTTCCGGCTGCACCAAGGTGTAATGGCGAGCAAAGCTTTTGGTCCAGTATGATTAACGTGAAGTAAGACGTAAAAACAAAAAACAATGTCTGGTTAACTAAAATACATGTATAAGATTACTGTAGCCTACATATGTTATTGAGGATTCCCACTGAATGTTTTTATTATTATTGTGCACAAGGTATAATGGCTAGCAAAGCTATCTTCGCTATCATTAACCCATGGATTAACCTGAAGTACGATGTAGCATTAGCACAACAAAATAACACGGTGTGTGCATTCTGAATATGTTGTAGCCTAGCATGGTGAGTGAATGTTGAGAGCGGTTCATACAGTGACAATACAGTTGTAGTTATACAGTTGTATTATTCTTAATAATAATTAAGAATAATACCTTTCAGCGCCTAATACTAATGTACAACTTCAATAAGTAGGCTACTGCTGTACAAATAAAGCATATTGTCCTAACATTAGGTATTTAATGTCTGGGAAAGTAATACAGCCATTTTTTTCAGGTGTCCTCAATATGAAATCGTTATTGAATCACATACAATATCTGACTCACTGGAATATTGTTAACACTGACTATTAATAAAAACTGCTGTTAACTATTGTTTTTGAACGTTAAGAAGTCGCCGTTATCATAAGGCCTTTAATTGCTGTTTTCATCGTCATCGTTTTTCTAATTTAGTAAATAACACTCTTAACTTGGCAGATGTTCACGTTCGTGACAATGCCCAGAAAGTAAAACGTCCATTCATGATGATTAAACAACATTAGCTCTCTGAATGTAACATTTAAATCTCCAGTAAGTTATCAAGTTAAATTAACTTAATTTGGCTGTTATCTTTTGCTAGATAGCTAACGTTACCTCACGGTTGAAGGGTGACATTAGATATCAAATAAATGAAAAGCTAATAACGTTAGCCAACAAAACCAACAAGAAGCGACAGCGACAGCAAGATACAGCAAGTAGGCTATGTTAGCTAAGTTTGCTACATCTAAAACAGTGTTACTTAATAATTTACTTATTATTATTATTATTAGTAGTACTATAATACCTTTCATGGCCTAATATTAATAATAATAAACAAGAATAATAATTTCCAACACAATTAACTTGCCCCTCGCTAAAAAAATAAAAATAAATCCTGGCTGCTCAGATACTATCAAAATGCCTTTCACAATTAGATGATCCGATAACCATTTTGCATTTATCAAAGCAGTTATTCGTAAATACACCAGTCATGCTTTAAAATTCCTTGACAATAAACTTTAATTGTGGTTTGCATGCAATGATATTGTGCTTTACACGCCTATGACATCTTAACACGATACGCTACCTTCCTCATCATTAGCTGCGTTTGTGTTTGAAATACGTCGGTTAATTTGGCACAATTGTGCCTTTCTTTTTTTTATCCTAGCCTTTTCTGCTCCTCCTTTTCTTTATTTTATTCTCCATTTTAGCATCATCTGGCACAAGCTCGTAAACTACGCTAATTAGACTACATCAGGTGATCAATCATATTCTAAAACAAATTTGGGTTCAACCAATTATGGAATTTGGGAGGGGCCGCTCTCATCTCCCCTCTCAGCATACAAGTTTTTGGTGTGGGCCGTGGTGAGAACTCATGCGGCCCACACTCCAGCAAGTATATGCAGCAAGTATATGATCGAAATACAATTATTGTGTTTGATCCTCGCCACCAGCCCAAAAACCTGCGGCCCACCGGGATTCTTCCAGATTCTCCCGATTAGCCACTCTGGCATTGCCCTCTTCAAGAATGAGTGGTATTATGACTGGCCCAAAATGAATATCATCTAAAAGCTGCCGTGATCTTCCTATTTACCGCATAACGTTAAGTCCAGAGCTGCGAATAAGAAACTGGCTTTTCATTTGTTTTTGAGCATGAAACATGGAGTGGGCCACGAATAACTTTGTATACAGATATGTTATACGTCTATTTTCATTAATAGATTATGTGTAGTGTGTAAACCTGTAATTTGGGAACAATCCACTGTAAGAAACCAGTACAAATTTAATTACGAATAAGAAACCTCAGTCAAACGGTTTGTTCATTTCCTGTGATTTCGCCATGTGGCTTATACAGGCGATGGTCATGTTATCCAGCCAATTTAAGCTTAAACCCAAGGTTTTGCAGCTATCTCTATTGAACTTATCTCGAGAAAGATTTGCTGAGTGGGTGGCAAAAATAAACAGCTATCACTTCCATCTACAGCCAGAGTGTGTGGTTTCTTTTTATAGCTTGGTAACCAATGTCCTTGTGTATACGTGGCCTTGATTTTTTGTTTTTACAATTATAATCTGAGTATTAACATTCAACATCTCAACGCATTGCTGCGTTTACGGACGGGAAGCCATCTTGTGAGGAATTTATTTACTTTTTCAAGGCATACAGGGAGCATGCCGCTCCGCCAATCAGGGCAAGGGGCTTATGAATATTAATGACCCATGCCAAAACTGCTTGTTCAGTTGGAAGGACACAGATAGGTGCATTGCAGTACTTGATTAAAAATACACAAAATTTTTTTTTATTTAACTGTGTTCCATAGACTCACGCGAATTATGTAAAATTGCCTAAAAGTGAAACAATATAGGACCTTTAGGGCTCTATTTTAATAAACCAAACGCAATGGTGAACGCAAGAGTAATCGCTTGGCGGTATCGCTCTGAGGGCGTGTCGGCGAGAAATTTGGTAATTTCATGACGGCAATCTTGGCGCACCTTATGGCGGTATTGCTAAAAGGCTGGGTTTAAATGTCCAAGGTGTGTCTCTATGGTAGCCAATCAAATTGTTGTTCTCATGCTTTAAAAAAAAGCCAGTTGGAACGCAATCGCTCCATGCAATTTCGTAATGAGCAACCTGTAAATCCCTCGCAGCTAGACCAATGAGGGAATAGCCCGGAGCGAAGGTTTAAGCGTGATATGTTCCGCTGTTGCTGTGGGAAAAGGTAAGAGTTTTGAAATGTTACTGTTCTTACAACCGGATGAGACTGCTTCTTTAAATTTGCGGGATCAGCTAGTAATTGACCATGTGTCAGAGACAATAGTACCACTGTGCCTCCCGCTCTAGTCTGGTCTGCAGGCTGACTCCAGCTTACCCAAAAAGGCAGCTTGTGTATATTATATTAACGGTCAGCCACCAACGCTGATTCCATACTCGTAGATATCTGACTCCAATTTAATTATTAGTATATAATTTCAAAGGTAGAATTTATAATTGATTTGTTAAGGTACTCTCGTACTCTTGAGCCTGTTCTCTGAACTGGATGCGCCGGTTCCACCGGGTGCTACATACGGCCGTTTATGTACACCACTCACGGCTGACTAGATGTCTCCGTTTATCTCAGAGGTTGCGGAGGAGGCCACTTCATAAGGTATAGCCTATCCTAAAGGCTCAGGGACCCGAGAAGATAATATTGGCAACGCCTGTTCTCAACATGTATAAAAGGCATGCGGAGATGATCTAACTTAAGACAGAGTTCTACGGGTGCAATACTCCGTGATACATTAAGCTTAACTAGTCAATCTCCCTAGATCAGCAGAGGGGGAAAACCAGACTGAGGAAATCAATCAACTCATTACCGTGTTAACAGAGATAGAATGTCTTTTTCAAAGAAACCACACAAATCAAGTTTAACAGTTTACCAGGTAGGTTCTTTACTTTAAAATAATCAAATCATAGTCAAATTACAACACAACATATTAAAAATAGAGTATAGAAAAATATGAATTCATACCTGGCAATTCACTACACACAATACACAAAGTGAGATGTGCGGGAGAGTCTGGTTACAGCTTCCCCGAGTTCTTTGCTTCCTTTGATTATATGCCCAAACTCTGTGTTTGATCTGGCTGTGGATGATCGTAAAACCATAAACTGGCCAGAAGGCTAATATTGCACCTTTCGTCCCTCCTTCAAGGGGGGTTTGGCAGAAAGAGTTTCCTGTGGTATAATTCCACAGCGGCAGTTTACTCCTGAGTTATGAAATATATATTTCCTACCTGTTCACCATCTAGGAAATATAGACCATTGCACCACACACACCGAGACCATCAAAACGATATCACACATGAATAGGTCTACGTTCGTGTTGTCATGAGAATCCCATCTCTGCATAGTTTTCAAATGTGATTAATATTAATGCCACAAACAGTCCCAGGATTCCTGTTGAAGAACATACCCTAGTTTCCCCTGTTCAGTCAGGTACATTAAATGTGTGTATCTATTCATGTAACACTGAGAAACTGAACAATATATATTTGTTCCTCTGGAAAAAGAGTGTACAATGTATGTTCCAGTGTCAGGACTATTTCCAGTATATACTGTACAATGTAGCACAAATATTCATCACATTTTAAGGTTTTTAAGCTTTAGGAAGACCAACGCAGTCTGTACTGTTATACCATGCTGTGTGGACATTATTTGAATGAAAGGGATGTGGCCTATCTCAGTGACGTCAGGCGGGGGCAGTCTTGCATTGTCCGGGCGCGGGAGTTTCAAACAGATCAGAGTCTCTCCCAGGATCATAAAACTGTAGGACATTCTCGGACACCGTAAACCTGAGGCCAGATGGTCCCAGCAAACATCCCAGCACCAGAAGCGTGACTTGATTGCCACTTCCCAGTATTGTGTTCTCTTTGGGTGCTCTGGGGTGTCGAATCCTGTCTTACAAACCCAAACGCACTGGACCGTCAACGACAAGAGCGATTTTCCGCACAGGAATCAGACATACTTGCAACAGAAGTACAGGCTAGGACTGTAGTAATTTATGGATCACAATCCACACCACCTCATCTCCCAGAAGTTCGGAAGGCACGGGAGGAGGTGGCGAATGCATTAATTAGCCTACATTAGGTAATGTAGGCATAATTATGATTCAAATGGTAAGCTTATGATTCAACTGTGTCAATGTGTAATTTATATATTATAGGCTATTGGCCTACATGATCGCAAGTTTCTTGTAAGCTGTCCTGTTTTATTCTAGTAGTTTAAATTAAAATTAATTAATTAATAATAATTATAGGCTATTTGTTCATTAAATGGAAGTGTAATGTTGGCATCACCTATAGACACTACATAGAACTACATGACGAATAAGTTGCCAAATTGCCAGAGTCTATTGCGTTCCCGCTGTGGTTCCAGCTGATCATAACGCAATGGGTTTTCGTTGGTTCAAATTGTCACTGAGCCGAAAGTATTTTAGAACACGCCCCAGACAGCGCCACCCATCCCACTGCAGCGCAAGCGAAAGGATGTTATGTTGAGAATTTGTTGATCCTAGCGGTATTGCTGAGAAACGCCATAGCACCAGTTTTAAGACGTTGATGCTGTCAACAAGCTTGCGTTTGACTATACCGTCCCCTTGCGCTGGTTTGAAAATAGAGCCCTTAAGGTGTGAGGAGGTTTCATATTTAATCGATCGATTTGTTTAAAAGATCATTTTAGTGTCATTCCAGACAGGCTATAGGCTACCTGTAATTTTTTTTTACCGAGGACAGGATGCAGCCTCGCCTACCAAAGAATGATTGTTTTGTATAATTTTTTGTATAATGTAAAATTCATTAAAATTACAATTTTAATACATTTTGTAGAATAGATGATTGTTTTAATCTGTATGTTGTCTAATGCTACATTTTCAGATAGGCCAACATTTTTACGACACATTGTTGTTTATTTAGGGGGTTTGGTATTGCTCCCCGCCAGCCCCAAAATTTGCACAAATTTAAAGAATGTTAAACATCAGTAAGATTTATGCACTGAGGTTTAACCCCATCGCGCAGATCGCAAATTTGGTAAATTCTCACCTATTTAGGAGGTGCTCCGTTTAAGGCTTTATAACTGCAGGTGTGAGCATCACATAAACTTGGTAAATGGCTTAAATGAAACAAGACAGGTGTACCATTTAGAATACAAACTTAGATTTGTTTCATTTCATAATTTTTTTTCTTTAGTTTGCAACAAAATACTAAGAGCTACATAAGTGAAACTCGTAATATATATACATTTCCTGGATCATAAACTCCATGTTCACAAGTGTGCAAAATCTGAGGATGATATGCCGAACTACTAAAGGTCTATGATGCAAAATATAGGCAGTGTGCCCTGTTGTCCATTCGTATCTCCAAATCTATCCAAATGGCTAAATTGTGCACTGCTCTAAATAAAAATAATTATGATATATTTAACTACAAATCAACAGGTTTGGCTCATAAAACTCACTTTTGCATCATTTCAAGAGGGAATTACTATATTTTCATCAGTATATGGGGGGTAGATATCTATGGGTCCAAAACCCCTATGCAAAACATGTCATAAAATGAATAAAATTAGTTTTGTCCATTATAAAGCATATACATTTGCTCCTTCTGATGGTTTAAGACAAAAACATTGATATCACAGTGTTACATACACCTAAATATGTTGCCTAATCATTCACTCTTGTACCTCAATAAAACATCACTTTTCCCTGTACTATACAGTATGTATACTTTTGTCCTGGGATTGCATTTTCTGTAGTTTTTTATTTTTTTATATTCCTATTCATAATGACTCCAAGGAAAAATTTTACATTAATCTACCACATATCAGCGCACAGTAAATTGCAATGAGCATTTGCCATGCCCTAAGTGACAAGTATATACACCATAGCCTGTATTACGTACGATAACATGATAAATAAAATAGTATTCCACCATCTGCAAAATGCTGCCAAATGTTCTATCTTCAAGGAAAATTGGTAGTCTACATCAAAAATGAATTTAACGATTGCACTACAGTATGTGAAATGCACTCAAAATGCGAAAATAACAATAGGCCTATCAATTGTCGGGTAAGTGAGGATGAGGTAAAATGTGTATTTTTTTAATCCAGTGGTTCCAACAGTCAATGCCCTTGTTAAAATGTTTGGCACTCTGAATACTGAACACAAGCAATATTGCATGCTAGAATACCTCACTTAACCTACATTCAAAATAACTTTTATGTGATTGAACTGAATAATTATTATTAAAAATGACAATCATCAATTAAATCGCCAAATTAGTTAATAGGTAGGTCGAACAGTAACCTGGTGGATCAACTAACGAGCCAAAACAAAGTCTAAATCGGGTCTTAAGATTAAATAATTTTATTAAATGAAAAACAGTCAATTAGAATAATGAATTGAAATCATACATTCACTAATGAATGTAGGCTGACTACTTATAATTTACAAAAGGGAAGACATTAAACCAGACATTAATTAGAAGATAACAGTAAAGAGACCGATAAGCCAGAAATTTCCAATATTATTTACCCTCCTCCAGCTGAACAGGAACAAAAGGAAACGCACAAGGAACCACCAGCACAAAAATAAAGGAGGACACATTTATTCATCAACTCCAACTGAACTGAGGCTTCTTTCCTTCAGCACTCATAAATACCTCCACAGGAAGGACATCCCTGTCCTGGTTGGGTTCATGTGTGAGAAAGAGAGGGGGGGGGGGGGTCATTTATCACAAAGACTGGCTTATCTTTGATGTTTGTGGGGGTGAGGGAGTGAGAGAGAGACAGAAGGAGAGGGGGGAGAGCAAGAGGTGGAGGAGCTGGGTAGTTTACTAAATATCTAAATATTAGATATCCTACATTCCCTCTCTTGTAAGAATAGGTGCATGCACCTGCTAAAAACATACTATTCTTACATCACCAAATAGGAATCACATCACACATTTGAACATTGAAGATGCAATTACCTGCTAACCACAAAAACCACTGTCCAAATGGTTCACCAACCATATTTAAAACAATTAGTTCATGCCAAATTAATGGTCCCGTTGTGATCTGCTGGCCAGCAGATATATGGACACACTGATGTATGTCCCACAATGATCCGGTGTGGTGCAGAGACATGTCTCCAATAGACACTCTTTTGTGTCGCTGCTGTTATGACACCCTGGTTCAGTCTCTTCCTTCTCCAGTGTCAGGGTATCTAGACTGGCAAGGGACAAGAGGTTCCCTGGGTAACATGCAGTGCTTTTTCCCATTAATGTTGCAATTGCGTGAGTGAAAGGCAGCCTACTCCCAACAGTGTCTCTACCAGTTCTGCATGGCGTGCGGGGGGCTCTGTCTCCTGTGACAGGAAGCTGGACGATCCACAAGTGCGGTCAGGTCCTCTCTTCTGACGGGCGGGGAAGCGCCTCTTTCCCTGTCGGAATCCATTTTGGCTCCTTTAGCCTGGGTCCTAGGTTGGGTGGACTGCTGACGGCAGTTGCTTAGCCTAGCTTCCCGTGGCAGGGTGTGGGACCGGTTGCACTTGTTTGCACTTGTGTCTGTGGGTGTCCATCAGGGAATGGCAGGAGAAGACTGTGGGAGTTGAGGGCTTAGGCCTTATCACTCACAGCAACATGTGAAGAGGGGAACAATTAATGATAGCACTGCATGTTATGAGTGCTGTCAGTCCATTCAGGGGAACCTTACGGACAGGGTTTACCGTCCATGGGATTGCCAGTCCAAATAATCACATGAATAGGGCAGACTTGTTCATAAGTGTCCAGGAACAGTATTTGAGGGGGCACCTACACTCTATAAAAGGGACTTAAAAACAACATGGGCATGGTATTAGGTTAAAAGGTGCGGAGAAGAGGGGGGCTGCCAGTTTTACCTCAGAGAACACCAGTGTGGTTACTGGCAGTCCTTTGGCAGTGGAGGGCCACAGCATTCAGCAAACCGGGATGACAGAAGGCATCCTGTCATCTTGCTTCTTCCGCACGTGGATGCCACTTAACCACGCCCGTCTCATCTCTAAGTAAGGATTAGGTAAAATGTGTATTATCTGAATCCAGCGGTTCCAACAGTCAATGCCCTTGTTAAAACGTTCGGCACTCTGAATACTGAACACAAGCGATATTGTGTGCTAGAACCCCTCACTTAACCTACATACAAAATAAGTTTTATGTGATTTAATTTTATTATTATTATTAAAAATGACAATCATCAATTAAATCGCCAAATTCGTTAATAGGTAGATCGAACAGTAACCTGGTGGATCAACTAACAAGCCAGAACAAAGTCTAAATCAGGTCTTAAGATTAAATAATTTTATTATTACGCTATTGCAATATAATTAGTTCTGCAAAGCATCGCCAGTTATTTGTAGCCTGTTTAATTTAGTAATTTAGCATTGACTATTCAAATGTTTTCATAAACTTCATAAATAAACTGTCATGTCCTTCTGAATTACAACACAACTGTTTTATGATTTTTTACGATTTGTATGGTTGATGAAGCTACACCTACATCTTTAATCGGTAAAAAAGCCCTGCATCTAACCACGATGCACTCGAACCAGTAAATATGAGCAATAACGTCAATGCTTCATGACAGACTATAGTGTACGTTTCTCACCTTATCCGACAGTGCGACTATACGGTGGTGGAGCGCGGAAACAGATGGCCCTTCACTTGCACGCGTAATTTGGAGACGGCACCTCATTTCGCTTTCCCCCCGCATACACAGCAATGCGATCATTTTGAGAAGGCAATATGTAACTCAGAAAAAATTATCTGAGACCATTTGCTTACTTTTTAGACATGAAATATGGTAGGCTGAATGATGAAGAATAGTCATAGCCTAAATTGCTTCGGTAAAAGACAGCAAATGCACAAATAGATTGAAATGAGGGTGTTATTATTCAGTCATAATTTACGAGAATGAGGAAAAAAAGCCTTTGAACATAAGGCACCTTGCGTCTTAGCCTAATGCTTGTGCTGTTGCAGTTGAAAACATTTGCTGTGATTGTATGAGTCGAATAGTTTTTAGTTATTTGACAGAGGCATTCAACTGTATGAATATAGGATAAAACGTGACATATTGTATAGGCTACATATGGCAAAATTAAATATTGTTTTGAAAGGACCGGGGTTAACGTTAAGCATTTAAGGTTGCGTTTCCTATGCAATAACAAACTGAATGATAATGGGAAACAAAAACGTCAGAAATATTATGCTTACGTGATTAAATAAGGTTTTTTTAAATGTATTTTGCCTGTGGCTGCATTTTTAGGGCACCCCCTGGTAAAAAAAATAAAAATAAACCAGGTGCCTCGCCTAGAAACGGCATAATACTCATTTCACAAGACGGAAAACCTCAACGAGCCGCCCCAGGCACTGTGCGCAACGTATTATTATGGTTCTATAATAATAGTAAGCTAGTAATGTAGGCTAGTAGGCTAGACTACAGACAAACTGAACACAATTTAGCCCTGTTAATGTTTGTAGTCATATATAAGCTGGAAAATGTGGAAAGTTGTTTTGGGGAGTCTGCACATGCTGTGAAAAAAACAAACAAAAACTATAATTTTGGCGACGTTGGCCTAACGTAAAAGTCACATTGTCATTGGCACAGCACAGCGTCGATGTCATCGGCCATTGGCACAACCCGAGCTTATACCGCTGCTAAGGTTATAATGTACTTTATTGGATAAAAGAGCCGACAATGAAACCAGAATGAACTGTAATGAATGAGACGGGCTTGCAGGGCATTGGGGGTATTACAAGTCGATGTTTCAGATAGTGTAATAGCAGTATAAAGTGTTGTATACAGACGTGCTCAAATTTGTTGGTACCCCTGGTAAAGATGGGTAAAAAGGGTTATAAAAAATCACCGTTTGGTGAATTAGCTTAATCTCACACTGAAAAAATGAGAAAAATCCAACCTTTAATTGACGTTCATTTATTATGAGAAAAAAAAATCCCTTATCAAGAAATAATTATTTATTAGTCGATATGGATGGATAACTTGAATGGTTTCTTCTCCTGACTTATTTTTCCATAGAGTTCAATAGGAAAATTTGTCAGGAGAAATAACCCTTAAAGTGATCCATCCATATCTACTGCATATTTGGCAACAGAGTGATGGTTTGAGAAAGGTCTCAGACCCTTGCTGAGTTACAGCCATTTTACCAACCATGTATTCCATACTGTTCCAGCATAATTTACAGCTAAATCTAGTCCCACCCCCAATTCCCATAGAGATCCATTCAAATGCAGAGAGACGTTATAGTATCACTTGTAAGAGTACCAGAAAATAAGATATCAAGAGTATTTTGATGTTGTTGGGTCACAGACATCAGGATGTCATGGCACGCAAAGACATGCGACCAAATATAAAAAAATTATTACTTTATTCAATATATAAATGCAGGGGTACCAATAATTGTGGCCAACGTGGTTTTGTTAAAAATAATAATTTCTTGATGAGGGATTTTATTTTTCTCATAATAAATGAACGTCAATTAAAGGTTGGATTTTTCTAATTTTTTCAGTGTGAGATTAAGCTAATTCACCAAATGGTGAATTTTTTATAACCCTTTTCACTCATCTTTACCAGGGGTACCAACAAATTTGACCACGTCTGTATTTATTTCATATATAGTAGCAGATATTCATTGTAGAATTGTAGTGGTACAATGAGACAATAATTTCACGTTTATTTTGCATTTGAGTGAGCAGGCCTTTTCACTGCGTTTTTGGAATATGATCAGGTTATTGTTGGGTTTATCTTGTTGCTATGACGGAATTCAAATTTTATATGATGAATAAATATATTTATGAACTCACACATAGACGCTATTGTCCACTATGTCACACATGGGTAGGTATAGACTGGGGGTGGGGTTGGTGCTTGTTAAAAGGACTTGCTACGGGAAAATAGTGACACTTAGAAACTCTCTATTCAGCGGAGTTGTCACGAATCGTCTACCAATAAAGTTAAAACACAGAGTTTGTGATTTCCACTAATAGTTTGGCTGCAGGAGCAACGAATGTCTCAGTTGAGCAAAATGATGACGCCGGCGTCATCACTAGGCATCTGCGCAAAGGGGTTACACAGGCTGAAACAGTTTGAACATCAGTTTTAATGTTGAAAATAAAACTGAACATGTCATGACCACTGTCTTGATCCATTATAATTAGTGTTGTTATTAAACTTCTTCCATTCCAAACAATCAAAGGTACACCTAGTGGCAGAATTACGGACTGCATTAAATGCGGAAACTGGGCTAGATCTTTACAATTTAACTCGACTTGACTTGCTTGATTCTGAACACTGTAACTTGGGACTTGACTTGAGACTTGAGGGTTAAGACTCGAGACTCCCACCAATGCCGATTAACCATATTAACATTTTAATAAAACAAAGCTCAGAACTCTCACAACTTTCTCATAGCTCACAGCTCTCATGCATTGTAAGCTGCTGCTAATAAATGCTGCCTTGCTGCAGCATATTGCACATCTCGTGGATTGCTGGGGTAATTTTATAGCGAAACCAATGCTGCTTTATAGGCTATGCATATCTGGTGCAATGTTTATTGCTTTATTCTAACGGTAAAAACATTTTATGGCAAAAGATTCAATGGCTCTTCAAGACAAGCGGATATCGGCCCAGTTCGCTATCCTCGTAGCCGGGTCAGGCTCACTGTCTCAAAAGCGGTTTTTGCCCAGCGTCAGGCTGGCATCGAAGAGCAAGAGTCGCTAACTGATGTCTACCTTGTTGAAAATCATGCGAGAAGTGGTGTAAATAGGCAGAGTAAATGGTGGTAGTATACTGATCTTATGGTGTTTATGTGTAATATTTTTTAAATTTAGCAAGTGTCCAGGAAGTATTTATGCTGGCTCCCATCCCATTTCATCATATAACTAACGTTAGGCACTCAATTGAATGAAGACAGCTTCGACCGTATTATATTTATTATACCATGGCTTGGATAAATACTTGATTCTGATTGGCTGGAGGGTGGGCATTTAATTTGTGTATCCGCCCGGCTATGAAGTAGCGCTGGCAACATTTTAATCACCGTTCTGAATTAATACGCCGTCTACGCTATCTGCTGCCAGCGCCTTTAGAGTCCACCCTTTTGTGAATGGTAACCATAGCAACACCAACAGCTGATTAATAAAGCCGGCAAATAACGCTAAATCCGCTGATTTAAAAAGTTTGTATTCACCAAATATCTTAGCTAACAACTTTAATCTAGCAAAGCAGCTTTGTGGTTAGAGGTGCAGTATTTATTCAGTTTGTAAATATGAACGTAACATAGTAGGGCTTTACCTAATGTAACGCTAACGTGAGCAACGCTGGTTGCGAATGCGAGCAAGTTACTTCACAAAGCACGTTAATCTGTGTATTAAAAAAACATTTTATCTAGCGAAATGTCTTAGATATGACAAGGTACAAACAAATTCTGTATCTATAGTAGGCTGTTTTTTCAGATGTTCCCATCTCATGATGCAAATATGAAATGCAATTTCCTTAGCCTGGGCTGTTTAAAATAGGCTGCTTGACCAAGGCATTTTTAAAAAGCAAGACGGAGGGAGGTAAATTGAGTTGCGGTTTCATGCAATTTTCTTAAATAGGCTAATGTAACTACCCAGCTAGCAAAACATAATCGGCCCAGTGCTGGCCCGGTTCCGTCTTGCCGGAATGTTGAGTACATTGGCCCAATTCCAGCAGCCGCATCCCGCCCGACACTGCCTGCATTCAGCCAGGATCGGCCCAATTGCCGACCGGAACAACCGGCATCGGGCAAGACATGGGCCAACACTGGCGCAGACGTGATTTGTTTTCATTTAGCCGTTCCCACCCCCTCCCCCAGTTCTATATACACTACTCACAAAAAGTTAGGGATATTCGGCTTTCGGGTGAAATTTCAGGATGAACCTAAAATGCACTATAACCTTTACAGGTGAAATTAATTTGACCTTCTCTAAACTTTTGAATGCACATGTCCAACTATTCAATGTTTCAGTACTTTTTGCACAACTTGCTGTTCTCTAACAAGGAGCTGAACGGCAAAATTCACAACAGGTGTTTGATCCATGAATCGACCAATAAATTTCCTGGTTCAATTAGAATTGGTATTTAAACAGTCCTCTTCATCATGCTGTTCACATTTTGACATCATGAGACCAAGACGACACCTAACAATTGATCAACAGTACCTCGCCATTGCGAGGCTTCAAACAGGATGTTCTCAGAGGGAAGTGGCCACTGAGCTTAGAGTGTCACAGAGTGTCATCAGCAGGTTGCAACAGAGATACAGAGAGACTGGAAGAGTCACAGAAAGGCATAGAAGTGGACGTCCTTTGGCCACATCCCACACTGATGACCGCTTCATTGTGAACAGTGCCCTGCGGAACCGGATGATGAATGCCACTCAACTCCAGGCACATTTAAGGGAGGTGAGAGGCACCCAAGTGTCACGTCAGACCATTCGAAACCGTTTACATCAGCGTGGTCTGCGTGCTAGACGACCTGCAAGGGTACCTGACCACACCACCAGGCACAGGCGTCATCGTCTTGCATGGGCCAGGGAGCATTTACGCTGGACGAGGGACCAGTGGGCCTCAGTGCTGTTCTCTGATGAAAGTCGATTCACGTTGAGCAGAAATGATGGCCGCCAACGATGTTGGAGACGTCAAGGAGAGCGCTATGCATCAGCCACTGTTGTCACCAGACGACCCTTTGGTGGTGGCGGTGTTACAGTGTGGGCAGGTGTGTCTAGTCAATACAGAACTGCCCTACACTTTGTGAATGGTACAGTGACAAGCCCATACTACCTGAATAACATCATTAATCCAGTCATTGTGCCCCTGCATGAACAACACAGGCCTAATTTCATCTTCATGGACGACAATGCTCCAGCTCATCGAGGTCGCATCATTAGGGAAAGGCTGCTGGAGACTGGGGTACCTCAAATGGAGTGGCCTGCACTTTCTCCAGACCTGAATCCCATAGAAAACCTATGGGATCAGCTGACTCACCGTGTAGAGGCTCGTAACTCTGTACCCCAGAACCTCAATGACCTGAGGGCCGCCCTTCAAGAAGAGTGGGATGCCATGCCTCAGCAGACAATAAGTCGACTTGTGAACAGCATGAGACGTCGTTGTCAAGCTGTAATTGATGCTCAAGGGCACATGACAAGTTATTGAGACATTGACATTTTTGTTGTGGTATACCCACCACTGTTGTTGGCTTTTGTTTCAATAAATTGTTTGAGATGAGGAAATCACCATTGCATGCTTCTACTTAAATGCCCTACTTTCATGATACGTATAATATCACTGTAGCGTGAACTTACATTTTCCGTAAATTTCACCCGAAAGCCAAATATCCCTAACTTTTTGTGAGTAGTGTATATATAGTTTTATATATTATATGATGCTTCATGATGATGTTTACAGGTTATACCATTTTCTATTTCAAATTGACACAAAGTAGACATTTTCACATTAATCAGAATTTTATTGCAGCCTACAAATGATCACTTCACATAATATATCAAAGAACAGGATAAATTACGTAAATAGCAACACATACAAAGGATAAATAACAAAAGTAGAGTGAACGACAGCAAAATAACGTTAAGTTTCTCCCTGAACTCTCCTCTACGCCTCCCCAGAAAACAAAATGTTGTGACAACCTATTGCTTTGGTTCCCACAACGTGGAAATGTAATTCCCCATAAAGTGCCAACGTTATCTGACCGTCTTGACAATCGGCGACGTTCTGACAATGTAGTCTGGAGTAGCTTGAAAATGGCCACAACGTTATCACTACCTTATCACTCTGACAACTTTAATAATTCTGTAGCTTATTCTGGGACATAAAATGGCATGAAAACTCAATGCAACAAAAGTGAATACACCTGTGATCACTGACACACAAGTTAGAAAGTTACACAAGTTAGTTGATAATATTTGGTTGCATATCCTTTGCATGCCATGACGTCCTGATGTCTGTGACCCAACAACATCAAAAGACTCTTGATATCTTATTTTCTGGTACTCTTACAAGCGATACTATAACTTCTCTGCATTTGAATGGATCTCTATGGGAATTAGGGGGTGGGGCTAGATTTAGCTGTAAATTACACTGGAACAGTATGGGACACATGGTTGGCATGTAAAACTGTCCTTTTGCTTCCCTTTGCTGGCAGGTCCAGCTTCTTGCTAGTCCAGTTCCTTTGTCGAGTCATTGCTGGAACGTTTACCGATTTGCTGTTGGTCCTTCTGTCCTTTCAACAAGTTGTTTCTTGAAATCTTTGCGGTTTGTGGTGCGTGATAACGTAGGCAACCCATGTTTCTCTATCACTTGGTTTGTGTTTTATAACGATAGCTAAGTGTAGCTGGTAATTAAACTGGTCCCTTGGTGGATGCAGTTTCAGAACACGCTAACTCAGAGCTAGTGACCGTTCATTGTGGCCACATAACTGGACCTCGGGATTCTCCCCTATGCAGTAGCGTAACTAGCAGGGGGCAGGGAGTGCACTCGCCCCCCCTGGAGACAAAATGCCACGAGCCGGGCCCTCAGCCCCTTGGAGGCAAACGCATACATTTTAAATAAAATAAAAATTAAAAATTAATTATTGTCAACAGTGTAGGCATAACTGAACAAAATATAGGTTATATATTTAAAATTTTCACAAATGCACATTGAATGCCCGTTCGTTTCCGACGTCAGTTAGCAGCACAGTTAAAAATGGAGAAACAAAAATCGGGTTATATGAAATGTGAACAAAAAGAACGGCGGGAGAAAACAAAAGATGCGTTTACATGTGTACCACTAACTAACTTCTTTTTGAAGCATAATCAACCCAAGGAGGGCTCAAGTTGATATTGCCTCAATTTGGAGAACGTAATCAACACGTTTGCCAGGGCAAAGGAACAAAGAATTTACCTGTAAGAATGACCGCGACCACTTAGACAAGGAAACACAATGAATGAACTTTTTTGACGTAGGCTATGACATTTTAAATGTAGCCTACTACATAAATGAATGAATTAACTGAACATTCAATTTCTCACATACTGTAGGCCTATACCGTTCCAAAATCAACAATTTTATTTTGTGTGGACAGAAACATTAGCGTGGCCTACACTTTGCATTTTCAAAAGCAGAATAAGATCACAAGTTCAATTCATAGGACCGCATGCAATGTAATAGCGAATTGATTTGTTTTTGTCAGAATAATAAAACAAATTTTTTTGTAAATCTTTATCTGCAGACATTCATTAGCCTACTATTGCTACTGGGTGTATTACTTGCCTGAAGTGATTAATGTTATATCAACATTTTAGAGAGATGAGTGAGGCTACTTCTGTAGGCTATTGCTGCCTTCAAGTGCTCCTCGGAAGCTCCTATTTCCCAGTTGCCAAATCGTAATTACGAGGTTGACACATTCACATGCTCCAAAATCGGAATTAGCCTACCAGCAAACATGGATGTCTGTAGTAAAAAAAATACATGGAGATCACTTTCAGCATGAGATAGAAGAGGGAAGGAAACATATGAGGAGAGCCATTTATGATATATTACAGTATATTTTACTAAATGGTTGTGTGCTGTGTGTGCGTGACCATCAATATGATAATCTGCTGCGCTGTGCTGTCTGGTTGCATTGTTATATGTGAATCTATTGTATTTCCTGCCATTTCGACTTGGCAACTGGGAAATATGAGCTTCCGAGGAGGACTTGAAGTATAGCGAGGTAAAAGGTCAGTAGTGAAAAGTCACAACTTGGGGAGCAAAATTATCTCTGACTTTCCCACATGAAATTACAACTTGGAGGTTCGTTCAAGTGCAACTTCCATTTCCGATAATTCCGACAGCACTTGAAGGCAGCATATGTCTCTGGCTCTCCGCAACACCGACATAGGGTCTATAAACTTTTAAAACTTTTGATTGACTAGCATTATAAATTCAATTCAAAAGCGACATATATTAGGGACCCCTGAGCTGATCATGTAGTTACGCCACTGCCCCCACTGTGTTCCTTTGCTTCTGTCGGCCTAAACCTGGGCAAGAGATCAGTCCAGAGCTTAAACCTCTAGAGTCTGAGAGAAAAAAGAAGAAGAGAAGGGCTGACGTTTTTATATGGGTTTGAGAACCCAGTCCTGATTGGTCAAGACTATTCACTTGAATTCCGCCCAGGATCACATGACTGTGTCGCATGTTGGTTCCCAAAATGGATGGGCGCTACACCCTGGACTGCCCTAGACTACCGCAGATGCTGTCTGATCTCAAATCGTTGCCAAATTGGGCAAAGAATTTGTGTATTGTGTCCCCAGCTTAAAGGGTAACAAAACACACTGGTTTAGCTAGACCCTGCTCCCTTTCGAAATTTGAAAAATGCTGAAATCTGGCCGTGATAAGCTGGTAATAATATAGGGGCTGAGCTCCAGGTATCAAACCACGCCCCAGCAAGCCCCAAGAAACTAGCCGCTGCCAAGGCAGAAGTATGGTGGAGAATGTGGCACACATCGCCTCGTTTGGGCTTATAATGATGCGGCCAGTAAACAACAAATCACACGCTGTACAAATAGTTACCCATGCCATTTATTTTTAATAAACTATATATATATTTTTTTAAATAAACTAGCTAGCTACTTGCTAAGCTAGACTGAAAAACGAACTATCAAAAATCAAGGTAGGCCTACTATCAAGCTAACTATAAAAAATATACCAAAAATAGGTTACTATAACTTGTTAGAATATTCAAAAAAGCTAAACTGTAAGCTAGCTATATATATCGCTCGCTCTCTCTCTCCTATCTCCTCTCTCTGTCCACGGCATGCTGATAAACTGCTGAGATTCGCTTATAGCTGGGGCATAGCCCGCCCTCACTTCAAACCTTCAGGTCGTAGCTGTACAGATTTCAATTTCGCCGCCGGGAGGAATACGTCAGCTAGAGGAAGTTTCTGGCCAATGACAGTACCTAACGTTTTACCACTAGAGACACTTTTCTTAAAGTTTACGTTTTTTTGCGCTGACTGCAGTAATTTGTCAAGATTTAGACCAGGATCAATCAGTAATACTTAGAAAAAACCAAATGTATCAGTTATCATCTAAAATAAGTTGTTTTAGTGCTTTGTTACCCTTTAAGAATTTTAAGGACTCTATCAAGATATTCAAAGATCCTGGCAAAATTCGAATTAAGGATCTTGGCACGATCCTAATAAAGATTTTAACCAGGGTTGTTAAATGTTTAGTTGCTTGGCCAAAAATGAATAATTAATAAATAAATAAATAATACTGTCTTTCTATAATAAAAATAAAATGATTTATATATATATATATATATATATATATATATATATATATACACTACTCACAAAAAGTTAGGGATATTCGGCTTTCGGGTGAAATTTCAGGATGAACCTAAAATGCACTATAACCTTTACAGGTGAAATTAATTTGACCTTCTCTAAACTTTTGAATGCACATGTCCAACTATTCAATGTTTCAGTACTTTTTGCACAACTTGCTGTTCTCTAACAAGGAGCTGAACGGCAAAATTCACAACAGGTGTTTGATCCATGAATCGACCAATAAATTTCCTGGTTCAATTAGAATTGGTATTTAAACAGTCCTCTTCATCATGCTGTTCACATTTTGACATCATGAGACCAAGACGACACCTAACAATTGATCAACAGTACCTCGCCATTGCGAGGCTTCAAACAGGATGTTCTCAGAGGGAAGTGGCCACTGAGCTTAGAGTGTCACAGAGTGTCATCAGCAGGTTGCAACAGAGATACAGAGAGACTGGAAGAGTCACAGAAAGGCATAGAAGTGGACGTCCTTTGGCCACATCCCACACTGATGACCGCTTCATTGTGAACAGTGCCCTGCGGAACCGGATGATGAATGCCACTCAACTCCAGGCACATTTAAGGGAGGTGAGAGGCACCCAAGTGTCACGTCAGACCATTCGAAACCGTTTACATCAGCGTGGTCTGCGTGCTAGACGACCTGCAAGGGTACCTGACCACACCACCAGGCACAGGCGTCATCGTCTTGCATGGGCCAGGGAGCATTTACGCTGGACGAGGGACCAGTGGGCCTCAGTGCTGTTCTCTGATGAAAGTCGATTCACGTTGAGCAGAAATGATGGCCGCCAACGATGTTGGAGACGTCAAGGAGAGCGCTATGCATCAGTCACTGTTATCACCAGACGACCCTTTGGTGGTGGCGGTGTTACAGTGTGGGCAGGTGTGTCTAGTCAATACAGAACTGCCCTACACTTTGTGAATGGTACAGTGACAAGCCCATACTACCTGAATAACATCATTAATCCAGTCATTGTGCCCCTGCATGAACAACACAGGCCTAATTTCATCTTCATGGACGACAATGCTCCAGCTCATCGAGGTCGCATCATTAGGGAAAGGCTGCTGGAGACTGGGGTACCTCAAATGGAGTGGCCTGCACTTTCTCCAGACCTGAATCCCATAGAAAACCTATGGGATCAGCTGACTCACCGTGTAGAGGCTCGTAACTCTGTACCCCAGAACCTCAATGACCTGAGGGCCGCCCTTCAAGAAGAGTGGGATGCCATGCCTCAGCAGACAATAAGTCGACTTGTGAACAGCATGAGACGTCATTGTCAAGCTGTAATTGATGCTCAAGGGCACATGACAAGTTATTGAGACATTGGCATTTTTGTTGTGGTATACCCACCACTGTTGTTGGCTTTTGTTTCAATAAATTGTTTGAGATGAGGAAATCACCATTGCATGCTTCTACTTAAATGCCCTACTTTCATGATACGTATAATATCACTGTAGCGTGAACTTACATTTTCCATAAATTTCACCCGAAAGCCAAATATCCCTAACTTTTTGTGAGTAGTGTATATATATATAGTATATATTTTTTAAGTCAATTAAGTTGTTTTGTCTGCATGTGTATTCTTCTAAAAATAGAATGATAGCAATATTGTAAATACTACCTTGTCAGAAAAACATAATTATCATAATAGTAATAATAATAAAGGTACACCAACAATAATAATAATATCCAGTAACACAGTATTACAGTATTTGTATTTCTGTTATTTTATTCCTGCTAAACAGTCATTATTGTTTTACTTTAAAAGCAATAATGTTTGTATTTATAAATGTGGAGAATCAGATGACAAAAAACATAAAATACAGCCTCAATTTTGCACATACTGGACACATTAATCAGTACATGCTTTAAATACTCAATGACTCAAACTCAGTGTCACAAAGTAGGAGAGCAATGGGTGACTACTTCCTTCTCATCCATCTCCTCCAACCACCAAATAAGGTGTTTTGATCTTTGATATTTAACTGCATCTGTTTATAATTGCTCAATCAGTAGAGTGGACTGTTTTTTTCTGAATATTATAAATATGCTCACTGCGTTGCCTTGGAAACTAAACAGGACATGTAAGATTAACTTATTCACATGTAAATATGTTTGCTGTTTAATCACAATGTCAATGGCAACCATATTCCACATTTGGATGCCTCTTCCTTCGAACTTAAACAATGTCATTGCAACTTTTAGAAGTTGTCAGCACACTAATTCAAGTTGATTATGATGAAATTATTTATCATTACAGGTTTGGGTTTGTGCATTTTTATTTATGTCAGTGTATCACTTTCCATTTTAACATACCATTTTTAACTCTCATTATTGAACTTTATTGACAGCACAACATACCTCAGAATCAAGAATTTTTTGAGGTGGGATTCATTCAAAGTACACCCACCTCTATCCCCATCCCCATCCCTCGCCCTCCATACACATGCTCAAACACAGACTGCATCAACCCACCACCACCCCAACGGAGCTTATTAACAAATTAATAAGGTAAAACGTCACGTGGCGCTGTAATGGCGACATGTAGTCCAGCTGTCTCTCGTGTTCATGTTTGTTAATTTGAATGTATTTTGTTGTGTCAGGCTTTTGTGTTGTTTTTTTCACGCGCTATGTTTCTGTTGTAGTAGGGGGAAGGGGGCTGAAGATTGTTCAGGGCACTCATGCTGCTCGTTTTGATAATATTGACGAATTGTATATTCGGGATAATTCTGTTAGTGGTCGTCACCATGGAGACGCATTCACAACATATGCTCCGGAATGTCCGTTGGATCTGCAGCCACAAAGTTTAGAATAGAATAGAATAACTTTTATAGAATAACAATAGAATAACAGCGCAAAAAAACAAAAGACAAAAGCCTGACACAACAAAATACATTCAAATGAACAAACACGAACACGAGAGGCAGGCTCTGGACGAACAGTGTCAACTGTGACAATTCCTTCTGAAGCTGTATTCTACTAACTTCTTCATATTCCCAAACATGAATATGAACGTTCACATTCCCAGATTACAGAGTTGCTGGTCTCTTATTCACATTCCTTTCTCTTGCTACCCATTTTCTTTTCTGTGACCCTGAACAAGCGAATAGATTGAATGCAGGAGGACAATGTGACATGTGCCCAGCCTGGCTCAAACCCCATGTGATTCACAGTGCAGTAAGCAGGCAGTGCCCAGGTGAAATCTGACCAAGACCCAAAGGTTTTGGATTTAGTTAGATAGGTCCCTCTCCATCTTGCTGCCTGAGAAATTATTCCAATTACAGGCCCAGGTCCTAATTTCAAAAGAATATATTTTGAAACATTTTAGCACCCAATGAATCTACCATAATTCCTGTATGCTAAGGGAGAATTCCCAAGTCAGGGACACAGGAAGTGTTCCTTTTGATGTACATTGTGATCCAAGGACATGAGATCAGAGAGGCAATGAAAGAAGTTCTTTACATCCTTCTTGAATGTATACTGTTCACTTTGTGGATATAAGCTATTTTTGATAATGGCATGTTACTATCTTAATATTGTTATAATTGTTAATTAAATTAAATGATATTTAAAATGTTTAAATATTGTTAGGAACCTCGTTCTAATTCACATGCACATCTCTCTTTCTCACATGTGCTATGGCATGACACAATGTCACGTTTGCTGAGCGCATGAAACCTCGAGCATCTGATGACTCACTGCTAAGAAAAAAAATGTTCTGAAACTCTTAAATTGCCTGGTACCACATCTGCATCAGATTTTAGGGATCTGAATCTAGTAGACAACTAGTTTTTCTGAGGAATATATCAAAGATTCTATTATTTGGAAACAGAGGTTAGTGTGACATGTTCAGCCTATTGAAGAAGTGTGACACTTTATCAAGTATTTTTTCTCAAGTACCACACAAAAAGGATCAGTGGCAAACACTGGTTATTGTTTTTTCTATTGCTATTTCCTCAATGATATGGTCAATATAAAGAATACATAGTTATAATAATTTATAATGAGCAATGAAATGCTCAATTTGGGGAAGAGGTCATTCTTTATGTCCCCTTCAGCTAGGCATACAGTACCAGTCAAAAGTTTGGACACACCTACTCAAAGAAGGTTTTTTTTTTGTTATTTTTACCACATTTTAGAATAGTAAAGACATCACAACTGAGATAAAACGAATGCAATTATGCAAAGACCAAAAAAAGTGTTAAACAATTCAAAAAAGTCTTATATTTTAGATTCTTCAAAGTAGCCACCCTTTGCCTTGAGAACGGCTTTGCGCATTCTTGCCATTCTCTCAACCAACGTCTGTGGTAAACAGGTATCAGATCAAAAACGTCTACGACGTAAAAAAAGCCAAGTTACTCATGCATAGGCTACATAGCACTGTCTATAAGTTCTTAATTCCAACTTGCAAAAACTAGGCCTACCTTTAAACGTCTTGATATCAAAATGTGGCCAAGTTACAACTAACAATATTGCCTATCGTAGCTAACACTAAATAAACTAGCTCTATTCCAAAGCAATGCTATCCAAACTTTCTTAAATTATTTAATGCAACTTGGCCCTGTGTTTCTTCATCTTACCATCTCAAGAGAATGTGGTCAATGAAACTGTATGTGCCACATCAAACTGCAAAATGAAAATAATGTATAGTGGAAATACTCTGATTCAGATGTGTTGCACTTAGAAATTAAACAGAAAAATTACTACACTATAGGGCATGTTTGAACAATTGTCTGCATCCACTGCTTTGGGTCTATGAAAAGCACAGAATGAATTGAATGTATTATTTTTATTATTATTATTATTATTATTATTATTATTATTATTATTATTATTATGTATTTATTTATTTATTTATTTGGATTTCTATCAAAACCTGTGTGGTCCTACAGAGCATAGATATCATAAATACTATTATGTTAAGAAAATTGGTACTATTACTTATTTGCCACCATCTGACCCACAAACATGTCTGGATACGTTTGTAAAAATGCTATGTACGCTATTTTCTAGGTAAAAATATTACTCATTTTTATCTGCATTTATTTATTCATCACCCCTTTCTCTATTGTACATGATGTTTATTGATATAAATGTCTGTTTGTGAATTGTAAAGAATTCTGTAGCAGCAGTTAACATTTTAAAACCTGTACATTTTCTAAAGTAAACTTGCCAACAAAGTACAACCATATCCTTTCTGGAGTGTAATTATTCATCAACTGTTAAAAACATTCATTGAAATCATATGTTGTTCCATGAGGCACAATCTCTTCACATGCAAAGATGAAGAAACACAGGGCCAAGTTGCATTAAATAATTTAGGAAAGTTTGGATAGCATTGCTTTGGAATAGAGCTAGTTTATTTAGTGTGAGCTACGATAGGCAATATTGTTAGTTGTAACTCGGCCACATTTTGATATCAAGACGTTTAAAGGCAGGCCTAGTTTTTGCAAGTTGGAATTAAGAACTTATAGACAGCGCTATGTAGGCTATGCGTGAGTAACTTGGCTTTTTTTTAACGTCATAGACGTTTTTGATCTGATATCACTTATTTTTTATAGCTAATTAATGATGAATAATGCATGAAGATAAACACGGAGACATGCATTCCAAAGAAATGTATGCAGACATTTGCGTACCCATAACGCCCTCTATTGACAAGAATGAGAACAGACAGCACACAATTACATTAAAATAGTTTGTAGATGAGCAGTATTTAATGTGTAATGAAATACAATGAACAGCACCACCTGAGCTATGGATCATGAAGAAGCATGTAAATTAATGAACCAAGTCTATATGGAGACATGCATGCACAATGGGCTAGACGCAAACACATTCTAGCTGAAAGACATACAGCATACATAAATAGCTAGTAGAGCCTAAATAGTTTGCATCAGTAAAATATGGAAATACAGTTTTAAAATAGGGCTATTAGTATTCTATGAAATACATTTAACGTTAGGCTATTCAACACTGGATTGCCAGATGCGTAACTCCAACCTTCCATGTGTGGGCTACGAGCTAGCGAGCGAGCTAGTGAGTTCATAAGCACAGCAGTTTTTTTTCCCGGTAGTGTAGAACGTTATCTGCAAGAAATGTTTTGGTACCGGACAGCTAGGTTTAGTTTAGTTTTCTGTAGTACTACGAAGCGAATCAACATGCCTTATAGCCTACATTCGGCTATAAGGCATGTTGATTCGCTTCGTAGTAGCCTAGCTTGTATCTGCTTCCTGACGTTTCTCTGGCAACAGTAACGTTGGCTAACAAGCTTAATTGGACAACGCATATTTCCCAGGAATCTTAGCCAGAAAGAAAACAATAGATACTACTAAGAAAGTACATACCAGAGATTATTCTTCTTCTTCTTCTTCTTATTATTAATAAAAGTGTTTGCAGGAAGCTACATTATCTGCAGAGTAGACTAGAGCCACATTCGGAGGCTATTGTTTTGTTTTTTTAAAGTGACTAACCATGAATCAGATATGTTTGGGGAATTGGCGGTTTATAAATCCGACCTCTTAAAGGCTTGCAGCTTAAAGGAGACTATCATCAATTCTTAATGTACGTAGGCTATTATCATAAATTCTTAAGTTTCCTAGTAGTTAATTTTATGGTGACATTGTGTTATGTGTGAAAAGGATAAAGTGAACAGAGCTGAAGTGAAGAAATTAATGAATAAAGAAATGTTGGCCGAGGCAAGGGTACGTTGAGGTTCGGTTTCCACAGTCAGTCAGTCATGACCACAAGAGCAGAGCGTAACACCCTCCCCAAACCAGACAAGAGCGAGCGTCCGGTTTGGGGAAGGTTGTGATATAGTACAAGTGAAATACAAGTGAAACATTGAACAGTTAATATTGGAAACCTCTTTTGCCTTTGCAATAAAAATATGTTAATGTGTTAATGTGAAAATAATAACAGTCTAAGAAATGAAAAGTACTTGACAGTTGCACATTGTTTTTGTGGAAAATAAGCATGTCCCCTGCTGGGCTCGAATCCTCAATCCACTGTGTGAGAGACAGCAACTCTAACCATTAGGCCACAGCAATTTCTAGGAAAACATGAAGCCATTAGCTATATTAATATTAAAAAATATTAGTATGAAGTGTTTTTATTGGGCGATAAGCTTGATGAGCAGGTATACGGACCATACCCTCAAAGAATAATTCTCCCCATTGGATAACATCGCGACGGAGGCAGGCAGTTTGGCAGGAAAAATGGGAAGAAGAAGAAGAAGAAGCGGAAGAGGAAGGAGAAAGTTTGGGGCTTTATTGTGTGGATGTGTGAAGTTGTATCTGAATGCTGTGTGGTTACATGAGGTCAGAACATACAGAAGTTAATGTTTTTAAGGGCTGAGAGTCTATGGTCATTGTGGTTACTTCTGTAGTAAACCCTGAAAAGTGCCAAACTCTCGGTGCTGTATAGGTATGTGGCATGCCCCACCAAGCCGTAACTTGGCGGATGGCATACCTGCCATCCTAATTCCACAGGTAAACAAATGATGCTATCATGACTCTGTATAAAAGGATATCAAAAGACTCTTGATATCTTATTTCCAGGTACTCTTAGAAGTGATAATATAAGCTCTCTATGGATCTAATGGATCTCTATGGGAATTGGGGGGTGGGACTAGATTAAGCTGTAAATTACACGGGAATAGTATGGAACCCATGGTTGGCTAATTGGCTGTAAGTCATCAAGGGTCTGAGGCTTCAAACAAGCCATCACTCTGCTGCTAGATATGCAGTAGATATGGATGGATCACTTTAAGGGTTGTTTCTGCAGACTCATTTTCCTATTGAACTCTATGGAAAAATAAGTCAGGGGAAACAACCCTTCAAGTTATCCATCCATATCTTCTGGCATATCTGGCAGCAGAGTGATGGTTTGATGTCACGTCGTGCTGTAATGGCGACATGTAGTCCAGCTGTCTCTCGTGTTTGTGTTTGTTAATTTGAATGTATTTTGTTGTGTCGGGCTTTTGTCTTTTGTTTTTTCATGCGCTGTGTGTCTGTTGTGGGACGGGGAAGCAGGCTGGAGATTGTTCAGGGCACTCATGCTGCTCATTTTGATAATATTGACAAATTGTATATTCGGGGTAATTTTGTTTGTGGTTGTCACCATGGAGACGCATTCACAACATATGCTCGGGAATGACCGTTGGATCTGCAGCCACAAAGTTCTTCCACATCGTTCTTCACCGGAATTAAATATGTCGGGACTCGGGACTGATCTAAGACTGCAGGAAATCTTCAAAAGGCCACCAGGGAAGAGAAAGGAGAAGATAATGCGGGGGAGGAGTGAGGCGACGACTGGGAAGGCTGACGCAGTTCGGTGCTTCGTTTTGACACGCAACACTGTATGGAGGAAAGTCGTGGAGGCGGAGTTTGTGTGTTGGACTGCTTAATAATGACACTGATCTCAGGACAGCGGGGGCTATTTTTAATCATGGCTGTATTCCACTTTAATTCACTTAAAGGTTGTATCAGCGATTTTGGGTGACGTCACTTCTGAAGCGAAATCCCAAACAAACATACTTATGAATAATTATGTTATGTTTTAAAAAATAGTGTTCAAGCATCCAGAATTATAACCACGTTAATAACGTTTGTAAGAAACCAAACCGTTTGTAAATCCGTCAAGATTTCAGCGAGATAAGAGTATTAGCGTTTGTGCAGATCATTGTGATTGGTTGGAATACTGTTTATTTTGGTTTTGAGTGGGTGGTAGTACCATTTGTTTTTGTGTACGATCTCGGAGCATAGGCTGCCTACAGAGACGCGGTTTTTTGACGGCCTGCTTATGGGGCGGGCAGCTAGCGGATAGTGAGGAAAAATCAGATGAATGTGATCATTTATGTTTCCACCCAAAATCGCTGATACAACCTTTAATTAGTTTGATTAATGCAATGATTGTATTGAATGTCTTTGTTTGATATGTTTGTGTGTTGTGGGTCTGCCCTGCCCCACTGTCTATGTCTTTTTTGTTGTTGCTGGGGCTACAACTGAAGTTCCCCAGCGGGAAAATAATTTTTTTTTTACTGAAGTTCCCTAACGGGAAAATAAAAGTTATTCTATTCTATTCTATTAGAGGCTCGTTTGATACCGCAGACCCTTGATGACTTAAAGTGTGTATGAGCACAATTTATGATGTCAGAGATTTCTAGAACCAATGAGGGTCAAACTACGCTAAGACGTGCAAGGTACAGGAGAGCGATGTGGTAAGCTGAAACAGAAAGATGACTAGTTGTTGTGACAGTTGGTTTGTTAAAATGACAGACTGCAGTTTTAGGATGCAATCCTGAGGAAGAAGCTCTGTTACTATAGGAGCCCATTCTAAAACAAAGATTTTATTTATAAAAATCGCATGGATGTGCCTGACAGCATAGAGAGAATATGTCGTCGCTGTCGGGCGAAAAGCACGTATCTCCAAAACCGTTTCTTTTCAGGAAATGAAAAAAACTTTATATTTTCAAAACGGTATTCTGTAATATCAAATGATATTCCGAGACGCCAACACTATAATAGCCAACTTTTTATTGTGAAATTATGTGACTGTTTGCAACTGAATTGCAGTATAAAACATAATTAATATGCGATTGTGTTCAGCTAATGACAGCAAATAGGCTACTTCTTATTTAAAGTGGTGGCATTTTTATTTTAGAACCCAACAACAACAGTGAACAGATAAATACAATTTTGTATAATAGAAGAAATAAATAGCCCAATGGTTCAAATAAACATATTTTATGGTGTCCAAATACATCTTTACCAAATACTATTTAAAACTAATAAACAAAACAGGCTCCTGTACACAGACACCACGCATCAAGATCTGGCTTGTTTGTTGGATTTGGCTGGCTATCTCTCCTATACAGCCATCAATCCACCACATTTTCAGTAGGCCTAGGCTAGCTACTGGATTCTAGGATCTGAGAAAAAATAAGATTTATATTTGCATAGACTAATAAAATAGCTATATGCAAATATAACCATTCAATGTCTATTCTTAGGCCACGTAATATCTAACATTACAATCAATGACCGACGGCGATATTTTAGGCTATAGGCCTAACGTTAAATTTCTGCTTGAATATTGGAGATGGGAAAGACGTGAATAAATGTAAACTGGATGCGATTGCAAACTAGCTTGAAAAGTAAGAGAGAGTGAACAGAAAACATTGAGCATAGGCTATTAAAAACGAGCATCAATCAGGTGATTTGGGTCTGAATAAAATATCAAAGCTAGTTTACTAACTTGATTTGCTACCAGCTAGAGGCTGTCTGAAACGGCTTCAAATTCCAGCTCGCGCCACTGGGAGAAAGAAATGCGGCCCGGGACCCGATTTCAGCAAAGAAGTCTTCCAGGAGTCCACGCACCTGCCGGGACCTTAGCGGGATCGGGACTGGCCCTCCCTTTGTTACCGTTAAGTATTAGACTAATTTTATTTAACACTGACATCAATTGGTAGGCTAGCATAAAACTTGTGATACCTAGTTGAAGTCATTTTACTGCTGGTTCTTATTGTTGTGTGTATTTTGTTTTTCTATACGTGCGTTGGTCGGGAATAGCCAATTTCCCTGACCTTGTAGTTTTATATTGTTAAAACTTTACATTTATGAGACTGATAAAAACGAACAAACAACCTAATACAGTTTAGCGTGTCATTAACCCATAACACAACTAACATTTGTTATTGGTGGGACTGTTAACTTCTATATTCAGCCGCCATGTAATTATCATTTCCTCTGATTAAGATTGAATCATAGAACATATTCCTCATGTTATATCAATTTTTGTTTCTATTATCCACATATTCGTAGCTGTATATGCCAATAAAGTATATGTCATTTTTCCTACCCAATGTCGTGTCTACGTTATTTCACTAAGTTGGGCTCTACTGACGTATAGAATTCTAATTGAGTGTTGAACTTCATTTGTTCTGAATAAAACTGACCAAACCTCACTACAGAAACAACCCTTAAAGTGATCCATCCATATCTACTGCATATCTGGCAGCAGAGTGATGGTTTGAGGCTCTTTGATACCTCAGACCCTTGATGACTTACAGCCATTTTACCAACCATGTATTCCATACTGTTCCAGCATAATTTACAGCTAAATCTAGTCCCATCCCCCATTTCCCATAGAGATCCATTCAAATGCAGACGTTATACAGAGACGTTATAATATCGCTTATAAGAGTACCAGAAAATAAGATATCAAGAGTCACAGACATCAGGAAGTCATTGCATGTAAAGGATATGAGAACAAATATTAAAAATATTACTTTATTCTACATTATGTTCAATATGCCCAAAAATGGGGGGGGGGGGCTATGTACAAAAGGTTCTATAATTTCTAAACGGTTCATCCGATGTGTATGAAAATACCCTCAAATTAAAGTTGAAAGTCTGCTCTACAACCTCATTGTCATTGTATTCTATTCTTTCAAACTCAAAGTGCTAGAGCACAGAACCAATATAACGAGATAATCTATGTTATTCACTTCACCTGTCAGTGGTTTAATGTTGTGGCTGATCCGTGTACATGTGTGTGTGTGTGTGTGTGTGTGTATGTGTGTCATAATAAAAACTTACATCCTCTGCCAGGCTCCAAAGTAACTATATTAAGTGAGAACTGAAAGAGTTTTATGGTAGGCTACTGTAAATAATCTTTTGACAAAGGGAACCCTACACTGGAAGGCTTGCACTGAAGTCGGAAGTTTACATACACTTAGGTTGAAGTCATTAAAACTCATTTTTAACCACTCCACAGATTTCATGTTAGCAAACTATAGTGTTGGCAAGTCAGTTAGGACATCTACTTTGTGCATGACACAAGTATCTTTTCCAACAATTGTTTACAGACAGATTATTTCACTTTTAATTCATTCACTTTATCACAATTCCAGTGGGTCAAAAGTTTACATACACTAAGTTGACTGTGCCTTTAAATTTTTAATATTTGGTTGCATATACTTTGCATGCCATGACTTCCTGATGTCTGTGACCCAGCAACATCAAAAGACTCTTGATATCTTATTTTCTGGTACACTTCCAAGCGATACTATAACATCTCTGCATTTGAATGGAATGAAACAAGCCTCAAACCATCACTCTGCTGCCAGATATGCAGTAGATATGGATGGATTACTTTAAGGGTTGTTTCTCCTGACAAATTTTCCTATTGAACTTTATGGAAAAATAAGTCAGGAGAAGAACCCCTTCAAGTTATCCATCCATATCTACTGTATTTCTGGCAGCAAAGTGATGATTTAAGGCTTGTTTGATACATCAGACCCTTGATGACTTAGAGCCATTTAGCCAACCATATGTTTCCATACTGTTCCAGTGTAATTTACAGGTAAGTCTAGTCCCACCCCCCAATTCCCATAGAGATCCATTCAAATGCAGAGACGTTATAGTATCGCTTGGAAGAGTACACTATAGTTTGCTAACATAAAATCTGTGGAGTGGTTAAAAATTAGTTTTAATGACTTCAACCTAAGTGTATGTAAACTTCCGAGTCAACTGTAGGTGTAGTATTTCACAATTGGATAAACCCCTCTGACGAAATCTGAAAAACAAATGCAACAAATGTTTATGACTATGATTCTTTATAGAGATAGAAGTCAAAGGGAAGATTCCACATTTATAACAAACTAGAGCATTCAGTGACATGAATGTGAGTGCTTCACATTGTGAAGTATAAAAATGTTGCAGGGATCTTTATACTAACTTTTTCCCAGCACTGTCCCAGAACCATCCTGATAATTGCAACTGTCCTGAACTGAACACGAATATAAATATTAAATCTTGTTTTTTTTTCTCTGTGTTCTATTAACATTCAGAAACATTAAAAACATGAAATTACAATAATCTGAACTGCACCAATGTTTTTTAAAAATATTTTATTTAACCAGGAAGACCCCATTTAAATTTCTTTTAAAATGGGGAGTTGACATAAAACAAAGTTAGAGAACAAGACAGTTGACAATACAATTGGCTCTGTGCATGCAACGCTTCTGGGTTTTTCTCAGCCAGCACATTCATTTCCTGTTTAAGCGGGAAGTGCATATTTATACACAAGACAGAATGTGTATGAAGCGTCACAACTGCCGAGAAGAGCCAGGGTGAAGTGGTAGGGTTTTGGAATAGCTGTCCTTCAATGTAAAGTTTGTCAACCACAAGAGAAGTCCGTTTGCCAGTCTGTCGGTGCTGTGATGCTGTGAGATCGCGAGACCACGACGGATGATTAAGACGAACAAAACAATACCAACATGGAGAAGGAAAAAAAATAAATATAAATAAATAAATAAATCTCACTATGTGGACAAACTTGTCAAACCGTAACCACTTAAGCATATAGCCTATTACACTAATTTTCCCTCTTTCTCTCACCCCTCTCCTTTCCTCACACACGCACGCACGCACGCACGCACGCACACACACACACCTATACCCACTCTCCCTCCTCTTCTTTCTCCCTTTCCCTTTCATCTCTCCTTATTTTAATTTTATTTTTTTGTCTATGTCTCTATCTGTCTCAATGTCTGGAATATGTTTATTAATGGTAGACTTGTTACAGGTTCAGTATGGGGTTAATATCTATTATGTTAATATCTATTTCATGAACTATGTGATTTACTGGTTTCCCACCTTGCTACTACAACACATCATTATCTTTAGGCTACGGTATATAATGCATAATTTTCCATACCATATGAAATGGCAATGTCAACTTTGTAAGCTGGAATATCTGGGGCATTGGCTCACAGGCAAAAATGACTAAAATTCTTAACCATTTAATCAAATTACAAGCAGACATTTGTCTATTACAAGAAACTCACCTATAATCTTCACAATACAACCAAGTTTACTCAGCCAATTACAACTCCAGGAAAAGAGGGGTTTCAATTCTAATCAGCAAAAAATACCATTAATCCATAAATCAACAACCATTGACCCAGAGGGACGCTACATTATTATCAATGCCTCAGTTTACAACAACATTACAATTGCAAACATCTACGGCCCTAACAATGATGATCCTTCCTTTTTTCCACACATTTTTCTCCTCACTCAGTAACATGCCAAATTCAACAATTATAATTGGAGGTGATTTTAACACAGTCATAGACCCCACGCTTGACAGATCAAACATAGCAAATACATTCAAACCCTGGAATTCAGCTGAAACCCTAAAACAATATATAATTGATTTTGGTCTTGGAGACATTTGGCAACTACATAATTTAACATCCAGAGAATGCTCCTATCTCACATATTCACAACTCCATTGACCTCTTTCTCATTAGTAACTCCATCATACCTAATTTCTCAGATGCCAAAATCCATCCCATCTTGATCAGTGATCACGCCCCCATTTCTTTTTCCCTAAACACCTAGTACCCCAAGCCCCCCATCACAAGATGGCGCTTTAATACCTCTCTGCTCAAAGATCCTGATTTTGATATCTACTTTAAAAAAGAGTGGGCATCCTTAAAGAGTGCTGCATCTTTCCTCCGTATCAAGAGCTGTTTTAACCGTCCCGCGTAAGGTAGTGTCGTTTTTAAGCGTACTGGCCGCAGTTTGCGTGATTTTAATTAGACCTCGTTGAACACTGATCACATTATCTACATTGGTAGTTTGTGCTTGTTCCGCGATTGGCTGTTAGATTGTTAGATTGAACGCTGATCATATTATTTGCTTTGCTAGTTTGTGTTTGTTCCGCGATTGGCTGTTTGCTAGATTGTTAGATTGACTAGGCTGTTAGTTTCGTGTTATTGTGCTTTTTACTGGTAGTCCTTATTGATCCGTGCTTGCGAAGTGTCTCACACAGCTGTTAACCACTTGCAATCAGCTGTGTGCATTTCAAAAGACGTCTGGAAGAGCGACACTATATAGACTGAAGTTACACGGTAACTTATCAGAGTGCTGCATCTTTCCTCCGTATCAAGAGCTGTTTTAACCGTCCCGCGTAAGGTAGTGTCGTTTTTAAGCGTACTGGCCGCAGTTTGCGTGATTTTAATTAGACCTCGTTGAACACTGATCACATTATCTACATTGGTAGTTTGTGCTTGTTCCGCGATTGGCTGTTAGATTGTTAGATTGAACGCTGATCATATTATTTGCTTTGCTAGTTTGTGTTTGTTCCGCGATTGGCTGTTTGCTAGATTGTTAGATTGACTAGGCTGTTAGTTTCGTGTTATTGTGCTTTTTACTGGTAGTCCTTATTGATCCGTGCTTGCGAAGTGTCTCACACAGCTGTTAACCACTTGCAATCAGCTGTGTGCATTTCAAAAGACGTCTGGAAGAGCGACACTAGTGTGACACTAGTGTCGCTCCGTCCCAGTTTATGTGTGTTCTCCCTATCCCTCTCCCTCTCCCTATCCCTGTCTGCTCTCTTCCTTTTAGAACCCGCTTCCGATGACGTGGCCCTCCACGGCGACGCAACCCGTCCAACCTCCGCTACCCCTCGCTGACTCCCTGCGACGAGAACTTCACCGTCGCGGGGGGGCTCTGGAACTGCCAGTCTGCCACACGGAAAGCAGACTTCATCTCCGGCTATGCCTCCTTCCTGTCCCTCCAGTTTCTCGCCCTCACCGAAACCTGGATCACACCGGACAACACGGCAACTCCCGCTGCCCTCTCCTCCTCCTTCTCCTTCTCTCACACCCCCCGGCCGTCTGGTCGCGGAGGTGGTACTGGTTTGCTACTCTCCCCCTCATGGTCATTCTCTGTTCTCCCCCTCTCTGATGTATCTATCACTAGTTTTGAATACCACTCTGTGTTAATCAACCACCCTATTAACCTGTACATTATAGTTGTTTATCGCCCTCCAGGTCCCCTGGGGTGCTTCCTCGATGAGCTCGACACCCTGCTCAGCTCCTTCCCAGAGGACGACACCCCGCTGATCCTCCTGGGAGACTTCAACATCCATCTAGATGCCTCCCAGTCTGCAGCCTTCCTACCACTTCTCCGCTCCTTTGACCTCACCCTCCAACCCTCCCCCCCAACCCACAAGGCTGGCAACCTCCTAGACCTGGTCTTCCAGAGGAACAGCCCCTGCTCTGATCTCACTGTTACCCCTCTCCGTACCTCTGATCACCACTTAATTTCTTTCTCTCTTCCTCTTGTTCCACACCGGCCCCCCCCCTCCCCCCACCCCCACTGTCTCTGTCCGCCGTAACCTCTGCTCCCTCTCACCCTCCTCTCTTGCTCCCTGTGTCACTGCTTCCCTCCCCCCTCTCAAATCCTTCTCTCAACTCCCCATCGACTCTGCATCTGACACCCTGCTCACAGCTCTCTCCACATCACTTAACTCTCTCTGCCCTCTTGTCTCTAGGCCCACACGGCCATCTCCTCCCTGCCCGTGGATGTCCGATGCCCTGCGCACCTCCAGTGCCGGTCTTCGCGCAGCAGAGAGGATGTGGAGGAAATCCAGAGACGCATCAGACCTCTCCTCCTACCAGTCTCTCCTAGCAGCGTTCTCTATAGCAGTCACCGCTGCTAAGGTAACTTATTATCACACTAAAATTCACAAATACAGTTCTAACCCCCGTCAATTGTTCTCCATCTTCTCCTCCCTCCTCAGCAAATCCCCTCCTGCTCCTCAATCCTCGTTTACTGCAGACGACTTTGCAGATTTCTTTGATGAGAAGATCGCAGACATCCGCAGTTCCTTCCACACCTCAGCCCCTCTCTCTATGCCCCCCCCCTGTTCCCCCACTCCCCCTCCCCTCACGGACACTGTTCTCCCCTGTCTGATACCGATGTATCCCACCTCCTACTCTCCCATCGCCCCACTACCTGTGCCCTCGACCCTATCCCTTCATCTCTCCTCCAGGCAATCACCCCAGATATCCTCCCGTTTGTGACCTCTCTGGTGAACTCCTCCCTGACCTCTGGCTGCTTCCCCTCATCCTTCAAGAGAGCCCACATCACCCCGATCCTGAAAAAACCCACGCTGGACCCCTCCAACATCCAAAACTACAGACCAGTATCTCTTCTTCCTTTTCTTTCCAAAACTATTGAACGTGCTGTTTCTAACCAACTGTCGTCTTTCCTTACCCAGAACAACCTACTAGACCCCCACCAGTCCGGCTTCAGACCTGGCCACTCAACGGAGACTGCACTCCTCTCCGTCAGCGAGATACTTCACGCAGCTCGGACACCCTCCCTCTCCTCTGTGCTAATACTCCTAGACCTCTCTGCCGCCTTCGACACCGTAGATCACTCCATCCTCCTGTCGTCCCTGTCTGCAGCGGGGATCGGCGGCTCGGCCCTGGCCTGGATTGAGTCCTACCTCTCGGAGCGCTCCTCCCAGGTTGCCTGGGCTGGTAAAGTATCGGCACCCCGTCCCCTTACCACAGGAGTCCCCCTGGGCTCAGTCCTTGGTCCCCTCCTTTTCTCCACCTACACCAAATCCCTTGGCCCTGTTATCACTGCTCATGGTTTTTCTTACCACTGCTATGCTGACGATACTCAACTCTTTCTCTCCTTCTCACCCTCTGACACTCAGGTGTCAGCCCACATCTCCGCTTGCCTGAGAGACATCCAGAGCTGGATGGACAACCACCATCTGAAGCTCAATCCAGGCAAGACTGAGCTCATCTACATTCCTGCTCTAACCTCTCCCCCTCTCAATCTCTTCATTTCCCTAGGGGACACTCCACTGACCCCAACGCCCTGTGCCAGGAACCTCGGAGTGGTGATGGACAACAGGCTGTCCCTCTCCGAGAACATCGCAGTGGGCCCGGGCGTGCAGGTTCTTCCTGTACAACATCAGGAGAATCCGCCCTTTCCTCACCACCCACTCAACCCAGCTCCTGGTCCAAGCGATGGTGCTGTCCCGCCTACACTACTGCAACTCTCTCCTGGCTGGCCTGCCAGCATCGGCCATCAGACCCCTTCAGCTTATCCAGAACACAGCAGCGCGCCTGGTCTTCAACCTCCCCCGACACTCCCATGTCACCCCCCTGCTCATTGACCTCCACTGGCTACCTGTGATGGCTCGCATCAAATTCAAAACATTGGTGCTCGCCTTCCAGGCAGTCCGAGGATCAGCCCCTCCATACCTCCAAAAGCTCATTAGACCCTACACACCTACCAGATCCCTGCGTTCCGCCTCCTCAGGACGACTGGTACCCCCCCCCACTTCATACTAGCACCCGGTCTCGACGTCTGTCTGTCCTGGCCCCACGGTGGTGGAATGAGCTCCCCGTGGAGGTCAGAACAACAAAGTCTGACCGCCTTCAAGCGCAGATTGAAGACTCACCTCTTTAAGCTGCACCTCTCTCCACCCCTCCCTACCTCCTTGTGACCTCCCTTGATTGTGTTTTATAAATCCTTGTTTAAGCGGTTCAAGCTTCTAGTTTAATACTTGTAAGGTTACTTATTGGCTTACTGTTGTGCATGCCAATGATTGATATCGTGTGGTCCCCCCCCCCCAAAAAAATAAAAAAAATAAAAAAATAAAATAAAAAAATAAAAAAATCATCCTGACTGCGCTTGGTGTTTTAACGCACTTGTTTCAGGTTGGAAAATGCACTAATGTAAGTCGCTCTGGATAAGAGCGTCTGCCAAATGTCTAAAATGTAAATGTAAAAATGTAAATGTTATGGAAATGAATGATTCTCCCGAAACATCATCAACACTACTATGGGAAACGGCTAAAGTAGTACTGAGAGGAAAAATTATATCATACTCATCATACAAGAAAAAAAAAAGATATGGAGATTGAAAAAGTTACTAAAAAAGAAACTAAAAAGACTCAATGACTCCTATGCCAGTATTCCCTCTGAATTAACCCATAATAAATTAAGAGAAGTTAAATTCCCACTTGATAACATACTTAACAAAAAAACACAATTCATAATAGAAAGATTAAGACACGAAAAATTTGAATATAATAACAAATACAGAAAGTATCTAGCAAACCAACTCAAACGTAATAAAGAAAAATCTATAATTTCAGTGGTAAAGGATTCAGCAGGGGAAGCCAATGCTAAGACATAAACAACACCTTCCGATCATTTTACAGAAGATTATACACTCCCGACCATGAACCAAATACATCAGATATTGATTCATTTCTAAACAACTTAAATCTTCCCAAACTGGCTAAAGAACAAGCAAATAATCTGGACAAACCACTCACACATAATGAATATTTGAAAGCACTCACCCAAATGCCAAATAACAAAGCACCAGGTCCTGATGGCTTCCCTGCTCAATTCTATAAACATTTCTGGAGTGCAGTATCACCACTATTCATCAATATGTGTCAAGAAATTAAGCATAATTCCAAAATTCCATACCATATGCATACAGCCCTCCTCTCAGTACTACTGAAGCCAGACAAAGACCCAACCCAATGCTCCAGCTATCGCGCCCTATCTCTTATCAATGCAGATATTTAAATAATTAGCAAAACTTTATCCACTCCCATTGAAAAGGTTATTCCACACATAATGCACCCCGATCAAACCGGATTCATTAAAGGAAGTGTAATGGTGGCGTGACGTGTGAGGTAGGAGGGGCCAAACGCAGCAAGGGGATTCATTAAGCATATGGCCACTAGGACGGGAAACCCCGTAATTAAGGGAAGGAGACAAGACAGGGAACACACGTACCAAAGCTACTAACCAGCTCACTGTCACACGCCAATGAGTAGAAGCACAAACGCCAAGTTTCTCAGTAAGAAAACCAAACCAGGCTAATGGAACAAAGCACTGGGCTCCCATACTTCTACGAGCAAAGTGACTAAAGAAAGAGCCAGAAATAATAAACGCCCTGCCTCGGTAACGAGACGCATAAGAACAGGCGAGTAGCATAATGGCACAAATAACACACACCAAACGTACCGAAGCTACTAACCGGCTTACTGTCACACGCCAATGAGTAGAAGCGCAAACGTCAGGTTCCTCAGTAAGAAAACCAAACAAGGCTAATGGAACAAAGCACTGGGCTCCCTTACTTCTACGAGCTAAGTGACTAAAGAAAGAGCCAGAAATAATAAACGCATGAGACAAGGATGCCCACTCTCTCCATCACTCTTTGCCATATTCATTGAACCCCTTGCAGCTGCAATCCGCCAAAATGATAACATCAAAGGCATCCATGTCTCCAACGACCATCACAAGATAAGTCTTTATGCAGATGACGTATTACTCTACCTCCAGGCCACCTCTAACTCATTACAAGAATCCATTAAACTCATTAACCAATTCTCAAACATATCAGACTACTCAATAAACTGGACCAAATCCACAAATCTCCCCCAAGTTGTCAGAGTTGTTCAAACTAAATTTCACCCCACTACTGAAAAACATTGAAGATGATCTAAACCGCTGGATGCACCTTCCCCTCTCCATTTCAGGCAGAATAGCATCAGTTAAAATGATAATATTACCCAAAATTAATGATCTCTTTACAATGATCCCAACCCAACCCACTACCAACTGGTTTCAATCTCTTGACTCCATAACAAACAAATTTTACTGGAAGAATAAAAAACCAAGGATTAAACTAACAACATTACAAAAAAGTAAAACCATGGGAGGACTAGAAGCACCAAATTTCCACCTCTACTTCTTGGCAAACCAACTACAATATATTACAAAATGGATTAATCACACACCACAGAACTACTCACGGACAGAAATAGAACAAGCACAATGTAAACATATCTCACTATCTGACCTACCATTCCTTAACAAAAGCATAATACATCACAACAGTTTCAAAAATTCTGTCATCTCAACAACTCTGACAGCTTGGTGGAAAATCAACAAAATCACCAAATCCACATTAACCCCTTGTAAATACACCCCCATGTGGCACAACCCGGACTTCACACTAAACAAATTACCTGTCAATTTTGTCTCCTGGAAAGAAAAAGGAATCACACACTTACACCACATCTTTCATGAGAACAACCTAATCTCCTTCAATAATCTTACCCGAATATACGGCATTAAACTGATACTGCAGTCAAAAACCGACTTTTCCCATTGAAAACCTATGTTTCGGGTTAGATTATGATCATACACAACTGTTTATGTCCGAAAATTTAATGTTTAGTCAAAATGGTTTTATCTGAGTTTTTGTGTAGACTTACCAATACGCTGGTTTCCGGGGATTCGTGATGTCACAAGATCCTTAACATAAAAATGGGTGGAGTTGAGGTGGTCCTAGGGGTGGGTCTCGGCTGGGCACGTGGTATAAAAGCAGAGACATTTTTTTTCTTTCCTCTTTGAGACTGAGACCCTTGTACTGCTAATTAGCTAGTTCAGGTTCAAATGTGAATTGCTTTGTATTACTGCTAACGTTAATATTACGACATATCGAGCTACAGTTATTCATTTACAATGTCTTACTACTTGGTATCTTTAGCTAACTTGCCTGCATTATGCCAAGGAGTCAGAGATGTATCGTTCCTCGGTGCAACGCCACCGGCTCTGCTAGCTTTCATAATCTGCTGAGAGACCCAGCGCTACTTAGCCAGTGGCTTCAAGCTATCGGTGTAGAGCACGCGGACTTGCCAAAGAAAGCCCTAGTGGGCAACGCGCACTTCACACCGGATTGCTACCACAACTTAACTGGCTTTGAGATGGGCTTCTATAAAACTCTGTCTCTGAAGCCAGGTGCCATCCCAACAGTGATGGATGGATCGTCTCCCGCCGTAACGTTATCTAGGGTGAGTAATATTATAGCTAACGTTACAAGCTAACTCTACCTAGCCGATAGTTCATTTTTGTTGTTGCTGGGGCTACAACTGAAGTTCCCAAACGGGAAAATAAAAGTTAATCTATTCTATTCTATTACTCTAACCGCTAACGTTAAGCGTGCAAACTAGCCAAGCGTGTTTGAGCAGCCATGTGCTGACCTCTCTAGCTAAAACAGCTGTAGGCTAATTGGTTTTTTGCTAGCTAACATTAGCTCTTTAGAGTTTGGGGCTTTTGTCGAATTTCAGCATATTTCTTTGTTAGAATTACTTATGTAACTTATAAGTTATATAATGAGTGAGCATATGCCCATGCTATTTTTTTTTCCAGACCAGAGAGATTGGGTGCCAGACTGAACCTCTGGACACACGTGACTTTGGTGTTCAAGCACGTGTGGTACCCCGCAGAATGAATAAGCGTTAGTAATATCCATAGCTATAAATAAAAGTATAGCTTCACCAGACTAAACTATTGTCAAGGTTTAGCTAGGAGACATAACTGCATGTTAGTCAAGATTGTGACCAGCTCAAGGTTGGTTTTGCAGCATGGTAGCTAGCACTAGCCTACTGGTAGCTGGATTGATCTCACAAAACCAGCTTGAGCTAGTTGACTCTTGACTAGCTCTAACTTGTTTGACATTTGTAGACCACATTATAGCTAGTTGTAATCCGTTTTTTGGCTACAATGTCTGCTATAGATGCAACTAGATTGCTAAGTAACTAATGTTATGGATGCAGCTGATTCAGTTAGTAATTTGTGTATCTTATCACATTCACAGCCTGCCAGATGAGACCTCAGGGAAAAAATGTCGCTTGCGACACAAGGTCTCTTCCATCAAACACGTTTCTTCCCTCAAGTCCTTTTTCACTGGAGAGTACCTCAACTCCACGGAAAAGGAGGCGACATGATGACTTCAGCAGTTACCACGCTGATGTCACAGATAGCTTTGACTCTTAGGAAAGGTAATAGTAAAACATAGTATGTTCATAAGAAATATTGTTTCAGTGAAATTGAAAATTACAAGATAAATAAACAAGTTACTGGTAACACACAGCAAAATCGTTTATAGTACTGTAGTTCAGAAACAGTTCTCTTGCTGTCAGAATGAGAATTATTTAATTCCCTCCCCAAATCCTAACCTTTAACCATTACTGGGGGTGGGGGAGCAGGGGGACCTGGACCAGTGGCGAGGGCCAACTTCACCCATAACCATCCTATCCCATTCTTACAGACCCACCCAGCAAACATCTGTTCACACAATAAGAAGTACATTGTGTATGAAGATTGTTTGCTGCAGCTGTTCAGGTCCTGCTCAGTTTGCAGCCGAACATGCAATGTTGAGAAATACGTCCAGGGTACGTTCCTCTCCATCACGCAGACGTGCACTCACTGTGACCATTCGTCCAAATGGAAGAGTCAGCCACACATCGCCAACTTTCCTGCTGGAAACTTGCAACTGTCAGCAGCCACATCTTTCACTGGCTGCTCTTTCTTGCAGATAAAGAAGGTAACAAGACTATGTATTGATTGTAATATGAAGCACTATAGTAATAAAGTATATTACTAAGTTGTAATATTTTTATTCCTCATTTTATAGTTCTTGGCTGCATTCAACATTCAGTCCATAAGTGACCGCACCTACTTCAACCACCAGTCACAACTTCTGCATCCAACCATCCTCTGGCAGTGGAAGTGCGACCAGACAGTCCTCCTCCAGCAGGCCGCTCAGGACGGTGACGTTTTTCTTGGGGGACACATGAGGGCTGACACCCCTGGTCATTGTGCCAAGTATGGCTCATACACCATGATGGACCTGAAGGCCAACAGGGTCATAGACCTACAACTTGTCCAGGTAAATGTTATTCAAATTCCAGTACCTAACTTAGTATTGATTTCACCACGAGAACACCCCAAGCCCCCCCCCCCAAAAAAACGTTTCCTCCTACAGAGCAATGAGGTTGGCAACAGCTAGCGCACGGAGAAGGAGGGGCTGGTTAGGAGCATCGCTGCCTTGGAAGAAGCGGGTGTCCAGATAAAGAACATTGTCACTGATCGGCACCCACAGATCCAGAAGTTCTTGAGGGAGGAGAAGCCAGCCATTCAGCACTTCTATGATGTGTGGCATATGGCTATGTTATGTTATTATGTTTTCTTCATATAAGTTTGTTCTCTTTGTTAGCATTTATTTTGTGTATGTAGTTGCCATTATTTTTCCGATAAATTGGACAGATGGGCCAGTACATGTACTAGGTATTCACATCCCCAAAAATATGAATGAACTTCCTGCAATTAATTTTAATAATAAACTTGTTAAAATGGATAAAATCGTGCAGCCATGGAAAGGGAAACATTTGACAATTTATGGTAAGATTACTTTGATTAACTAGTTTCATCCCAGTTTACATATTTATTTATGGCCTTGCCTACTCCAGGTGAATTTTTTTTTAATTGTATGAGCAAAAAATATTCTAATTTATATGGAATGATAAACCTGATAAGGTAAAACTTGTATCTTTACTATGAATCGGGTGGTTTGAGATTAGTAAATCTAATTTAACTTAATGAAATGGCTGGACATACTGCATCAAATTCACAAGACAAATATGCTGTTTTTTTCCTTCTGTCATTCTCCTTGTGCCCAGGGATTGGCAAGAAAATTGATGCGATGGCCAAGGACAAGAACTGCACGGAGTTGGCACCCTGGAAGAAGAGCATCGTCAACCACTTGCACTGGTCATGCTCTACTTCAAAGTCTGGAGAGGAGACTGTGGCCAAGTGGAAGTCTGTCGCAAACCATGTGCAGGACATCCACACACATGATGACGAGAACTTCCCCACCTGCCTCCACAAACCCCTCATAGGCGAGGATGCCAGGCAGTGGCTGAAGCCAAGTATGTATAGTTTTCTAATGCAAGTTGTTTACTCTTTTGTAACGTTTTCTATTAAGTAGAGCAACTTACAATAACAACCTTATTGAGTTATATTCAATAGGTACGATGTCTTGTGAAAAGCTGGTGATGCTGCTGCTGGGGAACAAGCTTCTGAAAGATGTGGAGAAGCTTAGTCCACTCTATCAGACCTCATCAGTTGAAGCGTTCCACAGCCTCATCCTCAGGTTTGCCCCAAAGAATGTGGCCTTCTCATTCCTCTGAATGTTATGCAGGTATGTTATTGCAGTGTTACAAGTAATGACATGAAAAATACTACACTACTACTACAATGCTATAATTTCCTACCTGTATTATGTTTTTCAGATTGCTCTTAACTGCAATGCACTAAGCAGTGGCCAGACACAAGTCCCGCTTCGCAGTTATGGATGACGACGAGGACGACTGAAGCAACAGGTGTGTATCTTCTGATCTGTCCCAACTTCAACGTGTGTGTATTTGTAAACTGTCCTAACTGTCCTCTTATGCTTGCAGGGTGTGCAGCCAGCTGAGACTCTCCTCACTCTGAGACAACGGCTCACGAATGGTTTATTTTGATGGTTGAGAGAGCTTGTCGTTCGGATGGGACGTTAAACCGAGGTCCTGACTCAAGATTGTGGTCATAAAAGATCCCATGGCACTTCTCAAAAAGAGTAGGGTGTTAACTGGCCAAATTCACAACCTAACCCAACCTAAAAAGCACTTTATAAATCTAATTGGTTCATTAATTAATTAAATCAATTGGATGCCAAATTTACAACCTAACCCAACCGAAAAGGCACTTTAGGGGCCCTATCTTGGCGATCTTGGCGCTTGGTCTAAGCGCATGGCGTAAAGTCCATTTAGGGCGTGTTCAAGTCCACTTTTGCTATTTTAACGGCGTGTTTTTTGGGCGCTAAGCACGGCGCAGCGTGCAAGTGGGCTGAACCTAGTCTCTTCATTAATTATAGGTGTGTCTTGGGCGTGACATGCAATAAACCAATCAAAATGTCATATTCCATTCCCTTTAAAAGCCTGCTTTTCCACCTCGGCGGATTGCTTATATGATGGTGAAACAGACATGCGCGTGCGTGTTTAGTGCGATCAAGGAATGGATCACTAGTAGCCTATGATAAATATTATTCGGACAAACCATTATGAGATCCCGGTAATTTCCGACAGTGCTGTTATTTTACAAAATATATACGGTTAAATTTCGTTAAAGGCACCTGCAACAGCTAAGAATAAGCTACCAATGGCTTCCGTCTCACCTTAGAAAACGCCAAATTAGCCTGCTTGTTTAACGAATTTCGTTTGATTATGCAATGAACGCATTCAAATTCTGATTAATAAAATAAATAACGTTATTTTGTCTTAATGATGACAATAAATACAATAAAGCTGTCAGGTTGGCAACCCATAGGTTCACGCATATTTTCCCTTGTTTTATAATGTCCTGCTTATGGAAATGTGACCAACCTTTTTTTTACTGGTAGCATAATGATTTAAAACAATCCACTTTCCCAGGAAGACCGTTAAAAGTGCAATTTACAGCAGGGGAAACAGACCTGCTCCTGTAAAGCGCACATGCAGATAATGGTATTAAAATTAATTGTGAATTAATTGTAACGTGCTGCAAATTTGTTTTCGTTTATAATTAGACGCTTAGTTCTCTTTAAAATCTTTTGTTCAGTTATGGAATAACAGGTGAAATCAGCGGGGTTTTAATAAGCTGAGGATATGGAAGCATTGTCACTGTAATTAAAAAAATATGAAGGACGAAGAATAGCTAAGGTTACAATTCAGTTAACATGGTGATATTTAGCTCCGTTTTTTAACCATAGGCTATCGAAAAAACCCACACACAGCGAACCCACTGTAGCCTAGGCTATTTGAAAAACAATAAAAGCAATATTCACTGGACAAGGTTTTGAACTTTTTTCAGTCACAAACCATTCTATTTACTTACAGGCTGTATTCCTAGATAAACAGAGCTGTATTGTAATGACATCTGAAGCGCATTTTCAAAACTCAAATGTCCGTCTATTGCAGTGCGGGGGTTTTCCATTGAATCACAATTCACGCATTAGGTGTAAATGACAATTTGCGCATTAGGCTTGATATAGGTGTGACCAGCTCCTTTTTAATGGATAGCCATTGTCCCGTACCATCGCACATCGCCTGGATGTTGATGGAGTGGGCTGAGAGCAATGTAATGTGGCATTGTTTCCCTTCGCTGAGGGAAAGTTATGTGGACCTATGGAACCTTTTATTATTATGCATTTTTGATATAGCCTACACAATAATAATATTTCACACTGTGATCTAGATATTTTAGTCATGCTTGTGCGCGCCCCTGTGTGTAACAGACAGGAGGGTACGCGCATTGTGCACACGCCTATGTAGACGCACTTACATGCGCCGTTAAAATAACATGTAAACAACTGCGACATGACTTTAGACCAGGTTTGTGGTGGTTCTAGCGCAAGCGCTGCTGGCTCAAGATAGCAATACACCAGAAAGAATCCTGGCCACTCCTCATCTTAAGACCAATACGCCCAGTTCACTTGTAATGGGCGCAAGAATATATGGTAGTTAAAGGACGTGAACGCAAGGCGTTATTATGAATGCGCCGGGTGTAAGATAGCAAAGACACTTGCGTTTGGGTTAGCGCCGGGTGTAAGATAGGGCCCTATAAATCTAATTGGTCCGTCATTCATTCAGTCAATTGGATGCTAAATTCACAAACTAAATCCAATTGGTCATAAATTAATTAGTTCATTCCATCAATTGGAAGCCAAATTCCCAACCTAAAAAGCACTTTATAAATCTAATTGGTCATTAATTCATTCAGTCATTTGGATGCCAATTTTATTTTCTTCTCTCACGTGTTGGCGCCTTGTCATGGTAGAGAAGATGGAGTGTCTCAATGACCCAGAGAGCTAAGCCAGGGGCCTAGGCTCCTGGTAGGTTCAACCATACCGGACAGGTCAAAGGGTAGAGATCAGACAAAAGGGCAACCTTGATGTACGTGCGGGCGTATACACAGACTAGGCTCATTTTACATTTTATTTGCCATTCAATAACTTTCCAATCTGCTGCTGGGGCCCTGTGCCTATACTATATCTCTTGCTCCCACTGTCTTGTATTATTTTGGAAGGCAGTCATTCTGTAATAAAGTTTTGATTTGACGGATTGCAGACTCTGAGTTTTGTCTAGCATGTCAGCTTTCTAAGAGCTTGATTCTAGCGAGACTGATATTTTTCCACGATTGAGGGGTCCACTTGATGGTTTACTCCAGGTAACCCGGAGTGACGTGAGCAGCAAAATTGTTTCAAATAAAGTGCAAACTCTGCTCAATTGTGCCATTTTTGGCCTTAACCAGAGTATAGCAAGTGGACCCATTATCACTAAATGTATCACAGATTTGTTTGAATTCAAGGCAAAGTCATATTTGGGTATAATACATACAGGGAAAAGATCACAATCAACATGTACTGTAAGGAATAAAGTTTTTTATTGGGTGACAGGGTTACTGGAGTGGGGGGAGTTTGAACCCCACATACTGCCCACTGGCCTCAGGGAATTTCTCTCTCTAATGCGGGTGACTATGCAGGAGGGAATCACCACCCTAACCCTCCTGCCCAAGAAGCCCCAGCACCACCTGACAAAGTTCCTGTAGGAACAATGTCTAAGTAGTCTGTGGGAGAGAATAAAATTCATTGTAACATTTACTTGTAACAGTAACATGACTACTTGGGAGAATGGAATTCATCATAACATTTACTTATCGCTCTAGTTGTGTGTGTGTTTTTATGGCAATTCTTGGTCTAGATAGTACTGCATACTTATTAATTGTATATCATATATAGACCTGTCTGAGCAACTAACTACAACTGCAGTATGTGTAAATACTCACATTTGATTAAAATATGGACTAAAATCTACAGATGCCCTGTCATTTCATTACATGCTACTCTGCACTAACCCTTCGACGCTTCCGGCATTTCCCCATAAAGCTGCCTGAATTGGTTATGGACCGCCAGCAGCAACCACTCGTTCAGGCACACCCCCTCGAACCCCGGGTGTGCTGTCATGCACTCCAGCTCTCCAGCCTCGGCACATTTATCCATGACCTATATTACAGTGCATATTTTTGTATAAAAAAATTGGGTCCCACTAGGAGGCCCTATACCTGTGTATTTACATAATACCTACATTGTAATCTGTGGGTGGTATACTGTATTTACATGTGCATTTTGTAATCATTACATCAGCTAAGTAAAACAGCTAAGTACAATATACCTATTACATTGTACTTGTGACATTGTGTAATTGCACATGTATTGGCCACTATTATACAGTTGGGCCAAGCATGCCTGACTACGGCACAGCAGTATTAGACAAATAATAGAATAGCTTCATAACTACGCTGACATAACGTTACCTTGGTAACCTCACGGCAACACAAGTTTTCTGGAGGGGACAGGTTAGAGCAGTGGCCACAAGCACACCTGTTGGGACATTAGTTTTTTTCTGTTTACATGCAAGTTATCTACAAGCTACAACAAAAATGCTTTTGCAAACGGTTGACATTACTGATAGGTAATAGCTAATGTGGGGTTGAAGGCAACCTATTGTGTGAGCTATCTTAGCTATCTTTTATGAATACATAACGTTAGCTAATAAACGATAGCAATAAAACATTTGATGTAGCCCTAGCAAAACCAGTAACCAGTTGGTCAGTAACTCGGACGGAATGTATCGATAAGTTAGGTAATGCAAGGCAGTCTATTGTGTGTGAGTTTAGCCCCGTTTGGTCCAGAGAGAACTGGTAACTTAGCTAGCTAGTTATATTAGCTATATCATTTATGAATAATGTTAGCTAATAAATGATAATTCTCTCCGGACCAAGTGAAGTTATGAGGGCGCTACAACCAGCCATGTTCAATATACTAACGTTACTGTGTGACTGGGTTTTGCTGTGTATTTGAATGTATTCAATAGTAACGTTACTTTAGGCAGACAAACAAGCTAACTTAGCTAGGTAACGTTAGCTTTACCATTCGGTTACATCCCGGGTCCTCTCCTCGCGAAGACGTTGCTCAACTAATATAGCCGGGGCGGCGGCGGCTGCTGCTGTCAGTGGCTCGAATGAATACGGCTGTTTTGCCCAAGCAACATCTTCATGAGGAGAGACTTCCACCACAAATCCTCTTCCTCCACCTCAAAACTCCCTGCAGTACAGCTGTCGCTCTTGTCGCTCGCCATTTTGTTTAGTTGTGAGGAGAGAGCAGGAAGGGGGGCTGAGTCACTTCACCCAGACACACCCTTTCACTCCTTGACCGTATGAATATTCATAATATGACTGTGACATCATCGTCATATGACCACACCTACTCACAAGTTTCAGTTCATATTGAAGCGGTAAAAAAGGCCTTAGAAAAGGCTCTGCAGTATCTCTTTAAGACCAACCAATACCTCCAGTTAAAATCTGTTCTTAAATCCAAAATCAATATCACAAATAACAATTTAGACCCTCCAGCTCTGACAGAAGATTTATTTAAGATCAAAGGCTCAAAGAAAATTATTTCTAAATTATATAAACTCCTGCTAAACATAGACACAACAATATCACTCCCAATCCAAAAATGGGAAAACGACCTATCGATCAGTCCCAATGCTGAGTACTGGACACAAATCTGCCATAACACTTTCACAATGACCAAAAACACTAACATACAACTGGTACAATACAAGGTAATTCATAGAGCTCACCTCACCCAACACAAATTATTCAAAATGGGACTCATAGACTCAGACACATGCCCATTCTGCACACTCAATACACCAGACAACTACTTCCATGCCATATGGCTCTGCCCACCCATACATAGCTTCTGGGAAAATGTCATCAACAAAATGTCCAACCTATTGGGATGCAGCCTTCCATTATCCCCCTCCCTCTGTTTACTCAACACGACACATTGGCAAAACCTACTCACAAAATACATCTCAATGGAAAAGCTTTCAGCTTGTCTCCAAGACCAAATCCCACACTTTGAAGCAACCTGGACCCCTCTTCTTCTCAAAAAGCTAAACTTACAAACAGTTCTGCCTGTGAGCTAATGCCCCTAACTCAACTTACCAACTAACCAATTTATCAACACATACTGGAAAAATATCCACCTGTTTTTTAAATTTAATTATTACACACACACACGCAGTGAATTGCCATTATTATATTGCTATTATATATCGTCGCTGAAAACCCTTTTTTTTTTTTTTCTCCATAAATCAACGACGCTGAAGTTGGCTCCCGATTCGCAGCTCCCGATTCGGAATTGCCGGTCCACCTTAAATCGGTCGCGAAAAGCGATTGTATGCTTTCATGGTCATCCTTCCCCTTTTTTCTCCGCTAAATCTAATTGGCTCAACATTCTGACAGCCTAGTTGTGTATATATATATATATATATATATATATATGTATTATTTTATTTTATTTTTTTTGGATACTTCACCGATTTGAAATAATCGCACTCCAAACTTCCTATGTCCACCAATATAAATTACTGAAAAAGGTGAAATTTTGAATGGGATTTTCTTGCCAATTTTAGAACGTCTCAAACTTTTGACACTGCGGTATGAGAGAAGAGGTCCTCCACTATTTCTGACCCGAGCTGGGTGAAATATTACTGTAGAATTTTGAAATAATCCCACTTCAAACTTTCTATGTAATCCAATGTAAATCTACTGAAAAAGGTGATATTTTCAATAGGATTTTCTTGCCAATTTTAGAACGTCTCAAACTTTTGACACTTGGGTCTGAGAGAAGAGGTCCTCCACCACATCTGACTCGAGTTGGGTGAAATATTACTGTAGCGTTTTCAAATAATCCCTCTTCAAACTTTCTATGTAATCCAATGTAAATCGGCTGAAAAAGGTGACATTTTGAATAGGATTTTCTTGCCAATTTTAGAACGTCTCAAACTTTTGACACTTGGGTATGAGAGAATAGGTCCTCCACTATATCTGACCCGAGTTGGGTGAAATATTACCGTAGCATTTTGAAATAATCCCACTTCAAACGTTCTATGTAATCCAATGTAAATCGACTGAAAAAGGTGACATTTTGAATAGGATTTTCTTGCCAATTTTAGAAAGTCTCAAACTTTTGACACTTGGGTATGAGAGAAGAGGTCCTCCACTATATCTGACCCGAGTTGGATGAAATATTACTGTAGCATTTTGAAATAATCCCACTTCAAACTTTCTATGTAATCCAATGTAAATCGACTGAAAAAGGTGATATTTTGAATAGGATTTTCTTGCCAATTTTAGAACGTCTCAAACTTTTGACACTTGGGTATGAGAGAAGAGGTCCTCCACTATATCTGACCCAAGTTTGGTGAAATATTACTGTAGCATTTTGAAATAATCCCACTTCAAACTTTCTATGTAATCCAATGTAAATCGACTGAAAAAGGTGACATTTTGAATAGGATTTTCTTGCCAATTTTAGAACGTGTCAAACTTTTGACACTTGGGTATGAGAGAAGAGGTCCTCCAGCACCTCTGACTCGAGTTGGGTGAAATATTACTGTAGCATTTTCAAATAATCCCTCTTCAAACGTTCTATGTAATCCAATGTAAATCGACTGAAAAAGGTGGTATTTTGAATAGGATTTCTTGCCAATTTTAGAACGTCTCAAACTTTTGACACTTGGTTATGAGAGAAGAGGTCCTCCACTATAACTGACCCGAGTTGGGTGAAATATTACTGTAGCATTTTGAAATAATCCCAGTTCAAACTTTCTATGTAATCCAATGTAAATCGACTGAAAAGGCGGTATTTTGAATAGGATTTTCTTGCCAATTTTAGAACGTCTCAAACTTTTGACACTTGGTTATGAGAGAAGAGGTCCTCCACTATAACTGACCCGAGTTGGGTGAAATATTACTGTAGCATTTTGAAATAATCCCACTTCAAACTTTCTATGTAATCCAATGTAAATCGACTGAAAAAGGTGATATTTTGAATAGGATTTTCTTGCCAATTTTAGAACGTCTCAAACATTTGACACTTGGTTATGAGAGAAGAGGTCCTCCAGCACCTCTGACTCGAGTTGTGTGAAATATTACTGTAGCATTTTTAAATAATCCCTCTTCAAACTTTCTATGTAATCCAATGTAAATCGACTGAAAAAGGTTACATTTTGAATAGGATTTTCTTGCCAATTTTAGAACGTCTCAAACTTTTGAAACTTGGGTATGAGAGAAGAGGTCCTCCACTATATCTGCCCTGAGTTGGGTGAAACATTACTGTAGCATTTTAAAATAATCCCTCTTCAAACGTTCTATGTAATTCTTTGTAAATCTACTGAAAAAGGTGAAATTTTGAATAGGAATTTCTTTCTTATTTTAGAAGGTGTCAAACTTTTGACACTTGGATATGACAGACGAACGATGTTCTATTTCATATCGGTCAACACGCCACACTATGGGGCATCCTCGCCGAGAGGAAGAGCTGCTGGGAAAGTGAATAGCAAATTAACCACCACTACGGGCGGAACCACGTCACGCCATAAATATGGCGCTTGTACGCCGCCCGGCCTCTTTTGCCGACTTGAGGGCACTTGCCATCCTGAGGGTGCAAGGTTCCCCGCCTGACCACGGTATTGGTCACAGAATACCAAATAAGGTTGGGCGCGGTATGTAGTGGGGTACCAGGACCGCAGGTCATTGCATTATTGCGAATCCTGTAAAAAACCAAATGCACTATTGGCTGCTGTTCTTACCAGAAGAGCAAGCTCCAGTGGGAAACGTGGAAAATAATCACCGGTGATAGAAACCCTAAATCATCACAAAATTACATACAAGGTTGCTCCGTTGCCCTGATGCCGATGATGCTACGTCCAGGTGATAAAACCTGTTGAAAGTGAGTGATGAGGCCCAGCCCGCTGCTGCGCAAATGTCAGCAATTGTGGCGCCACGTAGTATGGCCCAGGAGGTAGCTATGCCCCGAGTGGAGTGAGCTACCACGCCTGTGGGAGGGGATGCGTCAGAACTGCTGTACGCCATGGAACCGTCTCTATGATCCAGAGGGCCGCGCGCTGTACAATAGGGCAAAGCCCCTCATAGCCCCTCCAAAACAATAAAAGGATTTTTGGTCTTCCTCACTGCACTTGTGCAGGAGATATAAGACCGTAGAGCCTGGGCGGGGGCACAGTGAGTGCAGCCTGGCTTCTTCAGGGGTCTCGTGGGGAGGATGGTGAAACGGCTCCAACACCATAGACAGAGATGTACGACCGCGAGAGGGCCTTAGGCCGAAACACAAGGTTAAGAAGCAGAAAGACAGATGAGCTACTGTCACCTAACCGCATACAGGAGGGGTGTACTGACAGTGCATGCAGCTCGCTCACACGCCTCGCGGAGGCGATAGCGAGCAGGAAGGCAGTCTTCAAGGTTAGACTGAGTCCGTCCAGCTCGAAGGGCGGCTCAGTGAGTGGATTCAAAGCCAGTTGTAAGTCCCATGAAGGGACTAAGTTAGACCTGGGTGGGCAAAGCCACCTGGCTCCTCAGGGAAACTGGCTGGCGAGGGGGTGAGATCCCACCATCAGGCCCTCAATACGCTCATGGCTGTCAAATATGGCTGCCAGATAACACCTTAGCATGGACTCCACTAGCCCCTCTTTGAAGAGGGACTGGAGGAATGCCAAAACGACTGAACTGTCATAATTGGGTAAACCCATTATTGTGGTACCAGCAGCTAACATCTGCCCACTTCCCAGCGTAGAGCTCCCGCGTAGATGGGGCTTTGATGCCTGAAATGTTTCCAGTACTGCTGGCCCCAGGCCCTGTGGCCACTCCCATCTAGGGGCCAAGCAGGTCATACAACTGTGGATTTGGTTGCCATAGCAGGCCTGCGGCAGCAAATCCGCTCTGGTCGGGAGGCGCAACGGGGTGCCCACTAGCAACTCCCTAAATGAACTGCACTGTCTGGGTGCAGGCACCATTTCCCTGCTCTCAGGCCACCCCTGGACAGCCTATCGGCTTCCACATTGATTGTGCCCAGTACATGTACTGCCTTCGGGGACATACCCTAGGCCTGTGCCCACAGCAGGAGTTGACATGCTTTGCATGTCGAGTTGGAGACCAAAGCCCACCCTGTTGGTTGAGGTAGGAGACCACAGTGGAATTGTCTGTCCGGACGAGAACCTGTCTGTGTCGGACCACTGGGAGGAATGGGTCAATGCCTGATGCACTGCCTCCGTTTATGGCAGGTTGATGTGCTTCCCGACCCATGAGTGGCTCCACAACCCTTGTAGGGAATGACCCTCTCCGATCGCTCCCAGCCAGTCTTGGAGGCGTCCGTGGTGGTCGTCACCCTAGGTAACACACTGGGTAAATAGGGAGGAGTCGCCGCCTGTCCTCGTGCGGGCTTACTCCCTGTGCTGCTGCCCAACGCTGTAATGGACACGTATGCAGCAGCCCAAGTGGCACCACCTGGGCCGCTGAAGCCATCAGGCCAAGCAACCTCCAGTTAATGTTTACTGTCACCTGCCGCGCTGCAGCAAAGTGGGACAGACTCTCCATCAAAAACATGCTGCCTCTCTGGGTCAGAGGGGCCTGCATGGACATTGAGACCAAAACCGGGGCCCAGGAAAACCCTCTCTCTGGAGGGGGGTGTGGTGGCTCTTTTCCCCTGTTCAGGCTCAGGCCCAAGCTAGCTAAGTGGGCCAGTACTGACCTTGTATCCCTTCTGGCTTGCTCCTCTGAAGGATCGCAGATTAGCCAGTCGTCCAGGTAGTTCGCAATGCGAATCCCTTAGTGACAGAGTGGGATCAGCGTGTCTCCTTTCACTTCATAAAAAGTGTGCTGGGCCAGGGCTAGGCCAAAGGAGAGGACCGATGTGATCGTACCCTTTGCCTTGGAAGGAAAAGCGGAGGTACTTCCGGTGATCCCGGTGTATGGGGATATGGAAGTATACATCCGGCAGGGCCACAGAAGTGAACCAATCGCTGTCTCCCACCAGTAGGGGGAGACTGGAACGGCGGAGCATGTGGAATGGCAGGCGCTTTAGGAAGCAGTTGAGCCCTCTCCGGCCTAAGATGGGACGGAAGCCCATCCATCTCAGGTGCCGGGAAAATACGTAAAATAAATCCCATTGCCACCTAGGGCAAGGGTGTTATTGCTCCCTTTTCAGAAACACCAGAATCTCATCTAGGAGAGTTCACGCAGTAGGACAGTTTCTCCTGATTTGGGATAACCCCGGGGGGCGTGTGAACTGGAGCTTGTACCCCGACTCCAAGGTGCTGAGCACTGAAGGACATCGGGTACGTCGGCGCCATAGCAAGGTTACTGGGGGTAGCGGAGGACATATCCTGCGGAAATCCCTCCAACACACCACAGGCAGCGTAGTGTCGGCTAGCTAAGCCAACCAAGCAGAGGCCTGGTAGGTGGCTAGCAGTAGGCCCGAATCAGTAGCACTGAAGGGCTGCCAGAGACCGCTAAAACCTCAGGTAGCGTATGTCCACTGACACAGAGTCTACTTCCGGCTTGTCCCTTTTCCCTTTCTTAGTAACAACAAGGAGAAAGAAAATTCAATGCCTCAACAGGACAAAATACAATCAGAAGATATTGGCATAACCCGATCTACTTCTGCAAGGAAAAAAGGCAGTGAACTGCCTAACAAAAGGTAACAACTCTACCGAGTAATGGTAGCCAAACAAACAGCAACAAACCGTGATTCCATGTTGCTGGGGAGGGAAAGCCCCAGAAAGCATACTCCGTTCAGGACGTAGCTCCGGGCAATAGGGAGAGGCAAGAAATTCTAAAAGGTACCATACAAACCAGTCTCAGCTCAAACTGAGACAAAAAAAGGCCGGATGGCGTACAAGCGCCATATTTATGGCGTGACGTGGTTCCTCCCGTAGTGGTGGTTAATTTGCTATTCAGTCTCCTCCCATACCATGCCGTATTGAACAATATGAAATAGAACCTTCTTCCTCTCTCATATCCAAGTGTCAAAAGTTTGAGACGTTTTAAAATTGGCAAGAAATTCCGATTCAAAATTCAAACATTTTTTCAGACATTGGATTACATAGAAAGTTTGAAGTGGGATTATTTCAAAATGCTACAATAATATTTCACCCAACTCAGGTCAGATATAGTGGAGGTCCTCTTCTCTCATACTCAAGTGTCAAAAGTTTGAGACGTTCTAAAATTGGCAAGAAAATCCTATTCAAAATGTAACCTTTTTCAGTCGATTTACATTGGATTACATAGAAGGTTTGATGAGGGATCATTTGAAAATGCTACAGTAATATTTCATCCAACTCGGGTCAGATGTGGTGGAGGACCTCTTCTCTCATACCCAAGTCTCAAAAGTTTGAGACGTTCTAAAATTGGCAAGAAAATCCAATTCAAAATATCACCTTTTTCAGTCGATTTACATTGGATTACATAGAAAGTTTGAAGTGGGATTATTTCAAAATGCTACAGTAATATTTCACCCAACTTGGGTCAGATATAGTGGAGGACCTCTTCTCTCATACCCAAGTGTCAAACGTTTGAGACGTTCTAAAATTGGCAAGAAAATCCTATTCAAATTATCACCTTTTTCAGTAGATTGACATTGGATTACATAGAAAGTTTGAAGTGGGATTATTTCAAAATGCTACAGTAATATTTCACCCAACTCGGGTCAGATATAGTGGAGGACCTCTTCTCTCATACCCAAGTGTCAAAAGTTTGACACGTTCTAAAATTGGCAAGAAAATCCTATTCAAAATGTCACCTTTTTCAGTCGATTTACATTGGATTACATAGAAAGTTTGAAGAGGGATTATTTGAAAACGCTACAGTAATATTTCACCCAACTCGAGTCAGATGTGGTGGAGGACCTCTTCTCTCAGACCCAAGTGTCAAAAGTTTGAGACGTTCTAAAATTGGCAAGAAAATCCTATTCAAAATATCACCTTTTTCAGTCGATTTACATTGGATTACATAGAAAGTTTGAAGTGGGATTATTTCAAAATGCTACAGTAATATTTCACCCAACTTGGGTCAGAAATAGTGGAGGACCTCTTCTCTCATACCGCAGTGTCAAAAGTTTGAGACGTTCTAAAATTGGCAAGAAAATCCCATTCAAAATTTCACCTTTTTCAGTAATTTACATTGGTGGACATAGGAAGTTTGGAGTGCGATTATTTGAAAACGGTGCAGTATCCAAAAAAAAAAAAAAATATATATATATATATATATATATATACACTACTCACAAAAAGTTAGGGATATTCGGCTTTTGGGTGAAATTTCAGGATGAACCTAAAATGCACTATAACCTTTACAGGTGAAATTAATTTGACCTTCTCTAAACTTTTGAATGCACATGTCCAACTATTCAATGTTTCAGTACTTTTTCCACAACTTGCTGTTCTCTAACAAGGAGCTGAACGGCAAAATTCACAACAGGTGTTTGATCCATGAATCGACCAATAAATTTCCTGGTTCAATTAGAATTGGTATTTAAACAGTCCTCTTCATCATGCTGTTCACATTTTGACATCATGAGACCAAGACGACACCTAACAATTGATCAACAGTACCTCGCCATTGCGAGGCTTCAAACAGGATGTTCTCAGAGGGAAGTGGCCACTGAGCTTAGAGTGTCACAGAGTGTCATCAGCAGGTTGCAACAGAGATACAGAGAGACTGGAAGAGTCACAGAAAGGCATAGAAGTGGACGTCCTTTGGCCACATCCCACACTGATGACCGCTTCATTGTGAACAGTGCACTGCGGAACCGGATGATGAATGCCACTCAACTCCAGGCACATTTAAGGGAGGTGAGAGGCACCCAAGTGTCACATCAGACCATTCGAAACCGTTTACATCAGCGTGGTCTGCGTGCTAGACGACCTGCAAGGGTACCTGACCACACCACCAGGCACAGGCGTCATCGTCTTGCATGGGCCAGGGAGCATTTACGCTGGACGAGGGACCAGTGGGCCTCAGTGCTGTTCTCTGATGAAAGTCGATTCACGTTGAGCAGAAATGATGGCCGCCAACGATGTTGGAGACGTCAAGGAGAGCGCTATGCATCAGCCACTGTTGTCACCAGACGACCCTTTGGTGGTGGCGGTGTTACAGTGTGGGCAGGTGTGTCTAGTCAATACAGAACTGCCCTACACTTTGTGAATGGTACAGTGACAAGCCCATACTACCTGAATAACATCATTAATCCAGTCATTGTGCCCCTGCATGAACAACACAGGCCTAATTTCATTTTCATGGACGACAATGCTCCAGCTCATCGAGGTCGCATCATTAGGGAAAGGCTGCTGGAGACTGGGGTACCTCAAATGGAGTGGCCTGCACTTTCTCCAGACCTGAATCCCATAGAAAACCTATGGGATCAGCTGACTCACCGTGTAGAGGCTCGTAACTCTGTACCCCAGAACCTCAATGACCTGAGGGCCGCCCTTCAAGAAGAGTGGGATGCCATGCCTCAGCAGACAATAAGTCGACTTGTGAACAGCATGAGACGTCGTTGTCAAGCTGTAATTGATGCTCAAGGGCACATGACAAGTTATTGAGACATTGACATTTTTGTTGTGGTATACCCACCACTGTTGTTGGCTTTTGTTTCAATAAATTGTTTGAGATGAGGAAATCACCATTGCATGCTTCTACTTAAATGCCCTACTTTCATGATATGTATAATATCACTGTAGCGTGAACTTACATTTTCCATAAATTTCACCCGAAAGCCAAATATCCCTAACTTTTTGTGAGTAGTGTATATACACAACTAGGCTGTCAGAATGTTGAGCCAATTAGATTTAGCGGAGAAAAAAGCGGAAGGATGACCGTGAAAGCATACAATCGCTTTTCGCGACCGATTTAATGTGGACCGGCAATTCCGAATCGGGAGCCAACTTCAGCGTCGTTCACGTCTGGACACAACGGGCAAACAACGACACAATCCAGCGGGTGGAGAAGTTAATCAACACCGCTTACCACATCATAAAGAGTGAGTTCCCCTTCACCTCTTATGAGAGAACGGTCGCCCTTCTAAAGAAGAACGGAGAAGACGTTGGCTCTCAGTACACCACTGATGTAGCATGTCGAAGGTAAATTACTCAGCTAGCTAATATGTTACTGTAACTTTGCTCATAAATGATGGTAGACACAAAACGCAACTGCTTGAGTGTCATGAGTGAGTTTGAGTGTCATGTCAGTCAGTCAGTCAACTAGCAACCAAGCCACATTATGTAGCTAAGCTATGCTAAGCTAACGTTACATGTAGCTAACCATCTGCCTAAGCACAGGTACACTAACGTAGCTAGCTAACGTTAGCAAGCTCATTTACGAGACTGTTTAAAGTTTACTATCCGTTGCGTTTAAAATGTTAATGAACACTGAGGTATGAGTGAATAAGTGAAACACATTAAATACACCCAATATTGTAGTTGTCCTAACTTGTCCTTTGTTTGTTTTCAGGTTTGTGGATGTTATATTTAGTTAGCTGTGGGAGGGCTGTGCAGCAGAAATCAAAGCAGCACATTTTTTAAGTGTTCTGTCAGGCTCTTCAACTGACGTGAGTGGCAGAGACCTGGAAGGGGTTTTTGTGAGGATCTTGAGCCGTGGACAGCCCAAGACCATGTTTATTGGTGTAGAGGAGCTCCAGCACGCCACAGCGTCTGGGCATTATGCTGCGATGAGCACTGGTAATTGAATCTGTTGTTTGTGTTGCTGTGTTTTCACTTGTTGAGTACAACAATAAACAAAAGTGTCTCTGTCTACAGCACTGGATAAGGCAGACCTATCCCAGTGGAAGGAGAAGGTAGTGGGCTTGGGTAGTGATGGAGCTGCGGTGATGGTGGGGAGGCTTGGGGGTGTCACCACACTCCTTCGTGCCGAAGTTCCGCACCTGATAAACATCCAGTGCCTGGCCCATGGCCTGGAGTTGGCTGCCATGGATGCCATGAAAGACCACGAAAGAATGAGAAAGGCAAGTAACAGGGAGGTAATAAGCCAACCTTGTAAAGAGCGTGTTGGGAAAATTTATGTTCTACATAAACCCAACTTATGTGCTACCTGTAGAGAAAAGTCTGAGTGAATCCTAGTCCTTGTGTAATCAGTATATTGGGTAAAAGTAATGCTTTGACTTACATTACCTAATCACTCAACTTTGCTAGTTCTAGGGGGGCTGTTTGTGTAAAAAATAGTATTGAATTCATAAAAGTGAATACGTTTGATAAGTATTAAATTATATAATTCTCCTAATCCTATATAATTCTAATTCAGGTGATGGATGTTCTGAAGGGGCTGTATAAACAGTACCATCACTCTCCGAAAGCGTGGAGAGAGCTGAAAGATCTGGCAGGTGTGCTCAATCAAAAGGTCTGGAAGCCGACCAACCTGGGGGGGACAAGGTGGCTCCCACACACAGAGAGGGCACTCAGGGTCATGTTGAGAAACTATCCTGTGTTGCTTGCCCAGATGGAAAACATGGTGGAAACAAGGCTAGTAATCAATTCCTATTTCCTAGGTAATCATACTTATAATCAATCTCTTACTAATGTCAACATTTATTCTTATGTGGTTGTTTACAGCAAACAGATCGGCAAGTGCTGAGATGATTGGGCGAGCCAAGCAGTGCCTTCAGGTGTTGAAGGACTTTCAACACCTGCTCTTCATTGTGCTGGTCCAAGACGTCATGGAAGTCTTCAGTTGGTAAGTTTCTATTAAATCTATCTGTCTAATCAGTTTATTTTGAATGTAAGGTGCAGTGTAGTGTACCTGAATTGAGTCATGTTTTGATTGTTGTTGTAGTCTGAGTCTCAAGCTGCAAGAGGATGGGCTTACCCTGCCAGAGGCACTGTATGCCTTTGAAACAGCAGTGCTTAGGCTGACAGCCATGGAGACAGAGGCAGGGGAGTGTGTTGAGGGCTTCCTAGCAGAAACCCAAAATGGAACCTTTCACAATGAGGAGCTGTTGAGGTTCAGGGAGAGCAGAAAAAAACTGTTTGCATATACCTGGACTCAGTTCTAGCTAATGGGGCTCTGGTGAAATACACAAGATTCACTGTGCTGCTACATGGGTTTTGACAGCTTTTTGTGACCTCGGGTAGTTAGTTGTGTAATATGAGAGCACCAAGAACACGTCTAAAAATGAACTTGTATTGCCAATATTGACAAATTATCTCATTTTATTGTAAAAACCTAAAAAATAAATCATATTGAGACCTTTCTGGAACATTGCCATTTTTGGCACATTTGGCACCATTTGGATAACGAAAAAGGTTCACCTGAAAAAAACCCTGTAAAATTTTAATGGTTTGACACCAGATTGTGACCAGAGGTAGGCAGCATATTGATGAATCAGATAGAGGAGTCATTTCCTCCATAGCATTTGTAGCTCCCCAGATTTTTGTCACTAGTGAAAACAGGCGAAAATTGGCCTATTTTGCCCTCGGTAGGAAGAGGTTAAAAGTGAAATAATCTGTCTGTAAACAATTGTTGGAAAAATTACTTGTGTCATGCACAAAGTAGATGTCCTAACTGACTTGCCAACACTATAGTTTGCTAACATGAAATCTGTGGAGTGGTTAAAAATGAGTTTTAATGACTTCAACCTAAGTGTATGTAAACTTCTGACTTCAACTGTATACATCAAATTTAAAAGAGGTGGCCCCAAAGGATCAAATCTTAACACATCATAAGATTTGATCCTTTGGGACAATTAACAATTCTCTAATTCCCATTCCAAATCAGCATCATTACAAACCCCACTAACCCTGTCCATGGAATTGTCCACCATGTTGATATACCCATTAGTCCCCCTTATCCAACAACAATCAACAATAATAATAATAAACAAGTACTCCCTCATGTTATCATGTTCTCTCCCTCATACCATGCATAAATTGCCATTTTGTTTACCTGCACAGCCTTCTGTACTGCATACAGAACAATTTACTCATGTGGAACAATGACTTTACTAAACACTTCCAGAAGCCATTTCACACTCAAAAAAATCGATTTAGTAGCTCATCTCAGACACAAATAGATAGCTAGCTGCTTGTTACCTGTAATTTTGCTTGCTAGCTTGCCACTGTAAAGGTAATACTATCTATATTAATCTAGCTGAGAGGGACCGATTTTATGCATAAGTTAATAAGGTTTGTTAGCTTCACAGAAGAAACACAGGGATTCACGCATTGCAGCTAAATTGCACATTCCCTTCGATGCTTACACCAAACTTACCGTTTCCACAAACTCTGTGTTGTTGGCAACGCCACGTAACACGTGCGAGTTTGTCAACACAGACAATACACCCTAAGTTTACTTCATAAATTATTTATCATACCGTTGGAATGTGCAATTTTTAATATTAATTGTATGAAAAACAATAAAATACAGTTGACAATGTAATTACGAACCCGCATGGCATTGCGTGAATTCACACTGGTATATCGAAAAATCGGTAATACCACCAGCCCTAATGACGTTACCTGCCATGGCGAAATTCAATGCGTTTATAGCATAACACTGTTAGTATGATAAAACAACTTACATGTCAGCAACATCATCTCGGTCATCAGTGGACTCATCCTGTCTCAGTGACGCTGAATCCACTGATGACCGAGATGATGTTGCTGAATCCACTGATGATAAAACAACTTACATGTCAGCAACATCATCTCGGTCATCAGTGGATTCAGCGTCACTGAGACAGGATGAGTCTCCCTCGGCAAAAACATCTTCTGGCTTATCCAGTTAGTCTAGCACTTGATGCACGGATAAACGCCTCAAAAATCTCGACATAACTACACAAAAACTGTATCAAAAATACTCTAAAGTAAAAAAATGTAACTGCGGGTCTTACCTAATTAATTGTTCTTTACTAACCGGAACGTAGCTAAGTAAATTATGAACAAGCAAAGCTAAATGGTAAGCTAACCCTATTGCGCTCTAATGCGTCAGCATACTACAGTGAAACCGAACCCTCTGTTACGCACGGCGATAACTTGTATATTTTGAATCGGATATGATGTATGAGCACTTATTTGAAAGATAACAGTCTTGGCTATTGGCTCAAAAATTGACAGACAGGTTTAAGACCCAATGGGAGAAAAACGAGACTGAATCTGGAGGCTGCCCCCAACCAGTCATTCCCACTTCGATTAGGCCTACTGTGCTATCAATCAAGACAATGCACCCAACTGACGACTGTCTGACAAAAAACTCCGCAGTCAAGTCCCAAACAGGTTTGTCGAAAACAAACTAAGCTAAGGGGTTGGTACTCACTCAACTGGCCGAGTTTCACAATGCTGAACGGGACACAGCCGAACTACTCGCAACGAAGCACATAAAATCACAAGTTCGTTTAGTAACTTGAAGAAAGCATGCACAGCTGTGTTAAACGTTTTCAAGTGTTTTTTCTTAAAGCTTTAATGCATAACGATTTTTCAAAGCAAAGTTTTGTGAAATATAATCAAGCAGAATAGTTTACCAACGCATTGTTTATGGAGTGGCAGCAAGCTGCAATAAATGTTTGGTAATTAGGTCTGAGTTTACAACGTTATTTTCAAAGTTTTAACTCGACGTGTTGGGCTTAAAAACCACTTTCCTAGAAAGAATGGATGTATCTTAAGCAGCCCCGGTTCTAGACTGCTGTGATTGGGGGGGCAGACAGAAATTTAGGGGGGGCACCTTTTTATTTAGGGCACTGTGTGTGCCATACAGTTCCCAGGCTTTTCCCCCTCGTTTGCATATATTTGTGTGTGTGTGTGTGTGTGTGTGTGTGTGTGTGTGTGTGTGTGTGTGTGTGTGTGTGTGTGTGTGTGTGTGTGTGTGTGTATATTCTTGCAACCACACGCACGTGTGTCTAGATGGGAGCAAGGCCTATGATATTATATACTTAGACTTCCAAAAGCATTTCAGAGTGGGTTCGGAACTGGTTACGGGATAGAAAACAAAGGGTAGTAGTAGGAGGGATCTTATCTGAGCAGGGTAAAGTGGGAAGTGGAGTTCCACAGGGTTCGGTTCTGGGTCCACTACTCTTCCTCATTTACGTAAATGACCTAGATGCGGATATTAAAAGTACATTAGTTAAATTTGCGGATGATACGAAACTGGGAGGTTTAGCCAACTGTCTGGAAGCTACTAAGGTAATCCAAGAAGATTTAAACAAATTCCAGAAGTGGGCAGAAACCTGGCAAATGAAATTCAATATAACTATATGTAAAGTTCTACATGTGGGGAATAAAAACATAGGGCAGGATTACTTTATGCGGGGTACAAAACTAGAATGTGCACATGCAGAAAAAGACTTGGGAGTAATAGTCAATCAAAGCCTATCAGGGTCTGGTCAATGTGCTGTAGCGGTAAAAAAAAGCTAACAGGATGCTGGGATACATAGCCAGGAGTATTGAGTATAAATCTAAGGAGATCATACTCACACTATACAATGCCCTTGTCAGACCACACTTAAGAGTACTGTCTGCAGTTCTGGGGACCTTACTACAAGAAAGATATAGAGGCGCTGGAAAAGGTCCAAAGAAAGGCAACCAGATTTATCCCGGGTATAAAAGATAAGTTTTATGAGGAAAGGCTTGAAATGCTAGGACTTTTCAAGCTTAGTAAAATGAGACTTAGGATTTGATTGAGGCGTTTAAATTTATTAAAGGGATCAACAAAGTGAACTACAGGAAATTATTCAAGTTGAGCTCGGTTAGCAGAACGAGGGGGCATAAATGGAAACTGGCAAAGAATACATTTCTCACAGACACTAGGAAATATTTTTTCACACAGAGAGTGGTCAATACGTGGAATAGCTTGCCTGAACATGTGGAGGCAGAAACACTGGGGGTGTTCAAGGCCCGGCTTGATTCAGTGTTAGACACTATTAGTACAGTTTAGAGGTAAGAATAGACAAGCATTGTTGGGCTGAATGGCCTGTTCTCGTCTTTCCTTGTTATGTTATGTTATGTTATGTGTGTAGGGGTGTTCAGAGAGGCCACTATTTGTATTTCTTGAGGCCTAATTATGCGTGTTTGTATTCAGATAAAAATGAAGTTAGCACAGTTTGCAGCTCTGCAACAAAAAAAGAAGGAAACTTGGCAGACAATACTGTTTTTTGGCACTGACATTCCTATTGTTGGAATATTAAATCATTTAACTCACTTTTCTATAATAGCCTAACATAATATTTGAAGTATAACAACAGTCTTACATGTTATGCAAAAGTAGAAGGCTAACAGCAGAGCTAACTATTGTATACCACCCTGGCAAATGACAGCTGCTTTATGCAAATAAAATTGGGTAAGCTCCACAAAATTAATTATGTTGTACCAAAGTGAAATAAGGTTATCCCTTTAAATAAAAGCTGAGTGTGCTCTTTAGCTAAATCAAGAAAAAAAAAAGTCTTTGTCCCAAACATGGAGCTTACAGTTGCCTACATCACCCATTCAGTGATTACATCTTCTCGGATATATTTTAAAGCTTGCAGTGAGGCACTGATAACCTCCCCAGCACTGCAAAGATCCACAGCCTTAGCCTGCAGAATAGAATTTGCTGGCTTCAAGACACCAAAAATTTTGATGAGGAATTTACCAATTTCAAAAAAATGATGCTTCCTGAATTGTACTAGGAGCCCTGATGTCTCTGTGCGTAAAGCCATTGCTGCCACACTATCTTCAGAAATCGCTGACAAAATGTTCAAGATGGCATCCTCATTGTCTACCAGACATTTTGTTACATCATTATGACTGGTCCACCGTATCTCGAGTAACCTTTTAAGAGAGGGTGCATTATAGTTCTGGGCTACATAATGATGACGAACGAAGGAATGTAGTGAGCCGGAGAGTTCAAAGAATGTTTTGGCGCATGGCTCTTCCTGAATGGCATGCACCACTGCTAGGTGCAGCTGATGGTTGTAGCAATGTACATAAGGAATGAGCCTGCCAAGCTTCTGTTGCAACAATGCTTGAACCCCACCCCTGATCCCACTCATGACTGATGCGCCATCATAACATTGGCTGATTATATTATCAGCACTGTAACCTTCACTGGACAGGTGTTTGAGCATTTCTGTTGTTATATATTCTGCATCCAACCCACTCAAGTCCAGTAAACCAATCAAATGCTCCTCAGGAACCGTATTACAGACAAACCGAATCACAAGTGAAAGATTCTCAACATTGCACCTGTCTCTGGTTCCATCACATTTGATGCAGAACCCTACTGTATCTGCATTGTCATATTTTCTTTTCACCTCATGCAACACCATACTGGCTAGAGTGTTAATTATCTCATTTTGAATGCCTTTTGATGTGTACTTTGCATTCTGAGGGATGTTTTTTGCTATTTCAGCAAGTTTGGAATCCTTAGCCAGAGTGTACTCAAACAATTTCAGGAACAGCCCAGTAGAGATATCACTGTCATCGTTTATTTCGGACTGACTTTCAGTGCTTCCACGAAAAGCAAGTTCGTTCACAGCCAGAAACTGCACCACTTCCCCTATGCTTCTGATGTAGTATCGGTTTTTCTCAACCTGTGTTTTTCCCAAGAGATATGATATAGTGTCACCAGTTTCCACTCTCGTGTTCAGTTCTGTCCATGATCGTGCAGCATTCAAATGGCTATGGCTAGATGCATGCCTGTATAATCCCCTGTCCTTTTCTAATGCCGTTTTCCAGTTAATAAACCCCGTCTTGGTAAAAACTAGATCTCTGTCATTTGTGCTTGAAAACTTGTGACAGGGGAAGCAGAAACATGCATCTAGTTTCATTGAATATTCTAGCCATGATCGTGACTGATACCAGCTTGGGTTGAAAGAACGAGCCTTTTTGCCAAACTCCCGTTTGGGAAATACTTTTAGAACTGGCTGAGATGGTGTGTTATCATTTAAATCGTGGCCGAGATCCACGGAAGCACCCCCGACTGCCTTTTCTTCCGAACTGGGACCGGGCACAGGATCCGATACTGAGCATGAAGATTCTGAACTACCGGTATGTACAACTAGAGCTGCATTTATGTTAACATTACTGTGCTTTGGTTTAGTAATCAAAAATCGATGCATAATGATTTAGGCTAATTCCGTATAAGCAAGTAGGGTAACTGTCACCAAAAGGAAAGAAGAACCGTGGAGCACAGAGAATAAGAAAAGAAAGAAAAACACATTAGCAACCTAACCGTTAGTTAGCTTTAGCTATAATGGTGACAATTAGCTAGCTAACAGTTTATGTTACCTAGCTAGGTTAGCTAGTCTAATGTAAACTAGTACTGTACCTAGCTAGCTAACGTTGCGTAAAACCACCACCACTAAGCCCCTCAGACAGTAATAACACTAAACCACTAAAATGAAACAACAAGACAAGACTCAAAATACACAGGCTTAATTATAAACTTTTAAACAGAATAACTTTTAGACCTATATTATTTTTATTTTATTTTATTTATTTTTGCTGTGGGCAAACGTTAACCTCTTCAAGTGACAGACAAACACCGACAAATGTAGAGAGTAGATCGGTCCGTCTCCCAGTTTTAAACTGCTAAACCAACCAATCAGAAATACATTGCCAAGTTGTTGTTTTTTGATATTTTGAATAGAACATTATGATTGGCTAAGTCTCCTGAACTGAGAAAAAATGCAAAATATTGGTTAAAAAATAATAATAATAACTTGGATTTTTTCTAGGGATGGATCAAAGCAATTGATTATTTTAAGTCAATGGTCAAAGTTTTGGGGGGGCACAGCAAAAATTTGGGGGGGCACGGCCTCCTCTGGCCCCCCCCTAGATCCGGCCCTGATCTTAAGGATATTTAATCAACATATTGAGGTTAGCAGTTTATTCTCTATTATTAAATTAATGAAATATAAACTTTAATAACTTCGGTAACGCCCGCGTTACCGCTAGGGGGCGTTTGGTATTAAGAGGTTAATTCACTATATCACAATTCCAGTGGGTCAGAAGTTTACATACACTAAGTTGACTGTGCCTTTAAATTTTTTATATTTGATCGCATATCCTTTGGCTTTACATGTCATGACTTCCTGATGTCTGTGACCCAAGAACATCAAAAGACTTGATATTTTATTGTCTGTTACTCTTACAAGTGATACTATAACATCTCTGCATTTGAATGGATCTCTATGGGAATTGGGGGGTGGGACTAGATTTAGCTGTAAATTATGCTGGAACAGTATGAAATACATGGTTGGTAAAATGGCTGTAAGTCATCAAGGGTCTGAGGGATCAAACAAGCCTCAAAACATCACTCTGCTGCCAGATATGCAGTATAAATGGATGGATCACTTTAAGGGTTGTTTCTCCTGACAAATTTTCCTATTGAACTCTATGGAAAAATAAGTCAGGAGAAGAAACCCTTCAAGTTATCCATCCATATCTACTGTATTTCTGGCAGCAGAGTGATGATTTAAGGCTTGTTTGATACACCAGACCCTTGATGACTTAGTGCCATTTAGCCACTTATCCCAATTTCGGCTATCATCGTGTATAAACTTCCGAATCATAGATTTTAAAGCCCTATTAAAACGCTCAACGAGCCCATCCGTGTGTGGATGGTATATGCTGGTTTTAATGGACTGAACTCCCAATAATTCATACAATTCGCGTAATGTGCGTGACATAAACGAAGTGCCTTGATCCGTCAGAATCTCCTTCGGGATTCTGACGTGGGAGATTATCTGAAACAATGCCTGCGCAACAACGGCACTGCTTCGGGATACCGGGTTGCATAATCCACCAGAACTAATACAAATCGGTATCCTTGCGTGCTCCTGTCAAATGGCCCGATGAGGTCCATGCCCACTCTATCAAAAGGGACCTCAATTAACGGTAGAGGGCGCAATGGCGCTTTTGGGATAGCCGGGGAATTCACTATCTGATAATCTGGACAGGACGCACATATGTCCAAATGCCCGGCTAATAGAAACGGGCCATTCTCCGGTTTAGTGTTTTTTCATATCCCAAATGACCAGACATGGGGTTGTAGTGAGCCACCTGGAAAATCATTTCCCGGCGGCTTTTAGGTACCGACAACTGGGTTATTTCCTCACCTGTCTGAGTGTCACGACTCACGCTGTACACTCTGTCCCTAATAATTGCAAAATATGGGTGAGAGCGTGCAGCGTGAGGGCGAACCAGCTGACCATCAACAGATATCACCTGATCAAAGGCGAAGCGTAGGGTATCGTCACGGGGTGGAATACCGGCCCCTGGAGAGTCTCCACCGGAGGCCCTCCTGGGCCCGAAACCCCCCCCCCCCCCCCCGGCAGTGTCGGACGACCCCGCGTCACCACTTTTTTTTTGCAACTGCACACACCTCACACTTCCCTAGCGGTTGTGATCACACCCCCATCAGTTTTTCTGATTTAAACCCTGTCCAATCGGTGCCCAAAATCAGAGGGTGCGAGAGGCGGGAGCTAACCACAGCCTCCAGAATATGCTTTTTATTTTTGATGCGAATTTCCACTGGTACTATAGGATGCTTGTGTATATCCCCATGCACACACCTAATAGTCACCCAACGTGCTGCTACCAAAGCCTCTGGTCGAACCAGGCTCTGTTGGATCATGGTATTGCTGTCAACATTGCCCAAAAATCACGTTCGAATATTCCTTCTGAAAAAACACATAAGTTCGAATATATTCGAATATCTATTACAATTTTAAAATGTTACAATTTGACCAACTTTCGGGCTGTGTTATTGAGCGTTAGGTCCACAAGAGGCAAACCAATACAACGAAACACATAACTAGTATAGGTAGCTACATTTTATTTGAACATAAACATGAACGCAGTCAAGTTTGAAAAAAAACCTGTTAACATTCAAGATGGCTTTAAAATCTACATACACACTTTTATAATGCTTTTGTTTGAATAAAATGAAGGCACACAATTTTGAGAAATGTTACTAAAAAGAATTTAGATCCTGAGGGATCATTTACAATAAAGTGCTATTAAAAACAGAAAAGTACCATCTTTGACCTTTTGGAGAGGACCTTTTGCTGTGATCAGCATAGTTTTAACGTTTAACGTAGCTTAGTTTTAACGTTTAACGTAGGCCATCTGTAGCTTACATAGCGTGCATACAACTTTGTCTCGAGGTTCCACAATTTTGCCGTTCACTGACCAAAAACTGAAGTACTTCCAAACGGGGCTTTTTAGATTGCCTGGAGTGCTAATCACTCTCTCTGCGGCCGAGCTGGTTTCCGAACGCTCTGCCATGCTGCTGCTGTTGAATTATTGGCTCTTTTCAGCTGGATGAATATGCCTACATTTCATTTTAAATCTGCTATTAAATGAAAGTGCCGTGTCCGTCCAGTACAAGCATAACAATGACCCGTATTACATTACATTACATTCATTTAGCAGACGCTTTTATCCAAAGCGACGTACAGTAAGTGCATACAGAGACATCATCAAGATCACTACAGAACAGACAAAGCACATCCTTCCCATAATGTAGCAGCTATCCCTAGCAATGAACGTTGACTGTAGTTCACAGTAAGCTGTGGGCAAATCAGCAACACCACACTTCCATTCCAAATACTATTATAAACAATAATAAACAGACAGGAAAACACAGGGAACTAGTAAACAGGGAACTGATATTCCTAGGTGAGGATATCAGTCAAGGTGGAGTCTGAAGAGGTGTGTCTTCAGGCCTCGACGGAATGCAGGCAGGGTTGCAGCGTCTTCGGAAGATTTTTAGTGAGTTAATTAAATGCAATCGCTTTAGCGGCACATTGTGAAATGTAATACATATCTGCATTTGCTTTTACATAAGGGAATGCGCATTTATCATGCCATAATTAAAAACAAAATGCATATTGCATTGCATTTCATTGTGTGTTCTCTAAAATCACTCGGGGTGTACATTACGGGGTGTATTACTTTTCAACGCCAGCTGCACGATTTTCGTGCCAAAATTTAAATGTAAACAAGCCCATTGCTGTTGTTGTTGTTGTTGTTGTTGTTGATAACAACAGCAACAACAAGAGCAACAAGCTAAAAACCATAAAAGATTTCTGTGAAAAGTCCCTCTACCCCATCCCACCCACTCTCCCCCTCTCTCTTTCTTGAATTTGTATTTACCTTTTAGGGTCGTTTTAACACACTTGTTCCTAGTTTGAAAATGCAGTATGTACGTCGCTCTGGATAAGAGCGTCTGCCAAATGACTATAATGTAATGTAATGTAATTGCATTTAGCTTTGTCAGGATAGCGTGCCGCACGGAACGTGACACAATTCAAAGCAATCCTTGTGATTGTATTTCTTGAACTGCAGAGCGGTCTGTCATTGCATTTCAACACCAGCTGTGTAGTTTCCGTGCCAAAATTGAAATCTAAACGGGGCCTGATTGCATTTCGCTCTGTGGCCGCACGGGACGTGACAAAATTGAAAGCAATACTCGTTATTGTATTTATTTGACCTGCAGAGCGGTCTGTCATGGCATTTATTGAAGTGCTTCGCCTTTCCAGTGACAAAATTTAATCCAATCAACTGTCCAATCATAATCCGTGCGGCAGGGCAGGGCGGGGCATGGGGACGAAACAGTGCGGAGAAGTCCATCGTCGTCGGTTTAGTGTTTGTGGGTAGCCTAAGCTATCTTGCAAGTGAATCTCTCATTTACATTAGTTTTAATAGGATACATCATAAAATAAATAATTTAAAAAAACCTTATAGGCCTACAGCATAAATCACAAGGTAATCGATTCACTTGCAAGATAGCTTCGGCTACCCACACACTAAACCGAGGACGATGGACTTCTCTGCAATTAAGCACTAAAAATCACAGCATAGCCTGGATTCAATAGAAGTGGCTACAAATTGCTAATCAGTCACTGAAACCTAGAATGCCAATTTAGCAGTCTCTTATCATTGTTCATCCGTATGAAAACCACAGAGTAATGTTATTTTATCCTCACTTTGACAAAACTCAGCTCCGATTTGGTTTCTTAATTAATTAAACCACAGTTTTTACTCACTCACAATGATTTTGGTCTGTATTATTCAGCAGCTTAGCTAGCGGCTACTTCCCTGGTGCATTCCGTGTCCCGCAGTGATCCGACGATGGTGACGGTGAATAAGCTCCGAACGTTGGAAGATCCTTCAAATCAACGAAAAAGGAATATAATGTATTCACTTTTATCTAGTAAATAAACAGAGTTCAAACGGCTTTACTTCAAGCTAAACTAACACAGTCCCGTTTGCATCCTCTTGCTACTTGTAGCTTCTTTTCTTCATTGAAAATCACAAGTTAAAGGGTAAGTTCGCTATTTTGGACCTTGGACCCTATTTGCGGTCCGTCTTCCATGAACCTGACCCATGAAGTCCATTTTTTCGCTGATCGGTCCAGTATTGAGTTCGGTACAGATTTCCTGTAGGCTCTCACTGGGCTACAATGGAAGTGAACGGGGCAATCAGAAATGTTCGATAAATGTGCTTTCATGTACAATAAATGAGACGGGAAGCTCAGGGTGTATTGTTACCGGTCTCAGTATGCTCTCCTGTGAAATGTATCTCAATCCGAACATTTTTACGTGCTTGGCATGGCTTGGAAGTAAGCATTTCTCTGTTGCTTGTTTTCGCTGCTCCCGCGGAGTACTATGTGTCGGGGGTAGGGGAGCGGGAAGGTGTGCCGGCCGTTTACGAAACTATCTAGCTGAGCAGTCTGCGTTTGTTTACCTGCAGCAACGTAGGCTACAATTTCCACAAAAAAACTTGGATGATGGATTACTATAATGATTACGAAGACGAAGAATTCGATTTTGACTTTGACGTTACTGGCTACAGATTTGAGCCAGAATACACGGACACGGAACTACAAGAGATGGATGATAAGAGAGCAAGAGAAGAGAGAGAGGCTGAAGTTGCGCAGGTAATGTTATCCGAAGTCGCTGCCGAGGCTAGACCAAGAATTTCGGGGGACTTTTGGTGTTCTTGCAAGAGGTGCAAGCAGATGCCCAGAGAGGAGGAAAGTTTGTGTTGTAGGGAGTGGGATCTGTTGCTACCGAATGCCATTGAAAACCTGGATGTATCCGTGGATGACACTGGATCATCTCCATTGATTACCATTACACTATGACTGCCAACAGATATGTGATAGATGAGAACTTTGGACAGGACACCATGCGTCAAGCATTTGTAAATAAAACATTATAGAATTGTAAAAAGTTATAGTTGATGAACGTTTCCGACAGTTTTGTTACAAGAAAACAACTTATGTCAAGCTCGGATTTTGTTAGTTGGTATTGAGTGCTGGATCAGAGGACGCGCTCAAAAAAAATAAAAATGTTAGTAACGTTATAGCTAAATATAACTTACCTCCGCTCCGGTGCTTGATAGTGCTGCAGGTCCGACACAAGGAACAGCTGTGTTCTTTAGAAACCAGTGTTTTGCTTCTGATTTGCGGTTACAGAAATCAGTAGCGTCGAAATGCGCTCCACAAACTCGTGAGTCTGCCAAACGGAGTTGATTGACTGGAGTGTTTATGTCGATCCGTAAGACAACCAGCCAAAGTCTCAATCTTTCTGGGTCAGAGAACGGAAGCCTGTGAAAACTGGTATTTGAGCGTCCAGACATTTTATTCCCACAACCGGGGACTGCACATTCGCGCACCATTGCTGTGATGAATTATTACAAATGATGATTACAAAAACTGCGTTACAAATATTTCTGCTGTAGGCTACTAGCTAGTAAACTCCAACGGGAGGTCAGGATTTGTGATCAACTGCTTTTCAAGCGCCCCCCCCCCCCCCTCTCTACAACGTAGCTAGACTGCGGAAGTTTACAGTGCGAGGTAGTGCGGTCGGAGAAATAGTTCTGTTTCAAATGGAACTGTTGTTTCAACGTTCGGTTTGCGTTTGCGATAGCCTACATTTCACAGGAGAGCATACTGAGACCGTAAGAATACACACTGAGCTATAAAAGCACATTTATCGTTGTTTTTCCATAACATTTCTGATTGCCCCGTTCACTTCCATTGTAGCCCAGTGAGAGCCTACAGGAAATCTGTACCGAACTCAATACTGGACCGATCAGCGAAAAAATGGACTTCATGGGTCAGGTTCATGGAAGACGGACCGCAAATAGGGTCCAAGGTCCAAAATAGCGAACTTACCCTTTAACCCAGCATAAGCATAAACAGCTGCTTAGGCGCCCTAGCAAATTTCTCCCACAGACGGAACCCGACAGAGCGCTGTCTGGGCTTAAGTTAAACATTCAGTCTGAGGCTTTATGGCCTACCGTGTATTCATGTACTGTAGCTACCTGAGTCATGAAATGATATTATGTGGGAATTTTATGTGAAATGATAGAGAATGCATCTCAGAAATATAAAAAAAATAGCTTCCCACAAAAATTATTCAGGTGTAAAAGCAATAGTTTTTAATTTTTAAAATTAAAACATGCTAGCTGCTGCAGCAAACAAAGATGACGTTCTTTTGGCTGAAGTAGCATCACATGTGCGCTTCCTTATAAATCCAGAACCATGACATATTCACATCCTTATGTGGATATAAAAAATCATTATGTAATGCACATCGTAGGTCTAGGCTGTGCATCATGCAGTTGTCTAAGAGTACTTTGATAACACTTTGTTATTGGTTGATGAGATGTTGTTATTGGGTGATCAGATGGTTTTTTTCACGTCCCGTGCCTTAACTCACTCAGTGCCACGGAATTCTGGAACACTGTGCCCCTAGAGTGCCAAGCCAATATGGCTGCCCAACATTCTAAATGCTCAAATTCAGTTTTTGATTCTGCAAACTTACAATAAAACATTTTTAAACACTTCTTATGGTTTCTAACTTCAGATATGAGTATAAATATTTTTTGTAAAACATACACCTGCAACAGGACACAAACTAGAATTTACTTCAAATAATATTACTGGCCAGCTGATTCACAACAAAGACTGTTGATGGTAAACTGTGACTTCAAAATGAAAACCTGAGATCAAATATCAGTTTAAACATTTATTTTCAATTTAGAAAAGGGAAATAAATAGATACATTCCATAGATAAAATGGAAAACAGATTCCCATAAGTAAAAATAGATACAATTTCATACAGTAATACCATATGCTGTAAATAGATGAAGTGAATAAATAAGTAATCAAATAACACTAACAACAAATACAAATCATACATCAAAGGAGCTGAAATGATTCTGTCAGCATTATATTCTGTAATACTGTATAATTATTACAGTGAGCAGTAAGCATTTCATCACTGTGTACATATGTATATGACAAATAAAACCTCATGTAATAACAAGCCCAGATGTGAATGACTGGGATATAGAACATGAACTGATTGGGTAAAAAAACTGAACAGTAAAAAGGTGATAACAGCAACAACAAGAGCAACAAGCTAAAAACCATAAAAGATTTCTGTGAAAAGTCCCTCTACCCCATCCCACCCACTCTCCCCCTCTCTCTTTCTCTCTCACTCATGGACAGCTACTTGTACACAAGCCTTGTGTGGTACATTTCAAAACATGAGTGGGCTTGTCTGGGCACGTTTTGCAGCAAAAACTTGACTGCTTCCTCTGGCGTTTCCCATCTGGTGTTCGCTTCCTTGTGGAGCACACCTTACAGTCCCGCTTTTCATGGACCTCTAAGAAGTGTCTGCCAAGGAGATGGCTCAGAACGGTCTCCATCCCCACAGCTGGTACCGGACTGTGCCGCCGCATAAGCCCCTGGGAGACTCTCTCTCTCTCTGAACTCAGATGCTTGCAATTTGTTCCCACTCTCCTTGAACAAGATGTAGGCATTGACCAATGCCACCTCCTTCACATGGTGGTAATACCGCTGGTACCACTTCATGCTGCGGTGCTTGAAATCATAGTAGCTGCAGAGCTGGTCAGCCCGGTCTACACCACCCATGTATCTGTGCAAGAGAGGGGATGGACAAAAATTAATTATATTTTTTAGACACATTATCTGATTGATAATATAAATTAACAAAAGAGCAACATTGCTGAAGCAGTCAAAGCCTTTTCCCTTCAAAATATTAGTTTTTGTGTCTCCATGTGAATTGTTTTTACACTTGAGCACAAAAATAGGCTACATTGCTGAAGCAGCCAAAGCCTTTTGTCTTCAAAATATTCGTTTTTGTGTGTCTCCATGTGAATTGTTTTTACGCTTGAGCACAAAATAGGTGATTGTACAAAATTATTTATATTGCAGAAAAGTAATGTACTTTACTTTATAATGTGCAGACACATACCTGTTGTATTCCTCGATACAAAGTGGCTTCTGGATGTTCCTGAAACCGGTGGGGCCCTTGCAGCGCACTCGTTTGGAGATGACAGTTGTGTCATGCTCTGCAGTCAAGTTAAGTAAAATGAACTTTATTAGTATAGCACAATTCATGACACAGCACTTCAAAGTGTTTTACAGAATAAGGGAAATAAAATATATACAAGTAATGTTAGGGTTGGCTACAGAAACCCGGTAACAGTATGGCACCAGTTCCCATACGACCGAAATCTAATGAATCGCGACGCACAGGAGCATTGCTGAACTCACAAGCGCGCTAAAATTGTATCACGTTAGCTAGCTAGCTAAAATTACCTCAGGTTAGCAAGCTAGCTAACATCAGAAAGCACATTAGCTGAGGTAAATTTAAGTCACACAGTTAACGTTAGCTAGCTTGCAGTAAACAGTTGACTAACGTTACGTCTTTATATAACGTTATTCAATATTTGCAATTGTTAACGTCGTTGTTTGGTCTATTACAAAGAAGGTAACTTAGCTATCACATAAGCGTGTAACGTAACTTTAACGTTATCTATCACATAAACAGAGAGAAATTGTATAAACCTTAGCCTACCTGTACAGAGGACTGTCACTGTACCGGCATCTCTGAAAGAGGCTGTGAGGAGCGGTGGATTGGTGGAGAAGATGGGGGTGTCACCAGGTTTCAGTCTCATGTCCCGGAGCTGGGGGGGCATCCCTCGCCGGTTCGCTCTAACCGTGCCACAGGCGCCAGTGTTGCTTGCATACAATGACTTGAAAAGATGTGTAAAAATTGTCTGTGTAGATAACATGGCCCTTTCCCAGGAGTCCTGCCTTTCCCATTAGGTTTGCCACAACCATGCCCGATCCCTACCTCCCTATCAAACAAAAAAGCTCCACCGGTGTACACATCCCACAAATATGTGTAGTTTGTGCTGGCGTCTGTCAGCACAAAATTCTTCATGCCAAAACAATGGCGCTTGGTCGGGATGTACTGGCGGAAAAACACACGTCCTCGAAAAGACACCATGGACTTATGAATGGAGATGGCCTGACAGGGGTAATATTCTCTTGAAGAGTACCGCAGTCAGCAAAGGATGTATTTTAAAGAGAGGGTCGTAATCGGGATGCTGACAGTCGAGACGCAAACTGTTATCACTGAAGTGAAGGCAGCTGCTTATCAGCTGGTACCTGTTCCTTGACATTACTCGAGAGTAATTCGGTGTCCAGTTCAGGGAGTCACTGTTACTGCTCCAGTAGTCAGATAATTTTGGCTTGTTGGACATGCCCATGCTCATCTGAATTGCCAAAAAAACGCAAATCTCCTCTTCATCCACGGGCTTCCAATTTTGCAACCGCGCATGTGGGCCGAATTCGGTGATGGCACAGATTGCCTCCACATATGTCTTGGTCTCAGTCACCATCAATTGGATTACCTCTGGTAAAAAAAAGGGCCCGGCCGCGGGGTATTGGTAAACGCCCTCCTCTCAGTCTGCCTCTCACCACCACGTACGCAGCGCCACTCCCCTCCGCCACTCCTCTGTAATACCCAAAAACTCCTCATCTTCTTCTCCACTATCGCTATCCCAGTTGAACACAAATACTCTCTCGTCACCGTTAGCCATTCTGATATTGCCTTTCGCTTTCTTTTTTTTCAAGTTGTCAGCTCGTATTTATAACTGCACAAAAAGACCGCCAATGTTACATAGTCATTGTATAAACCAATAAGATCGTCCCTCTATTACTGCTGACTAATGTTTACCCAGTAACAACATGTATTTGTTGTATTTAACCTATTTAATTGGCTAAAAAGAAAGAGTATGTAAAATACGAGTTCAGGGCGCCTAATGGAATGTTCGTAGTTAGGGCGCCTTTAGGCGCCTCTGGCACTGAATGAGTTAATTATATCCCTGGTCTTTCCGTTTCAGTGTGTTTTCTGTATGATCTGTGCCAGATCGTCTTGTGCCCTGCATTCGTTCTTGTTTCAAACCTTCCAGCATTTATTCCTGCCTGCTAATTTTCCTGTTGCAATTCCCTGTTCTGAGTCCCTGTTTCAAGTCCTGTGTCATCCCGTCCTGTTCCTTTTCTCCTGCCTGCCTTTCCTGTTCCCATCTAGCCCTGCTCCAGTCCTCCTTCCCGCCTACCTGTCTCCGTCCTAGCCCTTCGCCCTCCTGTTCTCCAGCCTCTGACTGATCTCCCGGTAATGACCCCTGCCTGTTCTGGACTTCGCCCTGCCTTCTCCGCATTGCTGTTGCCTGGACTCTGACCCCTGCCTGGACCTGACTACGATTCTGCCTGTCCTGCATTGCACTGTCTGCTGGCCCTTGACCCGTTTCTGTCGACTCTGAATAAAGTCTGTTTATTCCATCTTGGTGTCTGTGTATGGTTCCGATCGGTTCGCATAGCAGTTATTATTTGTGGGGAAGCAGCATTTGTGATGACAAATTCTGCAGGAAAAATTAGAAGAATTGGAAGAAGAAGAAGAAGAATATGAAGAAGCAGCAGAAGAGGAAGGAGAAAAACAGCAAAAATAACCCAAATTTGGGGCTTTATTCTGTAGATGTGTGAAGTTTAATCTGAATAATGTGCAGTTAAATGAGGTCAGAATGTGAAGAAAATGTTTTTAAAGGCTGAGTGTATGTGGTCATTGTAGTCATTTCTGTAGGAAACCCTGATGTAGTGCGTGTCCGTTGGAAATCAACTCCCATTCATGTGACCCTGGACCGCATTTCCGAAAGACTACATATACTGGCATGCAACAGTCATGTGATCCTGGGCAGGACCAGGATCAGGACTGAGTCCCCGGTTCTATAAAACTTTGAGCAAACTTCCTGTTCTTCCCTTCTTACCATTTTCAGTTGTTGGAACACTCGTCTCCTGTCCATCAGGGACGAGATTAGGCCTACCCAGACACGAAAACACGCGGAGAGAACTGCTCTCTCCCTCGGGTTAGGCTCTTCCCAGCTCTCAGTGTGTTCTAGAAAGCCACTGAAACTGCATCCAGCTATCGTTATATGGCATAGCTTTTTTATTTATTTATATTTTTTATATAGATTGACAATCATAACTCATGTAAATAAAATTACATAAGTAAAAAAAAACAAATAAGAGAAAGAGGATACAAATACTTACAACTGATTATACATAATTCCTGCTTAACATTGCGTTTTTTATTTTCTCCAACGCTAGGTATGTTTTTAAGGCCTTTTTGTTATTTGTTTTACTGAGGGAACAGATAAATGATTTAACATCAATAGAAAATAATTTGATATTTGCTTTACATTGAGTCACTGCATTTGTGGATGTGTGATTTGCCTAATAAACACAATATCTTAGTGGTATTGTCAATACATCGGACACCAGAGTTACATAATAGGAACAAGATAATTTCCTCGTTAAACACACGTAGTCTATTATAACTTATAAAAATAAGGAAAGTAACCTCCCTCCAAAACGAAGACGTAAAAGGGCACTGAAAAAATAAATGCAAGTTATTTTCAACTTCCAAATTGCAAAAGGAGCAAAGTGGTTGAATTTCTGGCTTAAATTTGTGTATAAAATTATTACATGGGTAGAAATTGTGTAATATTTTCATATGGATTTCCTTGACCTTATTGGGTAATAAGAATAAGTTTGGGTCTGACCAAACATTCTCTAAAGCTGTCATAGGGTAAGACAGCTTCCATTTCATTAATCCTTGTGGTAAGCAACTTTCAATCGAAGTCAGTACTCTTCTTATGTGAGTATTGTTACATTTCCGATCGCAAATATCTACCCCAGTTGCTTTTATAGAACCATATTGTAAAGAAGCCTTAAAGAGTTGGAGGAGTTCCAAAGAAATGCCCTTTACCACCATATTAAAATCTTTACATGTAACATAAACACCTGTTGCTTGTTGAAAATTGTCATGAGAAACAAGGTTTCCATTATAATCAATAAAATCTGAAACATAATAAATGCCATTGTCAATACAATGCTTTAAAGAAATTGACTTGTTCCTATATAACACATTGATTATTGCAAACAATACATGAATGGGGTGAGAAATTATGTTTAAAGGCAATTTTCCAAGAGACAAGGACTTGTTTGTGGAAATTAGCCATTTTCAAAGGCAATTTACTACATTTGAAATCACAGGCTAATAAAAACTTAAGACCACCACACTTTGCAAAAACCCAATTAGGGATATAATACCAAGGATCCTGAGTTGCTAAAAGACAGTGTTTAATCCAGTTTATTTTGAAGATCTGGTTGAGCATATTAAAATCTAGAGCATTGAAACCTCCATCAGGGTAATTTCTAATAATAGTTTTCCTTTAAACATATTCGGTTTTATTTTTCTAAATGAATCTGAAGAGTAGAGAATTAATATAATGACACGTCTCACGACCTTGTATAGAGAGGTCTCTCTGCAGCCAGCAATTAAAAACATTCTTAATCTTTTGCAATTTGGAATTTAAAGAAAAATTAAGACATTGCCTATCAGAAGCAGACTTAGTGATTACGATCCCAAGGTATGTCACAGATTGCTTCACCTTTATGCCTTCAATAGAGGTTTTGTTATTGTGATGGACAGTCATTATTTCACTCTTAGTCTGATTAATAGTAAGACCTGAGGCCCTATAAAAAAAAAAAAAATTAAGCCTCCAAAATACCAGAAACCTGGTTCTCATCCTTAAGAAACAGACAAGTATCATCTGCTAGCTGGCTTATTAGTATAGAATTTTCCCCTATTCTTATGCCTTCAGCATTGGTGCAATTCACAGTATACAGATTTAGGATCTCTGCTGCTAACAAAAATAAGAACGGACTGATGGGACATCCTTGACTTATACCTCTGTTTACCTCAAATCGCGAAGATGTACCTTTAGCCAGTGAAACCAAACTATTTATATTTCTATAGAGTTCCAATGATTTTTCTAAAATTTATACCAAAGCCAAATTGTTTTAATGCATCATGTGTATGAAAGAATGTTCTACTGTATCAAAGGCCTTGTAGAAGTCTAAAAATAAAATAACTGCATCTTCCTCGATTAATCTAAAATAATCTAATCGTAATCTAAAATATCTAAAACTAAACTAATGTTATTGGAAATATGTCTACCTTTCAAAAAACCTGATTGAGTTACAGATATTATTTCCTCTAAACAGCGTTTAAGTCTTTTAGCATAAATAGCAGCTAGCAATTTATAATCGGAATTTAATAGCGTAATTGGACGCCAATTATCTAAATACATGCTGTCTTTGTTTGGCTTGGGAATAAGAGAAATCAAGCCTTGTTTCATCGAGTTAGTTAATTCTTCATTTCGGGAGCATTCACTAAAAACAGATAAAATTAAATCCTTAAGATCATCCCAAAAAACGTTGAAAAATTCAAAAGGTAGCCCATCAGGGCCAGGGCTTTTATTTAAAGGGGATTTCTTTATAATATCATCTAGCTCCTCTATTGTCAAAAGCCTTTCACAGTTTTCAACACTCTCCGCAGAGATTTTAGGAATAAATGAATGTACCTTGTCGAAAAGAAGTGCACAACTATTATGGTAAAAGGTAGAGGTATATAGGTTTTGGTAAAAGCCAGATACAAAAGAAGATATAGTTCTTTCATCAGTAGTGGGATTACCGTTAACAATAATTTTAGAGATCTTTTTAGCTTCTCCATGTTTTTTCTACAAATTAAAGAAGTATCCCGAATTTGTTTCCCCAAATTCTAATCATTTGGCCCTAGATCTAACGAAAGCACCTTTAGCTTTTTCAGTCCAGAGTACATTCAATTCTTCTTGTAGTCCATGAGATAATTGAGACATAAAACAAATAAGGACCTACCTGTGTAATAGTATCAAAAGTTGGTAGTTAACAAACTGAGTAATGGAAAAAGTGTGAAATTTGGTCAATAATATACACCCATCAATTGACTATTATTCGAGTAGTGCGCTTTCCTAAATAGTAGCCTAATATAACAATAGGTTGCCATTCCTGTGAGCAACCCACACCGACCCAATTGACCTAAAAGGGGAAGATGTCAAGAATAAAATATGATTTGAACTTAGTAGGTTACCTGGTACCAACTAATGGCAGAACAGCACATAGTATAACTAACAGTCTAAATGCCAGATAACTTAAGACAGTCTTTTCACTTTGTCACCTTGAAGAAAAAACTGCATAACATCACTGAAAATTTCCAACAGAAAAATTTAAGTGGTAAGGTTCAATATCCATCTTGTTCAAACAAAAGATTCTTTACTGATATAAATTTTGTTATACGGCATAGCTGTGAAGTGACAGCCTGCGTTGTTACATTACATTACAATTATTTGGCAGACGCTTTAATCCAAAGCGACGTACAATAAGTGCATGTTGAAGGTCATTGACGCGACTACAAAGCAGATCCGACAAAGCACAACTTTCTCACAGCGTAGGGGCTATCCCTAGTAATGAACATGAATAGTACACAATTAGCTATACATTCTGACCTATAAGAACCCAAAAAAAAAAACACAAGTTAAATAGAAAACAAGCAAAAAACAGGAAGCGAGTACAATAGAATGGCCCTATATAGGTAGTTTAGTCGAGGTGGTGTAATGTTCCGCTCCCTTCCTGTCCGTTTTCCGTGTTTTCCTGTTTTCCCTCCGTGTCATGTTGGATCCCTTTGTCCGTGTTTTCCCCGCTGCCGCGGACTAGGCGTGTCCTTCCCTGTCTTGTTCGTCTGGTTGTTTTGTCTTACTTCCGCCTTTCACTCCCTCCCCCTCGTTGCATGCATTTCCTCACCTGGTGTCTTGTAATCACTCCCGGTTTATGTTCACACCTGTATCGTATTTTGTCTCGTTAGTTAGCTCTATATAGTCTTTCGGCTGGCTGCCAGTCGGCGCCAGTTCGTTAACTATCATCACTTGGTGTAGTGCTTGACTCGTTATCTGGTCTCCCTGCTTAAACTATTCGCGTAGTTGTGGAATGTGTTTCCCGTGCAGCGTATAGTTCCTCGCAAAGCTACGGATTGGTAGTTTACCTCCCGCACAATTTCCTGTCATAATTGTGTAGCTAACTTGTTTCCCTTCTCCTCCATCTAACCCTGCACCCGATCTCCCGTGGCAGTGTTCGTGTTCCCCGTGTTTGTTGTGTGTGTTGCGGTACCTCCACCTCCAGCGCGTGTAGGCTCCGGGGTGATTCGCTACCTGGCTACCCTCCAGTTGTTCCTGTCCGACCGAAGAGACCACCCAGTTCTTCGGCGCCGGCTCCTGGAGCTCTGGAGACAGTCAGCTACCTCCGGACCTACCGCAGCTACGCCACACCACTCTGTCCTGCCGTGCTACCGCAAAACCTCCCGACTTCCAAACCCATCACCTCCGTGAGAACCTCCCGGTCTTTCCCGTGCCTACCCTTGCACTAACCCTCCTCTGTTGTTTTGTTTTTCTATACCGGTGCAGTCAGCCCGGTCCAGTCCTGCCCTGCCGTAGTGAGTCGCTCCCCTGCCAGTTCCAGTCCAGTCCTGGCGTGAGTTGTACAAGCGACTCGCTCAAAGTCCAGTTCCGGTTTGGGACATTCCGTTCCAGTACCCGATTCCCGTGTGGACCTCCCGGTCCAGTTCCAGTCCAGTCCAGTTCCGGTTTGGGACATTCCGTTCCAGTACCTGATTCCCGTGTGGACCTCCCGGTCCAGTTCAGTCCAGTCCAGTTCCGGTTTGGGACATCCGTTCCAGTACCTGATTCCCGTGTGGACCACCCGGTCCAGTTCCAGTCCAGTCCAGTTCCGGTTTGGAACAGCCCGTTCCAGAACCTCCAGTCCAGCTCCGGCTTGGAGCAGCCCGCCCCGGGCTTCCAGGCGCAAGACCTTGTATTACTGTGTGTGTTGCCTTTCCTGTACAGTGTTGGGACTACCCCAACACTTAATTTATTAAATACACCCCTTTTGTGAAATCTGTCTCCTGGTCGTTGCACTTGGGTTCGTCCCGTAAACAGATACGTAACAGAACGAACTGGCCAAAAACATGGACCCAGCCGACCTGGAGCAGATTCGGCACGCCTTCTCCTGCCAAACTGCGGTCAGCGACCAACAGGGCCGTCGTCTGGACGACGTGTTGGAAGTGCTGAGGGGCATCACGGAACAAGTTACGCAGCTGTCTCTTCACCAGCCGCTTCCGCGTATTCCATTGGGCCCTACACCGCCCGCACCGGATCCCCCGGCGGACCCTCCTGTGTCCGCTTCATTTCGTGAGCCTCGCGTTCAACATCCTGAGCTATTCCGCGGGGAATTGGGGAAATGTCGCGAATTTCTGATGAAATGCGACATTGTCTTCCGGATGCAGCCCTCCTCCTTCGCCTCCGACCCATGTAAGATCGCGTTCATCATGAGCAGCCTGGGAGGAGGTGCCCTGGAGTGGGCTACATCCATCTGGGATAGCCAAGCCGCGCTCTGCAACAACTTCGCTGCCTTCACCGCCGAGATGCGGCGCGTGTTTGACCACCCTACCTGTGGGCGAGATGCAACTCAGCGCCTACTTCAGGTCCATCAGGGGAGTCGCAGCGTCGCAGAGATGGCCATCCAATTCCGTACCCTCGCCGCGGAGTCCGGATGGAACGACACCGCCCTTCAGGGGGCTTTCCGCCAGGCACTCAGCGAGGAGCTCAAAGACCAACTAGCCACCCGTGAGGAATCAACCTCCCTCAATAGCCTGATTAGCCTGGCCATAGCAGTCGACAACCGTCTTCGTATCCGGGCCCGTGAGCGTGGGGGGAATCCCGGTCACCTTCCTCATATACGCTCTCACCCTTCTGCTTCTGGATTCAGGGCGGCGTCTGGGGTCTCCGAAGAGGAGCCCATGCAACTGGGCAGAGTTGCGGTCAACTCTGCAGAGCGCCAACGTCGTCAGCGATCCAGGTCTTGCTTCTATTGTGGCAAACCTGGCCACCAGATCGCCTCATGTCCCATCCGCCCAAAAGAATAGGCTCGCCAGTTAAACTGGGCGTACTGACGAGCCCTATCATACCCTGCCATGCAGCCCAGAATCGCCTAGTTTTCAAGGCCACTCTCCTGTGGAGCGACAAGTCCTTAGTTTCGTCGGCTCTCATCGACTCTGGAGCCGACGCCAACTTCATGGACACCACCTTCGCCCAGAGGGCCGGCATCCCCACGGAGCTTCTACCATCGCCCATTACTGCCTTCGCCTTAGACGGTCGGAGTTTGGGGTTAGTGACCCACTCCACCGTTTCCTTACAGCTTGTCCTCTCCGGCAATCACCGGGAGAGCATTCAACTCCTCCTCATCAATTCCAAACAGTCAACCATAGTTTTAGGGCAGACCTGGCTCCGTCTCCATAACCCACACATCGACTGGCAGGGCGGACGCATCCTGGCGTGGAGTGGCCACTGCCTGGCTAGCTGTCTCCGCTCCGCGCTTCCCCCTCCGGGGTCCAAGAATCCCAGCACCAACCTACCCGAACCCGATATGTCCACCGTTCCCAAACAGTATCACGACCTCAGTCGCACCTTTTCTAAATCACGTGCTCTGTCCCTACCTCCTCACCGCCCGTACGACTGTTGTATTGATCTACTGGCGGGAGCCAAACTTCCGTCCGGCCGTCTCTACAGTCTGTCGGGACCAGAGAAACTCGCCATGGAGGAATATATCCATGGGTCCCTCGCCTCGGGCATCATCCGTCCCTCCTCTTCTCCGGTTGGTGCTGGGTTCTTTTTCGTAGGGAAAAAGGACGGCTCACTACGGCCCTGCATCGACTACCGGGGACTCAATTCCATCACTATCCGCAACAAATATCCTCTCCCCCTCATTAACACTGCTTTTGAACCCCTCTCGCAGGCCGTCATTTTTACCAAGCTCGACCTCCGTAATGCGTACCACCTGGTGCGCATACGGGAGGGGGATGAGTGGAAGACTGCCTTCAATACCCCGTTGGGCCACTATGAGTACCTGGTGGTCCCTTTCGGCCTTACTAACGCCCCGGCAGTCTTCCAGGGCATGGTAAATGACGTACTGCGAGACCTGTTGGGTAAGACTGTTTTTGTTTACATTGACGACATTTTGATTTTTTCCAAGTCCCCTCAGGAGCACATTCTCCATGTCCGGGAGGTTCTCCAGCGGCTCCTCGAGAACCAGCTCTTCGTAAAGGCGGAGAAATGCTCCTTCCACGTCTCTTCAGTCCCGTTCCTCGGCTTCATTATTGAGGAGGGCAGTATCCGGGCAGATCCGGTCAAAGTCAAGGCGGTGACGGAATGGCCCCAACCCACCTCTCGTAAGCACCTACAACAATTCCTTGGTTTTGCTAATTTCTATCGTCGTTTTATCCGAAATTACAGTATCATTGCTGCCCCCCTTACCAAACTTACCTCCACTACTTTTTCTTTCTGTTGGAATCCCGAAGCCCAGCGTGCTTTTGAACAGCTCAAAACACGGTTTTCCTCAGCCCCTATTCTTTGCCACCCTGATCCCTCCCGCCAATTTACGATTGAGGTGGACGCCTCCGACACCGGCGTGGGGGCCATTCTGTCCCAACGTGCCGCCTTGGACAACAAGCTCCATCTCTGTGCCTTTTTCTCCCGGAGGCTGTCCTCCGCTGAGCGAAATTATGATGTCGGGGATCGGGAGCTTCTTGCCATTAAGCTGGCTCTTGAGGAGTGGCGCCACTGGCTGGAGGGGGCAGGTACCCCTTTTGTTGTTTTAACTGACCACCAGAATTTAATTTATTTAAGGTCTGCCAAAAGGCTAAATGCTAGACAGGCTAGGTGGTCACTTTTCTTTGCCCGGTTTAATTTTTCTTTGTCCTATCGCCCCGGTTCCCGCAATATTAAGGCGGATGCCTTATCCCGTGTGTTTTCCCTTCCCTCCAGTCCTGCTGACCCCGAAACCATTCTTCCAGCGTCCTGTATGGTGGCTGCGGTCTCCTGGAGGATTGAGGAGATCGTGAGGTCCGCCCAGACTTCCCACCCTGACCCCCGTAATAACCCTAACCCCTCCCTGTTTGTTCCCGACTCCGTCCGCTCCCAGGTCCTTGAGTGGGTTCACGCCTCCTGCCTGGCGCGTCACCCAGGTGTTGCCAGGACGACCGCCCTCGTCAGGAGGAGCTTTTGGTGGCCCACCCTCAAGGAGGATACCCGTGCCTTTGTCCTGGCCTGCTCTGTATGCGCCAGGAGCAAGGCTTCCCACCAGCCTCCCTCTGGTCATCTCCTTCCCCTCCCTGTCCCGGGCCGTCCTTGGAGCCACATTGGGGTGGATTTTGTAACCGGTCTGCCGTTGTCAGAGGGCAACTCTGTCATTCTGACAATTGTGGATCGGTTCTCCAAGGCGGTTCACTTCATTCCCCTCCCCAAGCTCCCGTCCGCCCTCGAAACGGCGGAGCTCCTGGTGGTACATGTGGTCAGGCTGCACGGGATCCCTTCCGATATTGTGTCGGATCGTGGGCCCCAATTCTCCTCCCAGGTCTGGAAGGCGTTCTGTGTAGCCCTGGGGGCCTCGGCCAGTCTTTCGTCTGGCTTCCATCCCCAGTCGAACGGCCAGGCAGAGAGGGCGAACCAGGACCTGGGGGCCGCCCTGCGGTGCGTCACGGCTCGCAACCCCGCCTCCTGGAGCCGTTTCCTTCCCTGGGTGGAGTACTCTCACAACTCCCTTAAGAGTACCTCCACCGGGTTATCCCCTTTCGAGTGCTCGTTAGGGTACCAACCCCCTCTCCTGTCGGTCCAGGAGGCCGAGGTAGCAGTCCACTCTGTCAAGGCCCACATCCTCAAATGCAAGCGCATTTGGAGGCTTGCACGCACCGCACTCCTACGTTCCAATTCCCGGTCACAGCGTCTGGCGGACCTGCACAGGACCGCAGCCCCCAAATACAGGGCCGGTCAGCAGGTCTGGTTGTCCACGTCCAACATTTCCCTTCCCTCCTCCTCTAAAAAGCTTCGGCCCCGGTTCATTGGTCCCTTCCCTGTTGTACGTCTTGTTAACCCTGTTTCCGTCAAGCTCTCCCTCCCTGCCTCCCTCAAAGTTTACCCCGTTTTTCATGTTTCCCAAATCAAGCCTGTCGCCTCCAGCCCCCTCAGTGCCCCTACCCTCCCTCCTCCTCCTGTCCGGGTCATCAACAACGCCCCGGCCTATACGGTGGACCGCATCATCGACATCCGCCGTAAGGGTCGGGGTTTCCAATACCTCGTGGACTGGGAGGGGTATGGTCCTGAGGAGCGGTCATGGCTCCACAAGGGCCTCATCCTGGATCAAACACTAATCCAGGATTTCCACAGTCGCTTCCCATCCAAGACCAGGCCGCCAGGTACGCCAGGTGGCGTACGTTGAGGGGGGGGTACTGTAATGTTCCGCTCCCTTCCTGTCCGTTTTCCGTGTTTTCCTGTTTTCCCTCCGTGTCATGTTGGATCCCTTTGTCCGTGTTTTCCCCGCTGCCGCGGACTAGGCGTGTCCTTCCCTGTCTTGTTCGTCTGGTTGTTTTGTCTTACTTCCGCCTTTCACTCCCTCCCCCTCGTTGCATGCATTTCCTCACCTGGTGTCTTGTAATCACTCCCGGTTTATGTTCACACCTGTATCGTATTTTGTCTCGTTAGTTAGCTCTATATAGTCTTTCGGCTGGCTGCCAGTCGGCGCCAGTTCGTTAACTATCATCACTTGGTGTAGTGCTTGACTCGTTATCTGGTCTCCCTGCTTAAACTATTCGCGTAGTTGTGGAATGTGTTTCCCGTGCAGCGTATAGTTCCTCGCAAAGCTACGGATTGGTAGTTTACCTCCCGCACAATTTCCTGTCATAATTGTGTAGCTAACTTGTTTCCCTTCTCCTCCATCTAACCCTGCACCCGATCTCCCGTGGCAGTGTTCGTGTTCCCCGTGTTTGTTGTGTGTGTTGCGGTACCTCCACCTCCAGCGCGTGTAGGCTCCGGGGTGATTCGCTACCTGGCTACCCTCCAGTTGTTCCTGTCCGACCGAAGAGACCACCCAGTTCTTCGGCGCCGGCTCCTGGAGCTCTGGAGACAGTCAGCTACCTCCGGACCTACCGCAGCTACGCCACACCACTCTGTCCTGCCGTGCTACCGCAAAACCTCCCGACTTCCAAACCCATCACCTCCGTGAGAACCTCCCGGTCTTTCCCGTGCCTACCCTTGCACTAACCCTCCTCTGTTGTTTTGTTTTTCTATACCGGTGCAGTCAGCCCGGTCCAGTCCTGCCCTGCCGTAGTGAGTCGCTCCCCTGCCAGTTCCAGTCCAGTCCTGGCGTGAGTTGTACAAGCGACTCGCTCAAAGTCCAGTTCCGGTTTGGGACATTCCGTTCCAGTACCCGATTCCCGTGTGGACCTCCCGGTCCAGTTCCAGTCCAGTCCAGTTCCGGTTTGGGACATTCCGTTCCAGTACCTGATTCCCGTGTGGACCTCCCGGTCCAGTTCAGTCCAGTCCAGTTCCGGTTTGGGACATCCGTTCCAGTACCTGATTCCCGTGTGGACCACCCGGTCCAGTTCCAGTCCAGTCCAGTTCCGGTTTGGAACAGCCCGTTCCAGAACCTCCAGTCCAGCTCCGGCTTGGAGCAGCCCGCCCCGGGCTTCCAGGCGCAAGACCTTGTATTACTGTGTGTGTTGCCTTTCCTGTACAGTGTTGGGACTACCCCAACACTTAATTTATTAAATACACCCCTTTTGTGAAATCTGTCTCCTGGTCGTTGCACTTGGGTTCGTCCCGTAAACAGATACGTAACAGGTGGAGTCTGAAAAAGTGCGTTTTCAGACCATGACGGAAAATAGACAGTGTTTCAGCTGAGCGCAGCAGAGTGGGGAATTCGTTCCACCACTGGGGAGCTAGGGTGGAAAAGCTCCGCAGTCGGGTCGAGCGGGAGCCGTTAACACGGAGGGAGGGAAGTGCAAGTCGCCCTGCAGCAGCAGAGCGAAGTGGTCGAGCAGGAGCGTAGTGCTGGATTAAGTCCTGTAGGTAGGAGGGGCCTGACCTTTTGGCTGCAGTGTAGGCCAGGTTCAGAACTTTGAACCTGATCCTGGCCACGACCAGCAGCCACTGGAGTGACCTCAGCAGGGAGGTGACGTGCGAGAACTTCGGGAGGTTGAACACAAGCCGAGCAGCCGCGTTCTGGACCAGTTGTAGGGGCAGAATGGCGCAGGCTGGTAGGCTTGCGAGAAGAGAGTTGCAGTAGTCCATACGTGAGGTGACCATAGTCTGGAGAAGAAGCTGGGTGGAGTAGGTAGTCAGGTACGGCCGAATCCTCCTGATGTTGTACAGGAGGAACCTGCAGGACCGTGCCGTTGCCCTGATGTGTTCTTTGAAGTCCAGCTGGTCGTCCAGGACCACCCCCAGGTTCCTTGCGGAGCGGGAGGCGGTCACCATGGTTCCATCGACGGTGATTTCACAATTTCGTAGCTCGTGGTAAGTCTACCTTTAACAGTTAATACATTATGACCATAGGCGGATTGTCATTGAGGCTAACGAAGGCTGAGCCTCCTAAAGGGATTAAAAATAAAATAAACAAAATCGTCTGCAAAAATATATAATTTTTTAATCACAATTCTGTCCATATTTAGGCTATAGCGAGAGCACATCTGAGTCTAATTTCTGTCGAACTCGCTAGTCATTTAAAGCCACCACATTCCGGTGGAAGAACAAATGTATATTCTTGCAGTAATGTTAGAAGATAACCAAGCAAAACATCTATTTCATCTGATAATTAGCTGGGTGACTAGCTAGTTAACTAACAGGCGCAAAATAATTTTATGCGAAAAACTTTAATTTTTTAACGTTTATGCGAACGTGTCCCCTCACCATCCTACAGCTAAAGCCAGATAACATGCAAAGAGACAGTAGAGAGAAGGTAGGAGAAAATGGAAAGCAATCACCGGGCCATTGGTATTTTTGCCTTGATTTAATTTTAAATAAATTAATGATTGATAATCTTAGTTGGTTAAATAGTTACATCAGCTTGAGGAATTGTTTGCTAACTTACCTAACCTTAGCTAGATAGCTTATCTGAAAAGTTTGCTACGTGCTCACAAGCTAGTTGGAGAAGCTTGATAGAATTTAATTACATTTGTGCAATAGCAAATACGTGTGCATTAGTTATTGTGTTTTTGCTGTAGTTGCTGCTAACTAGGACCCCTATTGTAAGTTATGTGCAAGATTAAGTTTGTCATGTTTTATTCACTATAGCTAATATCCAGGGGTCAGAAATTAAAAGTCATGGGTTTCTTCTAACCTTTAAGTCAACCAGCTGATTTCACCTATTAGTTCTAGCTCCTGGCTGAAGAATTGTGATCATTAGCAAATCCAGGTGATTGGAAGAAAATACTGGGAAGGACTTTTACTTTCTGAACCTGGATTTTAGACCTCTGCAAATATCCCTATACCTTTCCGATCAATAGCAACAGGCGGTTTGCAGAGAGAACAACATTCATTTCAGGAGAGAGAAAGTGTAGGATCCTGAGACACAGTTACCCATATCAGGAGAGGGAATTCTACAGACAGGGATGTTCAGAGAGCTGCACCATTACACTCATTAAATGGCAAGATTTTTGTTATCTAGAACAACACTGAAGTTGGTATTCAAATGATGAGTGGGGAATGAATAGTGAGCCATTTGACAGCTGATTGGTTGGAACTGACAAAATCACCTGGATGAACCATTTAATAGTGATTCTGTATTACAGCTCCTGCCAACCACCTACTACACTCATAACGAATGCAGCCTCCCCTATTTTTGACCTCACCAGCCGCCCCTGATTATGACTATTAATCAAATTAGTGGTGAAACTGAATGGTATTTTTACACAAGCCCCGCCCCTGTCTCCCACAAGTCAGGGCCTGTACAAAGGAGTATGTGAGGAACAAACTGCATTGAAATGACAATGGCCTCCAGCCAATTAAACATAATTGTCCATGATGGGATCATTCCTTAATTCCTATTATCATGTAATATAATTTCAGAATGATTTTACTAGTAAAATAAGGAGCTCATATTTAAAGAAACACAACTCCACCCTTCCAGTGGGCCCTTTAGGTGAGTGGGCCCTGGGCGGAAGACCCCCCACCCATCCCCCCCCCCCCCCCCCCCCCACGCTACTCAATAAATGGCTTGGCCACACGTAGAAGCTTCTACTGTAGTGTAGTATAAATTCCTAGTACAGTTCAGCCCTAATAGATGAAAAGCTCAAATTGTCATTACTGATGGTATAAAATCCAAGTCGGCTCAGGCAGTCCAATCCAAGATATTCCAAAGACTCCCCATACTTTATCATTGAGCCTTATTCGGATTTAGCTTAGCATATAGCTATTCTTGCAAGCCTAATAGCTAGCTAGCTAACTGGCTATAAGCCAGTGGTTCTCAACTCGGTTCTGAGGCCCCCCTGTGTATGCTGGTTTTCGTTCCAACCACAATATTGCAATCCCAGAATTTTAACAAGCTGTTAACTTTTCTTAATGAGGTGCTTTTCATGTTTAGAGGGATTATTTACCCTCTTAAACCACATTGTCAGAAATAGCTATGCATGCCATGAAGAATAGAAATCCCATGTTCACATTGTGCTTATCGTGCTACATAAAAAAGGTAACAAAATTATTCAACTGATACAATCAAAGACTGCTGTTAATCAATAGGCTCCTAATTAGGTTGTTGAATGCGGCCAATGGCCCTGACATTCCACAGACGACGAATGGACGCGATTTTGCTCAGTGGGTTAGCAGATGGACTTATTTTTGTTATTGTGTATTTTTTGCTATATGGGCCATTATACAGAAGTCGTGCAAATTGAGGGTTGGCAAAAAGTGTAAATTTGTATTCTTTTTGCAAAATTCTTTTATAATATATGTGTTACACTTTATCTGAGATACATAAATATACTAGATGTACAGTGCAATCACATATCATTTTTTCAGAATAAGGATGAATTTACTGACTGCTCCTAAATATGTCACAACCGAAACATGGTGTAAACCCTGCTTTTGAAATAAAATTACATACCCAATTGATAAGTTTAATTCACCCCTTTGAAAATGACATTTTTGAAAAAAAATCTTGACTGCTGTTGAATCTGAATCAATTACCCTGAATTTTTAAATCAAATAAAACATTGTATTAATTAAATTAATGTGAATAAAAGCAGAAAGCAGTGATTTGTAAATTCTCTTGTCTATATATTTAAATGAAAACAATATTTAAAAGATATTTAATGTTTTACCTTAGCAACTTCATTGATTTTTGTAAATATACGCTAATTCCGAATTTGATGCCTGCAACACGTTCCAAAAAAGTTGGGTAAGGATAGGTGATGTAACACAAAGGTAAACATGCCCCTGTCTAAACTTTTTTGGGAGGTGTTGCAGGCATCAAATGTAGAATGAGCTGAATAAAGAATGAAATGTAGAATAAAGTTTATTAGTTAAAACATGAAATACACTGCCCGGCCAAAAAAAAAGTCGCACACTCTAATATTTCGTTGGACCGCCTTTAGCTTTGATTACGGCGCGCAATTATATCAAAACGCTAAAACCTAGCTACTCACCATGTGGCCTTGATTCATATGAAGGCTGTCTAATTTCCTGGTTAAAAAAAGGGGTGTGTGGCTACAAGCAGGTTCACTGCACAGACTCGTGTACGTTTCGGTTGTGACGTAAAAACTGGGGACAGCATTTTTCGATAGGTTTTTTGAATTATAAAATTTATTACAAAATAGATTGCATTATTTTAACTTATATTTGATAAGAATTCACATGCTTTATTGAATGAGACAAGTAAAATAATTGGCAAAAATATTTTGGGTATTATTTTTAATGCACCAGTTTAAGGGTTGATAGTGGGGACAGCCATCTCCCAATAGGAATTTATACTCCCAAGAGTATAAGTGTTGATTTTGGATAAATGTAACTATTATTACTTTTATTATTAATTTATAACTATTATTAATGTATATCTTGGAATATATTAAAACATAACATGATCTAATGAATTATATAGCATTGAAAGATTTTATTGGTCAATTTCTTACTTTTATCAGAGAGGGACAGCAATTTGCATGACTTTTGTAGGATGGCCCATATACAATAATAATATTTAACATTGTAATCTTTTATATTTTTATGCATGTTTGTGTGCACCCCTGTATGTGTAGGTGTGTAGGCGTTGCATACACGCCTATATAGACGCACATTACTATTTTAATATTGCACCCTTAAATGAACAATGAAACTGTGACAAGTCATAAATGCTTTCAGATGCATCAAAATAACAATAATAGTTAGCTAGCTTGCTAAGTTAGTCACTCCAGCTCATGTTACAAGAAGCTGCGGTGATAATGACATTATTAAAGGGATAGTTTGGAATTTTGGACATAATGTCTCAATTGCGACTTACCCATGATGTAGTTGATTGATGGAAACCATTTTCAGCTAATTCCATGCTGTCCCTTCTTTTGGACATACACACATTGCTAATGCTAGCGCAACTCTAAGGTAACTGGTAGCATCCACTACCAAACGCACTTAAACACTCCACAGTGCACCCAAAGCAAATATGACGACAGTCTATCTGGGGAGCGATACTTTACATTACCTACGAATGTATTGCTGGCACTGGTCGACTACAACAACAAAGAAGAGCAACAAGTTGCAATGGCCACGTTCGCTCCGCCGCCGTACTGCCACAGAGAATATAGGTCAGCACAAAGTAAAGGATTCAACGATAGTTTGACTTAAAAATGATGGTATAAACACTCAAAATAACCCAGATAGACTGTCTTTGCTTTGGGTGCACTGTGTTTGCTATGTTAAGCTGTAGTTGCTGTCCTAGTCTCACCGTTGTAGCTAAATTAGGGAGAGCCCGGTTGGGACTTACATGTTAACCCTTAAAAAAATTATAGGCCTTCTGGCAAATTTGCATCAAACCTTTGGCATTGTTGTCACAGGTTTGCGGCAAGCTCATATTTTCACATGCAAATTAGCTTTGTGGGAACTGCCATTCACTTCTGGCAAAGTTTTTAGTTCACCATTACTGGCAAACTCTGACAAACCTTTGGCAACATTTTGTGCTAAACAATTTAGTTTGTGGCAAATGCGCTACATAGTAGCTGCAAGTTTGCAGCAAACAATCCAGTTTTTTTAAGGGACCGTCTCATTCTCCGCCATTACAGCATGGATTTTCAAAAGATTTGGCAGGGTGACTCATCACACCAATATCGCATCACTAACCGAAATGGGGAAATATTAGTTCAGTCGTTTTCATTTGGTGGGATACATAAATTAATTTGCATAACAATTAAGACTTTTGTTTTCACAAACATAGCTCAAATTCTACACCACCAATTGCTAAACAAAAAACATCCTAATGTCAGGGAAGAGATGTATTATGTGCTTTGATGTCAAACATGTATGGGCATTGTATAGTTTTTTAAGTCAGCCCCGATATCTGGTTATGCAGCCCCATTGACTTACCACGGGGGAGTAGAAAACTAGCCACCGAATATGCTAATTGAAAATTCTAAATCCATGCACCAGCCACAAATCTTCACGCGAGCAGTTCTTTCCCCGTTGCTATCAAACAGTTCACCGACAGAACAGAACAAACTACTATCTTAGTTGCTAGATTAAAAACTGTCCTCTACCACTCTTTATGAAACACCCACATTGCATCAGTGTGATAAAGTATAACAAGTCCACCAACGCGGCTAGTGTAGGGAACATTCATTTAAATCTATACACGAGGCGTCACTTATGTACTGGAGTACGCCACTACCATCCTTATACAACTGGTGGCATAGTTATTGTATAATAGATCAGTCTCACAAAATCACAATATTATGTACTCAGTTGATACCGAAGTCATATAAATGATCCAGCTAAAAGGTGAAGGCATTTTGGGGAATCCCTGCGATTAGCATTGGCTGACTCAGTTCAACACAAGAGCAACATTAATACAGACAATCTTGGAAAATGTAATAGTTTATTGAACACAAAGTACCAAACAGAGCAAAGCACGATTCACTACTATAATGTACAAGAAACGATGTGAGTGTGTGTGTGTGTGTGTGTGTGTGTGTGTGTGTGTGTGTGTGTGTGTGTGCGTGCGTTGTGCGCACGTGGGGGTTTCCATGTTCTCCTGCGTGTGCGGGGTTGCCTCAGACACGTGTTCAGAGAGAACAAAGAAACTAAAATGGAGGGAGGTTTGAAACTAGCTTTCGCTGGAGCTAGCTAATGGTGGTGCATGAACCATACCATACACAAGGGATAGCCGTAAGATTATCGATGCGTTGCGTTGAGATCAGCGTGCAGTGTTAAGATTACGACTGGTTAGTGTTTAAAGACAGATTACATGCAAGATACGTTCTGTGCGTGATGCATTAAACCTAACGCACCGCGGTGGATGCCTTACAGTAAAATGGTAACACAAAACTTTTACAAAACACACATTAACCATTCAATAACAGTTGCATACATCCAATCATACATATGTCGCGGTGGCTAACTAATATGTTATTGCCCATGTTACAGTCTTACTTGAATCAAAGTCCGTTGGATTGCACACTCACAATGAAAAGGGGAAAGCCGGTCGCCCAATGCTGTGGTTGCAGTTCGTAGGGGTAGGTAGGGGAACTGGTCTCCTCATCTTGGGTCCCTGGAACTGATTTCTTTCATCACCAGGGTTATGATGGAAAGGGGAACAACCAGAACAACCTGCTTGACCCACATCAGTCCGGCTTCAGAACCGGCCATTCCACTGAAACTGCTCTCCTGGCCGTGACGGAGGCACTCGCCACTGCTAGAGCCTCCTCCCTCTCCTCTGTTCTGATTCTCCTTGACCTGTCTGCGGCATTCGACACGGTCAACCACAAACTCCTGATCTCCACACTCGCTGAGATGGGCATTTCTGGGACTGCCCTCTCTTGGTTTGTATCGTATCTCACCGATAGATCCTACCAAGTCTCCTGGAAGGGTTCCATCTCTGCTCCCTGTCCCCTGACTACAGGAGTCCCGCAGGGATCTGTACTGGGTCCTGGGTGCTGTTCTCTATGTATACTAAGTCTCTTGGTTGAGTAATTAATTCACATGGCTTCTCATACCATAGCTATGCTGATGATACTGAACTCTTCCTCTCTTTCCCTCCCTCTACCCCACAGGTTAAGGAGAGGATATCTGCTTGTCTGACTGACATCTCTGAGTGGATGGCTACCCATCACCTGAAGCTCAACCTTGACAAGACAGAGCTCCTCTTCATGCCATACAAGACCCCCCCACTACATGACCTCTCCATCACCATTGACGGGACCGTGGTGGCTGCCTCCCACTCTGCAAGGAACCTGGGGGTGGTCCTGGACGACCGGCTGGACTTCAAAGTGCACATCAGGGCGACGGCACGGTCCTGCAGGTTCCTCCTGTACAACATCAGGAGGATTCGACCGTACCTGACCACCTACTCCACCCAGCTTCTTGTTCAGACCATGGTCACCTCACGCCTGGACTACTGCAACTCCCTGCTCGCAGGCCTACCGGCCTGCGCCATTCTGCCTCTTCAACTGATCCAGAATGCAGCTGCCCGGCTTGTGTTCAACCTCCCGAACTTTTCCCATGTAACCCCCCTGCTGAGGTCACTCCACTGGCTGCCAGTTGCAGCCAGGATCAGGTTCAAAGTTCTGATCCTGGCCTACACTGCAGCCAATAGGACAGGCCCCGCCTACCTGCAGGACTTAATCCAGAACTATGTTCCTGCTCGACCACTTCGCTCTTCTACAGCAGGGCGACTCGCACTTCCCCCCCTTCGTGTCAACGGCTCTCGTTCGTCCCGACTGCGGAGCTTTTCCACCTTAGCTCCTCAGTGGTGGAATGAACTTCCCATTCCCCTATGTTCTACTCGAACCCTGCCTGCATTCCGTCCAGGCCTGAAGACACACCTCTTCAGACTCTACCTTGACTGATATTCTAACCTAGGAATATCAGCTCCCTGTGTTTACTAGTTCCCTGTGTTCCCTAGTTTCCTGTCTGTTTGTTATAGTTTATAATAGTATTTAGAATAGAAGTGTAGTATAGCTACATTATGGGAAGTGTTCAGTGTTTTTTTTCTCCCCTACCGGGGAGAAAACCTCATTTTGCTGGTTGGGGGCTAAGACCTGGTTTTTTGCTCAATTTTCCTTCTGTTTCCCTGTGCAGCGTCTTTGTGACAGTTCTCTGTAAAAAGCGCTATACAAATAAAATTGAATTGAATTGAATTGAAGGATGTGCTTTGTCTTGTCTGTTCTGTAGTGATCTTGATGACGTCTCTGTATGCACTTATTGTACGTCGCTTTGGATAAAAGCATCTGCTAAATGAATGTAATGTAATGTAATGGGAACCGGTCGCATTACTTGGGTTGCAGTCATTTCCCAGAAATACGCAGCTGATCCTGCTGCAGACTGCTTGTCTCTTTGGGGACTCACCGACGGTGCTGTGCTGCAGGATCAATGGCTGCGTGGTCCGCTTGGTGGTTCTTCTTGACCACCGGGTGCTCGCGTTGCCTCCTTGTGTCTCGTCTCCGGTTCTCTGTGGCCGATAGCCAGGGGTAGATGAGCCTGCCTCGCTCAGTTGGATCGGCGTCATGAACGGCCGTGCTTCCTTGTGGAGCGAGGGCTCTTCCCTGGGCGTGCAGGCCGCATGGGGCCATGAGACGAGACAGTAAAGGCCCTGGCGAGTTGAGCGGACAACTGAACAGGAAGAACTGGGAGAAGGAGCGGCCATGTTGCCCCTCTTATGAACTTTATTGCCAGTCGCGCATTTCCGCTGCGCAGTATCACATTACAGTGCGGACGGAAATCACAACTGGTACAACATCCTACGTCACTTCCAACGTGAGCCTCCTGTGGACTGAATGGAATTGTAGTTCCTGTTGACCGTACACTAGTCATCCAGCTAAACCAACATAATTTGCATGCTAGTTTCATACTGGCAAAATAACCGTAACGAGTAACACGTAAACGAGTCGGGCAAATCTATGTGCGAGGACCGAGTTTGGAGTGCTAGATGAGCAAATCCATAAGCGAGCAGGGTGAATTCTGCTCTCAAATTCATTTATTGCGCGCTCTGACTTTTGGTGTTAAAGTAACGCCATAGAAAAACATAGATTTTCTTTTTAACAGTTAAATCAGAGGTTGTAAAATAATTCAGGATGTCTTCTCAGGCACCTTTATCATCCCCTTTTTGAGTTATTGCACAGTGAATTGAAAGCTTTCTGGGCAGTTTTGGTGTTATTCGTTGGCGTAGTAAAAGTTGTGAAAAATTCCTAAATCACCTGCAGCAAAATGCAACCAGTCTGAAATCTCTTGGGGCTGAATTATGAAATTATGAGGCTTTGAAAATTAATGCATATAACTTTAATTGAAGTGTAATAGAACTGAATATGTAAGTTAGGGGAAACATATCAATCTAACATTAGCCAGAGGTTAAGATTAGGGATGCAGTTTCACGATATACCGCGGTATGAAAAGAAAACGGGTGGTTATTATACCGTAAGACATTTGCTTATCTAAGGTTTTAACTTCTACGGTTTTCCATGTTATTTTAACACAAACACAACTCCAACGGAAAATGAGACAGCTACTTGCGTAAGAATGTTCAAGCCATGACATTTCCTCCTCACTCAGCTGGTACTCAGCACATGAGTCGCACACACAACACACACGCGCTTATTGTTGGCCCCACACACTCACGAAAAATGGCAGAGGGAACCGCTAGAGATCTTCCGGATCTCCATCCCCCGAAAAAGAGAATAAAATCGACAGTGTGAGATTATTTTGGATACCAGAAAAACCAACAAGGGTTTGTTATGGAGGATGGATACCCAATATGCAAGACATGCAGACGCAATGTTTCAGCTAAAGGAGGAAATACCTCAAACATGTTTGCACATCTTTGAGAACACCATTCCTCGGTGCATGTCCTCAAGGTAAATATCTTATTTTAGTGTATTCTTATTTAACATTAACTGTCGTTGGTAGTATCGATAAGCCAAGGAACGCCAAATTAATTGAAAAGATAGCCAGCTAGTCTTAGTAGACTATATTGTATGTACTAGAGGTAACGTAAGCTACTAATGTTAAATAGGCTAAAGTTACAGTCAATGTTTTCTTTCATGTTGAACTAGTTAGCAAGGTCAATCCTGTTCTGAACACATGGCTTAGCTAGCGCTAACTTCCCTAACAGCTAAATATAAATGAAAAACAAAATGTAATCAGCTAGTTAGCTAAGCTGCTTAGGTAACTTAAGCATGAAATGAAATATATATTCATTAAATATAGCGCAAGTTGCTGTATAGGCAGGGGTTCCACTAGAATAACAATCCATCAGCATGACAGACGTGGTTCGAAAAAATCAGACATTACTAATGACATTAGCTACACATGTCCCGTTGGTGTTGGTTTGACATGGCTAGGTAGCAAATATAATATTAGTCATTCATCAAATTTGCCAAGATCTAACGTAAATACAATAAGGCTTTTGTTCAATCAAAAAAAAACTTGCTTGTGTTTTCATTCCTTAAATGGTTGTTGTAAAACAGTAACCATTGTGTAATACCATGAAATATTTTCTGAGATGGTTATCATACTGTCAAAATCTCATACCGTTGCATCCCTAGTCAAGATATTGTAAACTAGTAGCTATGGCAATACTTTATAATTCAAACATTTTTAGGATTTGTGACTGTTATTTTCATGTAATATCATGGGAGCAGCCTTTTGGTTTGGTGAATTATTTCAATACAGATATATTGCCTCCTATCAGTGTGCAAAATGCATCTTTTAGCCACAGGGTGGCAGTCTAAAACCAAAATGGAAATGGGAGCTGTACGTTCAATTGATCGGAGGTGGGAGATCTTAATCTCAGAATTAATTAGGCTGAAAAAATGCTAATGAAATAATCAAGGGTTCCTCAAGAAAGCTAGGAAACAGCAGATTTTTTTTTAGCTTAGGCAGTTAGGAAGTACAGCAGTCTAGTCTACCGATTTAAGCGCCAGTCCTTTTAAGGACTTTTCTGTTGCATTGTAGTTAGTTTTAGGCTATTCACATTGTGTCGATTTGTATGAATAAATTACTCTATTGTATCTATTCTATAAGTTACCATTGCAAATAGAGAACGGTAACGTAGGCTATTGTACTGCATGAATAGCCCAATGAATGACAGCTGTCGTTTGTATTAGCTTGAACACTTAGCAATGCATTTGTCGCAACCGTCTGCTGCTAAAGAAGATTTATTTGAATATGCATTAACGTTAGCTTGAGAGTCACATATTATTTATAGCCTAAACTAGATTGTTTATTAAATTGTATTATCTGTCCAGTTAGCTGTGTCTTGCATTATTCTAGCTGACTGGACCATTGATACAGCTCACTTTCCTTTTAAGGCACAATTAAGTGATTCTCTCTCTGTGTCAGTGCCATTAGTTACAGTAGATACAGTTGAATTTGAAAATTTACATACACCTTAGCCAAATCCATTTAAACTCAGTTTTTCACAATTCCTGACATGTAATCCTAGTAAACATTCCCTGTCTTAGGTCTGTTAGGATCACAACTTTATTTTAAGAATGTGAAATGTCAGAATAATAGTAGAGAGAATTATTTATTTCAGCTTTTATTTATTTCATCACATTCCCAGTGGGTCAGAAGTTTACATAGACTCTGTTAGTATTTGGTCGCATTGCCTTTAAATTGTTTAACTTGGGTCAAACATTTCGGGTAGCCTTCCACAAGCTTTTCACAAGAAGTTGCTGGAATTTTGGCCCATTCCTCCTGAGAGAACTGGTGTAGGTTTGTAGGCCTCCTTGCTCACACGCTTTTTCAGTTCTGCCCACAAACTTTCGATTGGATTGAAGTCAGGACTTTGTGATGGCCACTCCAATACCATGACTTTGTTGTCCTTTAGCCATTTTGCCACAACTTTGGAAGTATGCTTTGGGTCATTCTCAATTTGGAAAAGCCATTTGCGACCAAGTTTTAACTTCCTGGCTGATGTCTTGAGTAGGGTTGTCACGATATACAATAATATCAGATATGGCGATATTTGAAAATATCGCAGAGATGACTGTCTGTAGCCACGATATTTAAAAAATATATATATTTAAAAAAAATTGTATTATTGCTATAAGGAAAAAACATGCATACATACTTTTAAATAATAATATTGGTCGGAAATAATACGTTAGTTTATATTTCAAAATTTGTATAACTCAAAATATTTGCATTACTGCATGTGCTGTGGCCTGCCCGACAAATCTGAGTGTTGCGTCCTTTCCCGCTCCATTTTCTATTTTAGTTCTGATGCCTCACAACAAATTCTGTATGCTTTGTTTTTTTTAAACATTTGGTTGTTATTATTTGCTCTGTATTTATTATTTTGTTACCATTAGCCTATTCGTATACTGGTACTAATTAATTATCTGATACCCAATGTTAACAGCAGAGTGAGCATAGTTATTACATCGATTTTCCAATTTCCAGTAGAAGGTTAGTGTAAGGTAGGATGTAGGATCAAATTACAACGTCTGATCGCTTGCTTTCATCTTTGCAGAGGGGGCTAGTGCAATAGATGTAACAGCCACGGTGTCAATGTATCATCCTATCTCGTGACTGATTGTCACCATTAGTTAAGAGAAAGCGAGAGAAGATGGCTGATCTTGTTTCAAAGAAAAACACCATTTCGCCAATCTGAGAATTTTTCAGCTACAACGGAGAACCGGCGAATGTTGACGAGGTAACATGCCGTAAATGCATTAAAAAGTCGTCACAACTAAGGATGGGAATACAATACAAACATTTCCCACAACACATTTTCGCTAACTGCACAGTCATTATGAGTGCATTATAACATTATGCCTATGAGAGCCTACAGGAGATTGCAATAAATAATTTGTCATATGGGTCAATGACATATAAAGCTTCTAAAAAGGTATTTTTAAAAAGTCTTTTCAAAATGGATGTAATGCATATTTTTGAGTCTGGGACATATTTTTGAGTCTGTTTAAACAAGTCTCATTTGTTAAATAATATTTCAAAGTGTTTAAATACATTATTGTATTTTTAACTTCACCGCCCATAAAATATCAGGTGGCGCAACCAAATATTTGTAAATATATATTTTTTCCTACTATTTATTCTAAGTGAAATCTTTGGCAAGTATCCCTTAGAGCAGGGGTGTCAAACTCCAGTCCCGGAGGGCCGCAGTGTCGACAGGTATTTGCGGTTTCCTTTCAATCCGCACCCAGTTAAAGCATTGAGAACAAGGTGTGTGGACGTCTTAGCCAATCAGTGACTTAAATTAATCACTTGTGCTGAAACGCACCAAAAACCAGCAGACACTGCGGCCCTCCAGGACTGGAGTTTGACACCCCTGCCTTAGAGTGTCTACAGTGCCTAACATATTATTATTTTGTGGTTGTGTTTTGTATTTACAATAATTTAAGATTATTGCATCCTAGTGGCCAGGTATTTAGTATCTTTAGCATCTGATTTTACATTTAAAGACAGAAACATAATTATGCAAATATGCAAATGAATACATTCAATACAATAGCTATTCACATCATAGTTATCAACCATTTGTTCACTTTAACCTATTATTTATTGGTTTTAATGAATATTTTACCTGGTCGCACCACCTGACGATTATCAGTTGTGCCATCTGACAACATTAGTGATGACAGAAAATATGCTGATTAATTGCATTTTTATTTAAAATACAAGAAAGTGTTTTAGTCAACAGTCTCTATTGAAGTAAAAGCAGTAAATTGACCAAAAACAGGATACATCACATGAGATCACATTCGGTACATAGCAACTGGAATAGGCTACAGTGCAATAGATAGATACACTGTAATGAAAGATTTCATACAATTAATGGTATATTCCACTTAAAATTTAAACTCTTTTAAAGTCAACAGGAATTATTAGATGAGTAAAGCTTCATCCAGTTCCATTCAGCTTTCAGTTCATATAGCCTATTTCAGTTCAACATGTTCATCCTAATCTGGAGGAAATGACAACACAAATTCTGAGGCCTATGCACTCTAGCAGAATGATATGCTTTCATTGTACCACATATTACCATGGCAACCACATACTACACCCAAGCAACAGGCTAGTAACCACCTCGTATACTAGCAACCAGCTACTACACCCTAGCAACTACCCAGTAAGACCCTAGCAACCACCAAGCAATCCCCTAGTAACACCCTATTAACCAACAGGGACCCTAGCAACCAACAAGTACGACCATATCAACCACCTAGAAAGACCCTAGCAACCACCTCTTCGTCCATTTTGAAAGATTTCATACAATTAATGGTATTCCACTTTTAAAAAAAAAACTTTTAAAGTCAATACGAATTATTGGATGGGTAAAGCTTGTGCGTTTTCTACTCGTTCATGGTTTTTAAAAGAACTTGTATTCATTAAGTTCCATTCAGCTTTCAGTTCATATAGCCTATTTCAGTTCAATATGCTCATACTAATACATGCCATTGCTAACAATGTCTATTGTTTGTTGTGTAATGCCTAATTTCTATTACCAAAATATAGGGTTCTCTGTCCTTTGCTTTTTCAAGCCAACTTGAAGTTTGTGTTCAAACTTATATTGTCTACTGTCTTTCTGTAGGAAAGGCCTGTTTTAAACCTTATCATGTTGTACCACACAGGACAATGCATAAATATACATCATATTATACAGTGAAATATTCAATAACATGCAAACTCAGAGTTCAGAAACTCTAAATCTAGAATTATAAATCATGAAAAAGGTTTAAAAGCGTATAACATCCTTAACTTAAAACTAATAAACATTTTAGAAATGTAATAATCTTAGAGCTTTAAATAACATTATTTATTTCATATAGTGACATTCCTTGCAGTTGCGCCACCTGACTTACTGGTTGCGCCACCAGAGTTTTGCATCCAATTTCAAATTAAACGGGTTTCTACTTGGACGCCTGTATTAGCTTTTGCCATTGCTATCAAATTCATACATATAATTTTAAATAGAATAATGAGTTTTATGATAAAATAATATTTTCCTAGTTTTACATTACATTGGTTGTACCACCTGATATGGAAAGTGTACTAGCCTACCTACGAGTTGAAAGTAGCTATTTTTATCAATATAGAGAGATCTACAAACCTTTTCACTCAGCCATAAAGGTCACTTGGGGTCCTCTTGATGATGCAATATTATGTTTACTGTTATTACCTCTTCACTTTATAATAAAAGTCCCATGATTACGGTTGTGCTACCCTGACATTTGAGAACATACAAATTTCAATTATCTCAACAGCTTTAAAACTATTGGTATTTGTAAAATTTGGTTTATTTGAAAGGTTTCAAACATAAAATCATGCCATAGTATTTTATTTTGAATTTATTATCATTAAAATGCCATTGTTAAGTTTTTGGTTTTGGAGTAGTGGTTTCTTCCTTGCTGAGCAGCCTTTCAGGTTATGTCGATATAGGACTCATTTTACTGTGGATATAGATACTTTTGTACCTGTTCCCTCCAGCATCTTCACAAGGTCCTTTGCTGTTGTTCTGGGATTGATTTGAACTTTTCGCACCAAAGCACGTTCATCTCTAGGAGACAGAATGCGTCTTCTTCCTGAGTGGTATGACGGCTGCGTGGTTCCATGGTGTTTATATTTGGGTACTATTGTTTGTACAGACAAACGTGGTACCTTCAGGCGTTTGGAAATTGCTCCCAAGGATGAACCAGACTTGTGGAGGTCCACAATTTTCTTTCTGAGGTCTTGGCTGATTTCTTTGATTTTCCCATGATGTCAAGCAAAGAGGCACTGAGTTTGAAGGTAGGCCTTAAAATACATCCACAGGTACACCTCCAATTGACTCAAATAATGTCAATTAGCCTATCAGAAGTTTCTAAAGCCATGACATAATTTTCTGGATTTTTCCAAGCTGTTTAAAGGCACAGTGAACTTAGTGTATGTAAACTTCTGACCCACTGGAATTGTGATATAGTGAATTAAAAGTGAAATAATCTGTCTGTAAACAATTGTTGAAAATTACTTGTGTCATGCACAAAGTAGATGTCCTAACTGACTTGCCAACACTATAGTTTGCTAACTCTGTGGAGTGGTTAAAAATTAGTTTTAATGACTTCAACCTAAATGTATGTAAACTTCCGACTTCAACTGTACATGTATATAGACAAGGAAATGTTTATATGCTGTGTGTACTAAAGCTCTGTGCTCATGTCTGAAAGTAGCAGGTTCATTGATTGTCAGTAGGACTGTCAGATAGTCACTGCTGTATGTGTGTGCTGAGGCAACCAGTTATTCCATCCAATGATTGCCGTCCAAACGATAGATGTGTAGCAGAGCTATATGCCCATCCTCCTGTTGAAGTTCTGCGCAGCACGTAATGCTAATCAGGTAGAGGCTGCATTCCTGTGCTATAAAAAGATTTCTCAATGAAAGACTTTGAGGTCGAAGCCATTTGAATGATTTTTCTGAATGACGCAGGGGCTGGGTCCCATGGGAAGCAGATCAAATCCAGCTGAAAAGAGAGATGTTAAAGTAGAGTGAATGCCCAGCCAGGAGCCTTACCTTTTGCTGACTTTCAATTAAAACTTTGATAAAAACGAGACTTCTAAAGTCCTCATTCTCATGGGAACCTGGAGAGACTGCCCAGAGGAAGCATCCATTCTTGCTTTCAGTTAATTTCTTTTAAATGATTAAATACTCTCCTCATTACTTTGTATTTTGTATCCCTTGTCACTGTCAGAAAAGGACAAAAATATTACCCAGAATACTAATACTGTCCTCAGGCTAATTCTTTTTCTGAACTGCTTTAATACAAAAACATTGTCAGTGATCTTTAAGTGCTCTATTTTCCGGCCGGCGCATGGCGAGCCATTGCACTGGCAAAGTGGAAATTTTGTCATGGATTTTCACGTGCCTGAGCCCGTTTGATTCACCTTGTGCCAAAGTGGGAGGAGAGCTGCTGTGTGTTATGTGTCAGTCCAGATCGCAGGAGTGTCAATTTTGCGGTCAGATTAGACTGCGATTCACGCCTGCTCAAACCAGGTTTTTGGTGTAAATCGCAACCGAGCGTAAGCCGATTTGTTTATTTCGGGGCTTTCCGAAGTAATGCATGCATGATCATAACCTATTCAAAAGCCAATCAACCATTTTCATGGATCATATGATGTCCACTTTGACTTTAAAGGGTAACAAAACACTAAAACCACTTATTTTAGATGAGAACTGATACATATGGTGACTGATTGATTCTGGTCCAAATATTGACATTTTACTGGAGTCAGCACAAAACAGTGTAAACCCAAAGGATCTGGCTCAAAAGTGTCTCTAGTGGTAAAACGTTAGGTACTGCACATTCAGTCTGTTAATGGCCAGAAACTTCATCCAGCTGACGTATGACTCCCAGTGACAAAATTGATATCTGCACACCTACGCCCTGAGGTTTTGGAGCGAGGCTATAAAAGCGAATCTCAGCGGTTGACCTCACAGTTGCCAGACTGGGGGATTTTCCCCTAAATGTAGGGGATTTTAAAATCCCAGGGGAAATGTATGGGAGTCAATGACAGATGGGGGATTTTAAAAGGAGGTATGGGGGAAATTATGAGAAAATTCTATGGGACTCAAATTTGGGGATTTTCAGAATTTTTAGGGGGGTAATTAATTCAGGCATCTGGATACACTGATCTACGTGGAGAGGAGATAGGAGAGAGAGAGCGAGCGAGCGATATTTTTGGTATTGTTTTTATAGTTAGCTTGATAGTCTGTTTTTTTTGGATCATTTGTTTTTCAGTCTAGCTTAGCAAGTAGCTAGATGGTTTATTTAAAATATATATATATACAGTCAAGCCGGAAAGTCTCCCCACCCCTTTCACCTTCTCCACGTTTTATTACGTTACAGACATATTCTACAATAGATTGAGTTAATTTTTTGTCTCAAAATTCTACACAAAATAGCCCATAATGACAAAGTGAAAACAGGTTTTTAGACATTTGTCCTAATTTATAAAAAATCAAAATGTAAAATACCATATGTACACAAGTGTGCACACCCTTTGATATGACACCCAAAAGTGAGCTGAGGTGCATTTTGTTTCCACTGATACTGCTTGAGATGTTTCTACAACTTAATTGGAGTCCACCTGTGATAAATTCAATTGATTGGACATGATTGGGGATTGCCAACACCTGCCTATATAAGGTCCCACAGTTGACAGTGCATGTCAGAGCAAACTCCAAGCCATGGGGTCAAAGGAATTATCTGCAGACCTCAGAAACAGGATTGTGTCAAGGCATAGATCTGGAGAAGGGTACGGAAAAATCTCTGCAGCTTTATAGGTCCCAAAGAGCACAGTGGCCACCATCATTCGTAAATGGAAGAAGTTTGGAACCACCAAGAATCTTCCTAGACCTGGCCGCCCGGCCAAACTGAGCAATCGGGGAAGACGGGTCTTGGCCAGGGAGGTGAGCAGGAACCCGAGGGTCACTCTGACAGAGCTCCAGCATATCCTTGTGGAGATGGGAGAACCTTTCAGAAGATCAACCATCCAGGCAGCACTCCACCAATCAGGCCTTTATGGTAGTGGCCAGACGGAAGCCCCTCCTTAGTAAAAGGCACATCACAGCCCGCTTGGAGTTTGCCAAAAGGCACCTAGAGGACTCTCAAACCATGAGAATCAAGATTCTCTGGTCTGATGAAACCAAAATGGAACTTTTTGGCCTGAATACCAAGCGTCACGTCTGGAGGAAACCACGCACCGCTCATCACCTGGCTAATACCATCCCTACAGTGAAGCATGGAGGTGGCAGCATCATGATGTGGGGATGTTTTTCAGCAGCGGGAACTGGGCGACTAGTCCTGATAGAGGGAAAGATGAATGCAGCTAAGTACACTGAGATCCTTGAAGAAAACCTGCTCCAGAGCGCTCTGGACCTCAGACTGGGGCGAAGGTTTACCTTCCAACATGACAACGACCCGAAGCACACAGCCAAGAGAACAAAGGAGTGGCTTCGGAGAAAGTCTGTGCATGTCCTTGAGTGGCCCGGCCAGAGCCCAGACCTGAATCCAATTGAACATCTGTGGAAAGAGCTGAAAATGGCTGTGTATCGACGCTCCCCATCCAACCTGATGGAGCTTGCAAGGATATGCCAAGAGGAATGGGCAAAAATGTCCAGAAACAAGTGTGCCAAGCTCGTAGCTTCTTTCCCAAGATGCCTTGAAGCTGTCAAAAGGTGCCAAAGGTGCAGCAACCAAGTATTAGGCTAAGGGTGTGTACAGATATGTAACCCCTAAATAACCTATTTTTGTCAGTAAAATAAAATTGCGTATTTTCTAAAAACCTGTTTTCACTTCGTCATTATTGGCTAACGTGGAGAAGGTGAAAGGGGTGGGGAGACTTTCTGGCTTGACTGTATATATATATACACTGCCTGGCCCAGTCATGCATAGTGCCCACTGTACAAGCCTCTGGAGGCAGTGTTATGATCTGGGGTTGCTTCAATTGGTCAGGTCTAGGCTCAGCAACGTTATGCAGCAATAAAATTAAGTCAGCTGAGTACCTGAATGTACTGAATGACCAGGTTATCCCATCAATGGGCATATTCCAGGACGACAATGCCAAGATTCATCAGGCTCAAATTGTGAAAGAGTGGTTCAGGGAGCATGAGGAATCATTTTCACACATGAATTGGCCACTAGAATCCTGACCTTAACCCCATTGAAAGTCTTTGGGATGTGCTGGAGAAGACTTTACGGAGTGGTTTGACTCTCCCGTCGTCAATACAAGATCTCGGCCAAAGATTAATGCAAGTCTGGACGGAAATAAATGTTGTGACGTTGCATAAGGTTGTCGAAACAATGCCACGACGAATGCACGCCATAATCAAAGCTAAAGGCGGTCCAACAAAATATTACAGTGTGCGACTTTTTTTTTGGCCGGGCAGTGTGTATATATATATATACACAATATATATATATATATATATATATATATATATATATATATATATACAGTCAAGCCGGAAAGTCTGAACACTCCTTTCACCTATCCACATTTTATTATGTTACAGACACATTCTACAATAGATTGAGTTCATTTTTTGCCTCAAACATCTACACACAATAGCCAATAATGACGAAGTGAAAACAGGTTTTTAGAAAATATGCAATTTTATTTTACTGACAAAAATAGGTTATTTAGGGGTTACATATCTGTACACACCCTTAGACTAATACTTGGTTGCTGCACCTTTGGCAGCGATTACAGCTTCAAGGCATCTTGGGAAAGAAGCTACGAGCTTGGCACACTTGTTTCTGGACATTTTTGCCAATTCCTCTTGGCATATCCTTGCAAGCTCCATCAGGTTGGATGGGGAGCGTCGGTACACAGCCATTTTCAGCTCTTTCCACAGATGTTCAATTGGATTCAGGTCTGGGCTCTGGCTGGGCCACTCAAGGGCATGCACAGACTTTCTCCGAAGCCACTCCTTTGTTCTCGTGGCTGCGTGCTTCGGGTCGTTGTCATGTTGGAAGGTAAACCTTCGCCCCAGTCTGAGGTCCAGAGCGCTCTGGAGCAGGTTTTCTTCAAGGATCTCGGTGTACTTAGCTGCATTCATCTTTCCCTCTATCAGGACTAGTCGCCCCGTTCCTGCTGCTGAAAAACATCCCCACATCATGATGCTGCCACCGCCATGCTTCACTGTAGGGATGGTATTAGCCAGGTGATGAGCGGTGCCTGGTTTCCTCCAGACGTGACGCTTGGTATTCAGGCCAAAAAGTTCAATTTTGGTTTCATCAGACCAGAGAATCTTGATTCTCATGGTTTGAGAGTCCTCTAGGTGCCTTTTGGCAAACTCCAAGCGGGCTGTGATGTGCCTTTTACTAAGGAGGGGCTTCCGTCTGGCCACTCTACCATAAAGGCCTGATTGGTGGAGTGCTGCCTGGATGGTTGATCTTCTGAAAGGTTCTCCCATTTCCACAAGGATACGCTGGAGCTCTGTCAGAGTGACCCTCGGGTTCCTGCTCACCTCCCTGGCCAAGGCCCGTCTTCCCCGATTGCTCAGTTTGGCCGGGCGGCCAGGTCTAGGAAGATTCTTGGTGGTTCCAAACTTCTTCCATTTGCGAATGATGGTGGCCACTGTGCTCTTTGGGACCTGTAAAGCTGCAGAGATTTTTCCGTACCCTTCTCCAGATCTATGCCTTGACACAATCCTGTTTCTGAGGTCTGCAGACATGCAGATAATTCCTTTGACCCCATGGCTTGGAGTTTGCTCTGACATGCACTGTCAACTGTGGGACCTTATATAGGCAGGTGTTGGCAATCCCCAATCATGTCCAATCAATTGAATTTATCACAGGTGGACTCCAATTAAGTTGTAGAAACATCTCAAGCAGCACAAATGTCTAAAAACCTGTTTTCACTTTGTCATTATGGCCTATTTTGTGTAGAATTTCGAGACAAAAAATGAACGCAATCTATTGTAGAATATGTCTGTAGTGTAATAAAACGTGGATAGGTGAAAAGAGTGTTCAGACTTTCCGGCTTGACTGTATATATACAGACGTGCTCAAATTTGTTGGTACCCCTGGTAAAGATGGGTAAAAAGGGTTATAAAAAATTCACCGTTTGGTGAATTAGCTTAATCTCACATTGAAAAAACTTGAAAAATCCAACCTTTAATTCAGGTTAATTTATTATGAGAAAAAAAAATCCCTCATCAAGAAATAATTATTTTTAACAAAACCATGTTGGCCACAATTATTGGTACCCCTGCATTTATATATTGAATAAAGTAATAATTTTGAATATTTGGTCGCATATCTTCGCATGCCATGACTTCCTGATGTCTGTGACCCAACAACATCAGAAGACTCTTGATACCTTTTTTCTGGTACTCTGACAAGCGATACTAAATGTCTCTGCATTTGAATGGATCTCTATGGGAATTGGGGGGTGGGATTTAGCTGTAAATTACACTGGAACAGTATGGAACACATGGTTGGTAAAATGGCTCTAAGCCATCAAGGGTCTGAGGTATCAAACAAGCCTCAAACCATCACTCTGCTGCCAAATATGCAGTAGATATGGATGGATCACTTTAAGGGTTGTTTTTCCTATTGAACTCTATGGAAAAATAAGTCAGGAGAAGAAACCCTTCAAGTGATCCATCCATATCTACTGTATTTCTGGCAGCAGAGTGATGATTTAAGGCTTGTTTGATACGTCAGACCCTTGATGACTTAGAGCCATTGTGTGATGAGTAGCCTACATGGCATGGGTAACTATTTGTATAGTGTGTGATTTGTTGTTTGCTGGCCGCAACATCATAAGCCTAAACGAGGCTATGCGTGCCAAAACATTGCCCATCCTCTCATTCTCCACCATTGCTTCTGCCTCACCCACTACTTGGGGCTCGGCAGCAGCTGGAGCCATCGTGCTTGTGTGTGTATGAGTGAAAGAGGAAACGAGAGAGGGAGTGGAACAAAGCAGCCGCTGTGAGTGCTGTCCAGAGTAGAATGAGCTGTAGCCTACTAGTGAGAAAAATTGCTGTGGCGTGGTTTGATACCTGGAGCTCAGCCCCTATATTATTACCTTATCACGCCTAGATTTAGGCATTTTTTGAATTTTAAAAGGGGGCAGGGTCTAGCTAAACCAGCGTGCTTTGTTACCCTTTAACAATGCACGTACGTACGTATATATATATATATATATATATTATTTTTTTTTCACTTAATTGTAATACCATATGTCTTTTTGAGGTAATTAGTGTTCTAATTTTTTAGTGATTCTACTTAGTAATGTAATTGAATCTGTCTTTTTCAGGGAGGACAGTGAAGACAGCCCTCTCCCACCTGACACCTCTGTCGTAGGAGGTGGTAACAGACAGGTTTGCCAAATAAAGTGATGTATAATTCATTGCTTTTGCAGTACAAAGTCAAGTTGAAGGCTTGTTATAAATAAACCTGTTATTCTGCTGGCTTATGGGGCTCTGGTAAATCTAATTTTGAAGTACAGTGCCATTTTAAATGTAAAGCAGATTGGTTGGATAACATTAGGGTAAGTAATCCTTTTCGGAGAGGTATTTGGGCACTTTTGGGCACGCTTTGTAAGAGAATACCCTCATACACATAAACACAAAACATGTGTAGGTTAATTTTCTTCACATTCTGTATTACAAAAACTGTTTTAAAAGAAAAATTAAGTTTTCTGATGATTGACATGCCTAGACAGAAAGATATGCACGTTTTATATTTGGCGAGGTTTGGAAAGGTTTTGGGACACCTGGGCCCCATTTTGGGAAAAATACCAATGCATAAGGAAAGCCTGTAGATATCTTTACCAAATTGTATAAACAAGTGGACAACATATTAGTGCACTAGTATAAGCAATTCTGGTTTGCTCCAATACTTTGAAGTTGAGATATTCAGTGATAAACTATAAAAACACAAGGCATTTTGTACTTTTTTTTGTATTCTTATGTGTATTTTGTATAAACTGTATGTGACCACTTTGACATACATTTATTCTGTTCCAAATTTCTGAATGGTACAAGCCTCTTTTTTCATTCAAACTTTCAACCATGGATGTGCAGTGAATAGTTTTTGAGATATTGGCACTTAATTGACACTAGTAAAAACTAGATGAAAATTGGGCCAAATGGGCCAAAGTAAATAGGGCTAAACAGTCATATTGGCGCTAAGTATTGCCATATTACAAAACCTTGTGCAAATACCGAAAGTTTTCTTTCATAATCCTGACCAGTGAACAACATTATAGGGTAGATAGATGTTTACATTGTGTTGGAAACGCATCTTTGGCCGCCTTTTCAATGGGGTTTGGGGCCTTTTGCGGCCTGTTGGTTTATTTTCTAGTCTATGCATTTCATTCTTTCTTTCAAAAGTTCTCGGAGGTCCCGCCAAGCCCCCCACCCCCGGCTGTTCTACACACGACTTTACGCAACCACCCGGACTTCAAAAAATATTCTAAGACCTTCACGGACATCTCCAAAACTTGTCTAAGTTTTTTCCTTCGGCGCTAACAAACATTTTTTTAAATGGCATGCTTTCTTTCTTTCAGACAACTAACTTGCTATAGCCTACCGCTATTTGTCATGTTTTAACAACCTGCTTGAATTCTTTTATTCTTTTAAAACGCTTCGGCTAACAGTTTTTTTTTTTTTTTTTAAACTTTAAACTATTGCTACTAACCTATACATTTATATGTTTATATATATATATATATATATATATATATATATATATATATATATATACACCATTACTTTTTCACGATGTTGTTCTAATAAAATTAAAAAAACAACACGTTTTCCCCTAAGCCCCAAGAACCACCATAAAAAACAACGTTTACAACAACCGCCCCAATAAAATGACATCATCACGTTGCCAATACAGCCCCCCCTTGAAACAACCCCCACAACGCCCTGAATAATAATAAAACATAAATTAAAAAATAATAAAAATCTTTTGTTTTAATTTTTAATTCTTTTTATGCATAATTATATTTTTTCATAACCTCATGAATATTCATAAAATTATGCCATATGCACATCAATCAAATTTTGACATAAGCAGGATGTTATTTCTCTCTGACAGTACAAAGATACGGTCATCTGAGAGGGGGAGGTCTGAGATGTTAATCACTGCCGATGTTTTGATTGGCTCCTCATGGACGGACGTTGAAAGAGACGCCCGTCCCCTCCTGCCCCTTCGTGTTTTCCTCTTCCTCTCCTGTAGGGTTGGCTGAGCAGCCTGGGACGAGATTCCAAAAAATCATTTGTACGAGCGTCTCAGCTATTCAGCGGTGGTAATTCATGTTATCAATATCCTTGGCATCATCATCATGCTCATCAGTGCTGGGGAGATTGAAAGACACTTTTCTGTGTCTGTAATTGTGCTTTTTGCCCCAGTCATAAATAACACCAGTGCTATAATCATTAAGATCACGTTTAAATTAAGCAATTTTGCCTTGTTTTAATTTTGTGGAGAGTTTATCCATGTCTTCTTTTAATTTCTTCTCAAAAGGCAATCTGTGTTCCTCTGATTCTATCTCAGGGAGCTGAGCTTTTAATTTTTCAATTTGCGTTTGTAAGGTCAATTTCTGTTTTCTGGCTTCCTCAATTAGTAATAGGATCAAATCTAGGGAGCATTTATTGAGAATTGCTTCCCATTTGTCTTTAAAATCATCATTGTCATGGCCAAATGAAGGGAATTTGTTTCATCTTAGCCCTCTTGGGATCATATCCTTCCTCCAGGAATCAGACATAGTGACTCATGTAAATGTAACTTCAGTTCTTTTTCTGAAAGTCTCTGGAGATCAAGGAACAACTTGCGTGAATCCGCCATCTGTGCAGGCTCCTGATCCAGATCCAGAAGTGTGTCTTCAACAATAATGTTCTTTGGTATAAGAAAATGACTGGTTGTAGGCCATAATCATCAGGTAATGGGTCCGCAATGTTCAAATGAAGAGAACGGAGCTGCTTCTGTCCAGGACAACCCAGGAATGTCCTTATACTATATGTAAGAGAGAGCGGTAGCAGGAGCGCTACTGGTGTCCGTCAAACCTCGAATGGTATCCATTTGGATAGAAGCACAGGTATATGCTACATGCATGGCATTGCTGCCTGTTGCACCTCCGCCGGTGCCATTGGGCCAGCTGCAGGGTCGTCAGCTGGGAGCCACCCATCACAGATGTTTCGCCCCTTTGATCCCAGAACATCTCCAGGTGGTGGGGCAGCGATAGGGACGTCTCCCTACCGCTCCCTGCAGCTGACCCTAAGATCCTTGCTTGCCCCACATTGCGTCTTTCCTTCTGAGCCAAAGCCAGAAGCTTCCTTGCTCCGCCTCCTCAGCCAACTCCCTGAGTGCTATCTTCTGCCTGGACTCTGCAATTCCGAGAACCTTCAGGAAACATTGGATGGATTTTCCAGTAAAACCTCTGCAGCCGACTTCCACGGGGTAGGTGGATGCCTTCCACCCTGCTTCTGTACATGCCGCCGACAGCTCACTGTACTTCTTCTTCTTCCTTTCGAAGGCTGCTCCGTGCCTTCCTCCCACGGGACAGTGAGTTCAGCCATGATCACCGTCCTGGAAGAGGTGGACCACAGGACGATGTCTGGTCGTAAGGAAGTTGTGGCGATCTCGACTGGGAACTTGAATTGTTGGTCCAGGTCGACTCTCATGTTCCACTCACAACCCGGTGTCAGGGCAGACCACTCGTTCTGGTTGATGTTCTGTGCCTCAGCTCCTTGTCTGACGAAGTGTATCCGCAGTTGGGATGTTGACGAGCTGGTCTTATTCACTTCAAGTCTGCGTGCCTCCAAAACCTCTGCCAGTTTTCGAAGGACCTGGTCGTGGCGCCATCTGTACCGGGTCAACGCTGATTTGCAGCCTGTTAGTATGTGCTGCAAGCTGGGGTTTTGGGTGTCACAGAGATGGCAGTTCGCTTCCGAGCCATACCAGAGATGTAAATTTCTGGGACTTGGGAGGGTGTCATATGTGGACCTTATGAGGAAGCTCAGCCTCGCTTGTGGAATCCTCCACGTCAGCCCACGTTATGGCTCTGTTGGTGACTGCTTCCCAGTTTGTCCACCTCCCTTGTTGACATACATCTCATCCTCCATCCTAGTCACTTCTGAGATGACCAGCTCCTTCCTCTCCTTCTTTGAGGCTTCCTCGCCTTCTTTGTGGGGCTGGTCCCCACCCAAGCCTGGACCTGCCTGTCTGCAACCACCCGACTATCTCCTGATGTTTCAGCTGGCGGATAGCCTGGTCCACTGCCTGTTCAGCTCTCCACTTGCGCCACGTCCGAACTGGGGCCTTGGCTTTCTGCACGAAAGGGTCGGATGAGTCTCTGAGCTCGAACACGAGTCTCACCTTCTCCTGCCTGTAGCCAAGGTAGAGCGATCTCAATGGTAGCTGGAGTGTGTTTCTTCCAAACAGGGCTACATTGGAGAGGCACCGAGGAAGACCTAGCCATTTACGGATGTAATTATTGGCTTTTGAGTCCATCTTCAGTACTGCTGTTGAAGCAATCTCGCTCAATTTCAGTGGCCACATCAGGCGTTGGTACAAGGTGAACTGGTAGCACCAGATCACCAGATTTCCCGGGAGGTGGCTTTGGTCTAACTTCCCCAGGCCTTCAGAGAGCTGCGTCATGATGGAGGAAGTCATGTGTTTGTCTGATAGGTCGGCAGTGTAGAGCCTCCCAAGACTTCGCACTGGCTGCTCTACCAACAGCGGGATCTTCGCCCCGTCAACAGAGAAGGAGATGTTGTCACTCCTGGCTCCTTTCCGGATTGATAAGCTCAGAGACTTGGCTGGCTTTATTTTAATCCTCGCCCAAATGAGGAGCTCCTCCAGTCTTTTCAACAGCCTGTTCGTGCAAGCGGCTGTCTGCAACAGTGTGGTTACATCATCCATATAGCTTCTTAGGGCTGGCAGACGCTGACCTGACTGGTTTCTCACCCCTCGGACCATCTGTTTTCCACCGATCAGGATAATCTCGAAGGCTGCTGTGAACAGGATGGGTGAGATTGAACAACCCATCGCTATTCCTTTTTCGAGCTGCTGCCAACCAGTTGTGATTTCCTGCTTTGTGTAACAGACGTGGAAGTTGCTGAAGTAGGTAGATATCAAGCTTTGGATGGAGGTTGGTATGTGGAAGAAGTTGAGGGCGAAGGTGATGAGCTGGTGAGGAACAGATCCGTAGGCATTTGCCAGATCCAGCCAAACTACGTGCAGATCTGATTTCTCGCGTTTGGCTGTCTGGACAGGAAGTAGCTGGTCATGCGTCTTGCCATGACTGTGAAGAAAATCTTCCCTTCCACATTGAGTAGGGCGATGCCTCTAAACTGTGTGATGTTCCGGGAATCTTTCTCTTTTGGGATGAAGGTGGTTACGGCTCTGATCCATGACAATGGGATGGATTGGGTTTTCCAGGCAACTCTCATCAGCCTCCAGAGTAGCTTCAGCACCATGGAGCAGTTCTTATAGACCTTATAGGGTACGCCGTTCGGTCCCGGTGCTGATGCAGATCTTGCTTTCTCTACCACCTGCTTGATCTCTGTCCACTTGGGTGGTGAAGTATCGAACTGGGAGGCAGGTTCCGGGGGGCGAGGCACATGCCCTGGGGAGCCGAGGGGGATGTTCCTACTGCTGTCGCCAAGTTGTTCTTTGATGTGGTTCTGCAGCTCCTCTGCAGTGGTCTCAAGCTTTCCAGATTTCGTCTCCTCCAGCAGACCTCTGGCATACTTGAAAGGGTCCCGGAAGAAGCTCGCTCTTGCCTTCTCTTTCCTACCCCTGCGCTTCCGAATCCGTTCTGCTCTCCTCAGGTTTGCAAGCTTGGCTTTTAGTTAGTCCCAGATAGCCTTCAGACCCTCTTTCTCGTGCTCTTCGGATTTCCTCCACGCTTTCCGGAGAAGCCGTCTTTCTTTCACCAACTTAAAGATTTCCATCTCTCGCCTTCCTTTCTGCTTGGAGGTGTTCTTCTTCTGAGGCATCTCTCAAAACCTCTCCTTACCTTCTTCGTAGATGATGTTACCAAAGAGGTTGAGTTTGGCGGTTGTGCTCCCTGCCGACAAGTTCTGGAGGATTGGGTGTTCGCTCTGCTCAAAGCATCTCCATGCCTCCTTGTCGCTGGCTTTTGGCCACCTGACTTTGTGGATTGGCTTCTCCTTTGGTGTTGCTCCTCTTGTGGGTTTGCTGCTTGTGGGGTCAATGTGCTGCTCATGGGACAGTGAGTTCAGCCATGATCACCGTCCTGGAAGAGGTGGACCACAGGACGATGTCTGGTCGTAAGGAAGTTGTGGCGATCTCGACTGGGAACTTGAGTTGTTGGTCCAGGTCGACTCTCATGTTCCACTCACAACCCAGTGTCAGGACAGACTACTCCTTCTGGTTGATGTTCTGTGCCTCAGCTCCTTTTCTGACTAAGTGTATCCGGAGTTTTGGAGTTGACATACATTTTACATTGGAGAAGAAACTCTTCAAGTTATCCATCCATATCTACTGCATATCTGGCAACAGAGTGATGGTTTGAGGCTCGTTTGATACCTCACATTCTTGATGACTTACAGCCATTTTACCAATCATGTATTCCACACTGTTCCAGCATAATTTACAGCTAAATCTAGTCCCACCCCCCCCCCCAATTCCCATAGAGATCCATTCAAATGCAGAGACATTATAGTATCGCTTGTAAGAGTACCAGAAAATAAGATATCAAGAGTCTTTTGATGTTGTTGGGTCACAGACATCAGGAAGTCATGGCATACAAAGGATATGTGACCAAATATAAAAATTTTAAAGGCACAGTCAACTTAGTGTATGTAAACTTCTGACCCACTGTAATTGTGATATAGTGAATTAAAAGTGAAATAATCTGTCTGTAAACAATTGTTGGAAAAATTACTTAGGACATCTACTTTGTGCACGACACAACTGACTTGCCAACACTATAGTTTGCGAACATGAAATCTGTGGAGTGGTTAAAAATGAGTTTTAATGACTTCAACCTCAAGCCCAGTCTACATCAAACAGCCAAGAGGAGACCAGATGGGACGGGACGGTTTTAGAACGTTTTTTGAATAAAGTTTTAGCGGTGTGTACTGTCCAGTTTTAGAACGTCTGCTCTCGTCGGCCGGCATTTCCGAAATTGACCGTGTCAAGTTTTAAACCCGGAGTTTTAGAACCGTTTTAGAATGTAGGCTACGTAATAGAGGAAACATATTCTCTTAACCAATCATGAAGCAGCACAGCGGATTGGAAAATATGGCTGAATTTTGGACGGCAGAGAGAGCGGACGCGCTAATAAAGCTTTTTGAAGAAAGACCAAATTTATGTCCTCTCCTTTCTTCGCCGTCTTCTCTTCACTAGAAGTACAGTGAATAGAGCTCGGGAAGCGCTTGGGTGGTTGCCATGGCAACCGCACCGGCCACCATGTTGGGAGGATGATATAGCGTTAGCCAAATATAGTCTATATAATGTAGGCTATTACTAGAAAAGAAAGTGTAACTTTAGCTAACTAAAAAACACGCAAAATGAAAAAAAAACGGAAAAAGGAAGAGCGACAGATAAAATACCATATATAGAAAAATTGCTGGTTTATGCCAAAAAACGTTAGAAAAAATATAGAAAAAATAAGCACAATCAACAATGTCGATCCATATGAACTGCTGGCTAAGCACTGGACTAGGGATCCAGATTTGCTGCCTCCACTCACCTACCTTGACGTAGTGAACGATCTCATTTATGGCCTGAATGCCTACACTATGCAGGAATTTAAGAACTATAAGTCCTTGGAAGTGCACAAACAGTTCACTAATGGCTGGGTCCAAGAGCTATCAACAAGTTGGCCAACTGTGACAACACAGTCGTTTCAGCGAAATTTGCTTCTCTTTACTTTGCTAGCTGTCGTTAGCGTTACTTTACTCAACTGTGGACGCATACCAACAACATAGCTCGGTGTCAACCCATACAGTTTTCCCGTATAAAACATGGTTTTTCAAAGGTATACGGGCGTTTAAGGTTATGATATGGGAAATCTACTCTAATATGTTTTTTCCCCAAACGTTTTCCAACATAATTAATTCAATCGCAGCAATCATATTTTCTTTCTCCTTTTCTTTAGGGTCAGTCATGTGGGGTGTCTCTGTGACTGTTCAACTGTTTTAAAATGAGCACCTTGCTGAATTTGTACCCTATGTAGCTACACAGTCATTATTATGTGAGAAGCTAAATAGCCTACAGGAACATAACCTATTAAATAAACTTGAATCAGACAAATAACTGGTGGCTAGTGATTTTAATATAGGAATAGATAGATAATGTTCTATACGGTTTTTGGTGAATTTATACAGTTTTGTCCTATGCAAGTTGTTTTCATCACGTCTCCGGTGTCTCTGTAGCCTACTTAATGTAGCCTACTGCGGTAGATGAGTAGCTGTTGGACCCAGCCGTTCGTGAACTGTTCGTGCGCTTCCGAGGTACCGGCTGCTCAAGGCATTCTCTGCCCGCCTCCCGTCATAGGCTGAGATGCGTCCCTAACCCTGACTGCCCCCTGCATCCAAAAGCATGTTTTACAAACAATCTGGTTGATTTACCTGAAAATGTTGTAGCAATCCATCAGAATTAATACACACACAGTTAACGTTACAGATCTGCGAATAAACGGTTTATTTAACATGTTTGTGTTACGATCCTGGGGAAGGTTTGGACCTAAATGCACGACTGGGAGGCAGATTCAAGAAAAAGGAATATTTATTAAGCGTTGGGGTAGTCCCAAAGCTGTACAGAAAGGAAAACAGGGTATATACACAGAACATAAATAAAGTCCTACACGGACTGCTCCAAGCCGGAGCTGGACTTGAAAACAAGGCGGGTTCCAAGCCGGAACTAAAAGGGGTGCAGGACTGGAAGTCCAAGCCGGACTAGCTGCAGGGAGAGCCCTACTGTTCCAAGCCGGAACTGGAACAGGGACTGGACTGGAACTGGACTGGAACAGGACTGGAACAGGACAGGAACGGGACTGGAACTGGACTGGAACTGGACCGGGAGGTCCACTCAGGAAACGGGTGCTGGAACGGAATATGTTCCAAGCCGGAACTGGACAGGAACTGGACTGGAACTGGACCGGGAGGTCCACTCAGGAAACTGGTGCTGGAACGGAATACGTTCCAAGCCGGAACTGGACTTTAACGGAATGGTGGGCTATACACCGGGACTGGACTGGAACTGGACCGGGAGAATCACACAGGTGCAGGTTCTGGAACGGCGCGAATGTTCCAAGCCGAAACTGGACTTTACTTTGGCGGAGAATCTCACTCCGGGACTGAACAGGAACTGGACCGGGTTAACAACTTGAGTTAGAGGGTACAAAGCAGAGGTTAGTAGCAGGGTACTGCAGACAGGGTTACGACCGGGAGGTTTTAATGAAGGTTTAGTCGACAGCCAGGGTAAGCTGGCGAAAACCCGACGGAGCTGGGAGGTGAGGTGTAGCTTGGGTAGATCTCGTCGGAGCCGGCTGAACTCCAGGGATCCTGGAACCGTAACCGAAGTACAGGAGGTAGCTACGGCCGGACAGGAACAACAGAGAGAGATAGCCAGGCAGACTAGGCAGCGGATCTATACCCGAGCTGGAGGTGGGAGTACCGCAACACACTCACACAACATATAGGGAAGACAAACACTGCTACAGGGAGGCTGGAACCACGGCGTCTGGAGATTTGAAGGGAGACAAGTAAGTAGCATGCAACAGCGAATGTTACGGGAAGATAGCTACCAAACCGCAGAACAGGTAAGCAGATTAATCACAGCGGAATGCAACAACTCCGGACCAGAAGCGTGACAAGACATAGACAAGGTAGGTTAGTTAACAAACTGTAACAGGGTCTGAACGGTAACACACGTAATGAACCGACAAAGAAGGGGAGACAGCAGGTGGGTTAAATAAGGGAGTGAGATAGGAATCAACAAGGCACAGGTGCGGAAAGTAACCGGGAGTGCTTGCTAATTAGACAGGTGAGGAATGCAAACAACGAGAGGGGAAGGCGATAGGCGGAAACTAAAGTGGGCACAGGTGTGGAAATTAACCGGGAGTGCTTGCCAATTAGACAGGTGAGGAATGCAAGCAACGAGAGGGGAAGGCGACAGGCGGAAACCAAAGTGGGAAACAAAGAGAGCCAAACAGAGGGGAAACGCCTAACCTGAAGCAGAGGGGAAAACACGGACAAGGGAATCCAACAAGACACGGAGGGACATGACAAAACCGGGAAAACGGACTGGATGGGAACGGAACGTCACAGTACCCCCCCCTGAAATGAACGCCTCCTGGCGTTCAACTGAAACAACACCGGAGGATGAGGGCAGGAACGTTCAGGAGGTCGGCCACAGTGCGGACTGAACCGCACAGGAGGCCAGTCGTGGCATGGGCGGAGCCGCTCAGGAGGCCGGCTGTGGCGCGGGCGGAACCGCTCAGGAGGCCGGCTGTGGCGCGGGTGGAACCGCTCAGGAGGCCGGCTGTGGCGCGGGCGGAACCGCTCAGGAGGCCAGCCGCGGCGCGGGCGGAACCGCTCAGGAGGCCAGCCGCGGCGCGGGCGGAACCGTTCAGGAGGCCAGCCGCGGCGCGGGCGGAACCGTTCAGGAAGCCAGCCGCGGCGCGGGCGGAACCGCTCAGGAGGCCGGCGGCGTAGCAGGACTGGAAGAGAGGAATGGGGCGGGACTGAATGACTGGAACGGGGCGGGACTGGATGACTGGAACGGGGCGGGACTGGATGACTGGAACGGGGCGGGACTGGAAGACAGGAACGGGGCGGGACTGGATGACTGGAACGGGGCGGGACTGGATGACTGGAACGGGGCGGGACTGGATGACAGGAACGGGGCGGGACTGGATGTCTGGAACGGGGCGGGACTGGATGACTGGAACGGGGCGGGACTGGAGGGCTGGAACGTGGCGGGACGGGAGGGCTGGAACGTGGCGGGACAGGAGGGCTGGAACGTGGCGGGACAGGAGGGCTGGAACGTGTCGGGACGGGAGGGCTGGAAAGTGGCGGGACGGGAGGGCTGGAACGTGGCGGGACAGGAGGGCTGGAACGTGGCGGGACAGGAGGGCTGGAACGTAGCGGGACAGGAGGGCTGGAACGTGGCGGGACAGGAGGGCTGGAACGTGACGGGACAGGAGGGCTGGAACGTGGCGGGACAGGAGGGCTGGAACGGGGCGGGACAGGAGGGCTGGAACGTGGCGGGACAGAAGGGCAGGAAGGGGAACGGACAGGAGGGCTGGAAGGGGGACGGACAGGAGGGCTGGAAGGGGAACGGACAGGAGGGCTGGAAGGGGAACGGACAGGAGGGCTGGAAGGGGAACGGACAGGAGGGCTGGAAGGGGAACGGACAGGAGGGCTGGAAGGGGAACGGACAGGAGCGGCGATGACAGCATCGCCCTGGAAACAGGAGGCGGCGACTGCTGCATCGCCCAGGAAACAGGAGGCGGCGACTGCTGCATCGCCCTGGAAGCAGGAAGCGGCGACGACTGCATCGCCCTGGAGGCAGGAGGCGGCGACGGCTGCGTCGCCCTGGAAACAGGAGGCGGCGACTGCTGCATCGCCCAGGAAACAGGAGGCGGCGACTGCTGCATCGCCCAGGAAACAGGAAGTGGCAACTGCTGTGTCGCCCTGGAAACAGGAGGCGGCGACGGCTGCGTCGCCCTGGAAACAGGAGGCGGCGACTGCTGCATCGCCCAGGAAACAGGAAGCGGCAACTGCTGCGTCGCCCTGGAAACAGGAGGCGGCGACGACTGCGTCGCCCTGGAAACAGGAGGCGGCGACTGCTGCATCGCCCTGGAAGCAGGAGGCGGCGACGACTGCATCGCCCTGGAGGCAGGAGGCGGCGACGGCTGCGTCGCCCTGGAAACAGGAGGCGGCGACTGCTGCATCGCCCAGGAAACAGGAAGCGGCGACGACTGCATCGCCCTGGAGGCAGGAGGCGGCGACGGCTGCGTCGCCCTGGAAACAGGAGGCGGCGACTGCTGCATCGCCCAGGAAACAGGAGGCGGCGACTGCTGCATCGCCCAGGAAACAGGAAGCGGCAACTGCTGCGTCGCCCTGGAAACAGGAGGCGGCGACGGCTGCGTCGCCCTGGAAACAGGAGGCGGCGACTGCTGCATCGCCCTGGAAGCAGGAAGCGGCGACGACTGCTTCGCCCTGGAGGCAGGAGGCGGCGACGGCTGCGTCGCCCTGGAAACAGGAGGCGGCGACTGCTGCATCGCCCAGGAAACAGGAGGCGGCGACTGCCGCGTCGCCCTGGAAACAGGTGGCGGCAACTGCTGCGTCGCCCTGGAAACAGGAGGCGGCGACGGCTGCGTCGCCCTGGAAACAGGAGGCGGCGACTGCTGCATCGCCCAGGAAACAGGAAGCGGCAACTGCTGCGTCGCCCTGGAAACAGGAGGCGGCGACTGCTGCATCGCCCTGGAAGCAGGAGGCGGCGACGACTGCATCGCCCTGGAGGCAGGAGGCGGCGACGGCTGCGTCGCCCTGGAAACAGGAGGCGGCGACTGCTGCATCGCCCAGGAAACAGGAAGCGGCGACGACTGCATCGCCCTGGAGGCAGGAGGCGGCGACGGCTGCGTCGCCCTGGAAACAGGAGGCGGCGACTGCTGCATCGCCCAGGAAACAGGAGGCGGCGACTGCTGCATCGCCCAGGAAACAGGAAGCGGCAACTGCTGCGTCGCCCTGGAAACAGGAGGCGGCGACGGCTGCGTCGCCCTGGAAACAGGAGGCGGCGACTGCTGCATCGCCCTGGAAGCAGGAAGCGGCGACGACTGCTTCGCCCTGGAGGCAGGAGGCGGCGACGGCTGCGTCGCCCTGGAAACAGGAGGCGGCGACTGCTGCATCGCCCAGGAAACAGGAGGCGGCGACTGCCGCGTCGCCCTGGAAACAGGTGGCGGCAACTGCTGCGTCGCCCTGGAAACAGGGAGCGGCGACGGCTGCGTCGCCCTGAAAGCAGGAGGCGGCGACGACTGCATCGCCCTGGAGGCAGGAAGCGGCGAAGGGCTCCTCGCCCTGGGGACGGGCGACGACCACCACATCATTGCCCCGGAGAGGGGCGGTGGAGGCCGTATCTTTGCCCTGGGTACGGGCGGCGAGCAACGTCCGCGTAACCTGCTCTGACAGGCCCCTAAGAAGCTCCAACACCCCATCAAGACGGCGGCCCCGTCGATCACCAACCGCGGTCTGGCAGGCGAGGGCGTGACGGAACTGCTCCACAACGTCGTCTTGGGAGCTGGAGGGAGCGACGGCGACTGCATAGTCACCCTGGGGACGGGCAGCGGTGACCGTAACATCGCCCTGAGGGCTGGCCGGCGGCGACTGTGTAGCCTTGGAGGCCGGCCGGTGGGGACGGCGATGGCGTCGCCTTGGAGACCGGCCTGTGGCGACGGCGAGTGCGTTGCCCTGGAGGCCGGCGGTCCTAGCATCGCCCGGGCCTTGGCTCTCACCCAGGCACTGGCTCAGGTGCTTCTCCAGAGCATCCTGGCAGGCCAGTTCGTAACGGGACTGCCTAGCAGCATAACGGCCGAAGGCGGGGTGGAGCGGGGACAGGAAGTCGGCTAGGTCCTTATCTGGTCGGTTCATTCTGTTACGATCCTGGAGAAGGTTTGGACCTAAATGCACGACTGGGAGGCAGATTCAAGAAAAATGAATATTTATTAAGCGTTGGGGTAGTCCCAAAGCTGTACAGAAAGGAAAACAGGGTATATACACAGAACATAAATAAAGTCCTACACGGACTGCTCCAAGCCGGAGCTGGACTTGAAAACAAGGCGGGTTCCAAGCCGGAACTAAAAGGGGTGCAGGACTGGAAGTCCAAGCCGGACTAGCTGCAGGGAGAGCCCTACTGTTCCAAGCCGGAACTGGAACAGGGACTGGACTGGAACTGGACTGGAACAGGACTGGACCAGGACAGGAACGGGACTGGAACTGGACTGGAACTGGACCGGGAGGTCCACTCAGGAAACGGGTGCTGGAACGGAATACGTTCCAAGCCGGAACTGGACTTTAACGGAATGGTGGGCTATACACCGGGACTGGACTGGAACTGGACCGGGAGAATCACACAGGTGCAGGTTCTGGAACGGCGCGAATGTTCCAAGCCGAAACTGGACTTTACTTTGGCGGAGAATCTCACTCCGGGACTGAACAGGAACTGGACCGGGTTAACAACTTGAGTTAGAGGGTACAAAGCAGAGGTTAGTAGCAGGGTACTGCAGACAGGGTTACGACCGGGAGGTTTTAATGAAGGTTTAGTCGACAGCCAGGGTAAGCTGGCGAAAACCCGACGGAGCTGGGAGGTGAGGTGTAGCTTGGGTAGATCTCGTCGGAGCCGGCTGAACTCCAGGGATCCTGGAACCGTAACCGAAGTACAGGAGGTAGCTACGGCCGGACAGGAACAACAGAGAGAGATAGCCAGGCAGACTAGGCAGCGGATCTATACCCGAGCTGGAGGTGGGAGTACCGCAACACACTCACACAACATATAGGGAAGACAAACACTGCTACAGGGAGGCTGGAACCACGGCGTCTGGAGATTTGAAGGGAGACAAGTAAGTAGCATGCAACAGCGAATGTTACGGGAAGATAGCTACCAAACCGCAGAACAGGTAAGCAGATTAATCACAGCGGAATGCAACAACTCCGGACCAGAAGCGTGACAAGACATAGACAAGGTAGGTTAGTTAACAAACTGTAACAGGGTCTGAACGGTAACACACGTAATGAACCGACAAAGAAGGGGAGACAGCAGGTGGGTTAAATAAGGGAGTGAGATAGGAATCAACAAGGCACAGGTGCGGAAAGTAACCGGGAGTGCTTGCTAATTAGACAGGTGAGGAACGCAAACAACGAGAGGGGAAGGCGATAGGCGGAAACTAAAGTGGGCACAGGTGTGGAAATTAACCGGGAGTGCTTGCCAATTAGACAGGTGAGGAATGCAAGCAACGAGAGGGGAAGGCGACAGGCGGAAACCAAAGTGGGAAACAAAGAGAGCCAAACAGAGGGGAAACGCCTAACCTGAAGCAGAGGGGAAAACACGGACAAGGGAATCCAACAAGACACGGAGGGACATGACAAAACCGGGAAAACGGACTGGATGGGAACGGAACGTCACAGTACCCCCCCCTGAAATGAACGCCTCCTGGCGTTCAACTGAAACAACACCGGAGGATGAGGGCAGGAACGTTCAGGAGGTCGGCCACAGTGCGGACTGAACCGCACAGGAGGCCAGTCGTGGCGTGGGCGGAGCCGCTCAGGAGGCCGGCTGTGGCGCGGGCGGAACCGCTCAGGAGGCCGGCTGTGGCGCGGGTGGAACCGCTCAGGAGGCCGGCTGTGGCGCGGGCGGAACCGCTCAGGAGGCCAGCCGCGGCGCGGGCGGAACCGCTCAGGAGGCCAGCCGCGGCGCGGGCGGAACCGTTCAGGAGGCCAGCCGCGGCGCGGGCGGAACCGTTCAGGAAGCCAGCCGTGGCGCGGGCGGAACCGCTCAGGAGGCCGGCGGCGTAGCAGGACTGGAAGAGAGGAATGGGGCGGGACTGAATGACTGGAACGGGGCGGGACTGGATGACTGGAACGGGGCGGGACTGGATGACTGGAACGGGGCGGGACTGGATGACTGGAACGGGGCGGGACTGGAAGACAGGAACGGGGCGGGACTGGATGACTGGAACGGGGCGGGACTGGATGACTGGAACGGGGCGGGACTGGATGACAGGAACGGGGCGGGACTGGATGTCTGGAACGGGGCGGGACTGGATGACTGGAACGGGGCGGGACTGGAGGGCTGGAACGTGGCGGGACGGGAGGGCTGGAACGTGGCGGGACGGGAGGGCTGGAACGTGGCGGGACAGGAGGGCTGGAACGTGGCGGGACAGGAGGGCTGGAACGTGGCGGGACGGGAGGGCTGGAAAGTGGCGGGACGGGAGGGCTGGAACGTGGCGGGACAGGAGGGCTGGAACGTGGCGGGACAGGAGGGCTGGAACGTAGCGGGACAGGAGGGCTGGAACGTGGCGGGACAGGAGGGCTGGAACGTGACGGGACAGGAGGGCTGGAACGTGGCGGGACAGGAGGGCTGGAACGGGGCGGGACAGGAGGGCTGGAACGTGGCGGGACAGAAGGGCAGGAAGGGGAACGGACAGGAGGGCTGGAAGGGGGACGGACAGGAGGGCTGGAAGGGGAACGGACAGGAGGGCTGGAAGGGGAACGGACAGGAGGGCTGGAAGGGGAACGGACAGGAGGGCTGGAAGGGGAACGGACAGGAGCGGCGATGACAGCATCGCCCTGGAAACAGGAGGCGGCGACTGCTGCATCGCCCAGGAAACAGGAAGTGGCAACTTCTGTGTCGCCCTGGAAACAGGAGGCGGCGACGGCTGCGTCGCCCTGGAAACAGGAGGCGGCGACTGCTGCATCGCCCAGGAAACAGGAAGCGGCAACTGCTGCGTCGCCCTGGAAACAGGAGGCGGCGACGACTGCGTCGCCCTGGAAACAGGAGGCGGCGACTGCTGCATCGCCCTGGAAGCAGGAGGCGGCGACGACTGCATCGCCCTGGAGGCAGGAGGCGGCGACGGCTGCGTCGCCCTGGAAACAGGAGGCGGCGACTGCTGCATCGCCCAGGAAACAGGAAGCGGCGACGACTGCATCGCCCTGGAGGCAGGAGGCGGCGACGGCTGCGTCGCCCTGGAAACAGGAGGCGGCGACTGCTGCATCGCCCAGGAAACAGGAGGCGGCGACTGCTGCATCGCCCAGGAAACAGGAAGCGGCAACTGCTGCGTCGCCCTGGAAACAGGAGGCGGCGACGACTGCGTCGCCCTGGAAACAGGAGGCGGCGACTGCTGCATCGCCCTGGAAGCAGGAAGCGGCGACGACTGCTTCGCCCTGGAGGCAGGAGGCGGCGACGGCTGCGTCGCCCTGGAAACAGGAGGCGGCGACTGCTGCATCGCCCAGGAAACAGGAGGCGGCGACTGCCGCGTCGCCCTGGAAACAGGTGGCGGCAACTGCTGCGTCGCCCTGGAAACAGGGAGCGGCGACGGCTGCGTCGCCCTGAAAGCAGGAGGCGGCGACGACTGCATCGCCCTGGAGGCAGGAAGCGGCGAAGGGCTCCTCGCCCTGGGGACGGGCGACGACCACCACATCATTGCCCCGGAGAGGGGCGGTGGAGGCCGTATCTTTGCCCTGGGTACGGGCGGCGAGCAACGTCCGCGTAACCTGCTCTGACAGGCCCCTAAGAAGCTCCAACACCCCATCAAGACGGCGGCCCCGTCGATCACCAACCGCGGTCTGGCAGGCGAGGGCGTGACGGAACTGCTGCACAACGTCGTCTTGGGAGCTGGAGGGAGCGACGGCGACTGCAGTCACCCTGGGGACGGGCAGCGGTGACCGTAACATCGCCCTGAGGGCTGGCCGGCGGCGACTGTGTAGCCTTGGAGGCCGGCCGGTGGGGACGGCGATGGCGTCGCCTTGGAGACCGGCCTGTGGCGACGGCGAGTGCGTTGCCCTGGAGGCCGGCGGTCCTAGCATCGCCCGGGCCTTGGCTCTCACCCAGGCACTGGCTCAGGTGCTTCTCCAGAGCATCCTGGCAGGCCAGTTCGTAACGGGACTGCCTAGCAGCATAACGGCCGAAGGCGGGGTGGAGCGGGGACAGGAAGTCGGCTAGGTCCTTATCTGGTCGGTTCATTCTGTTACGATCCTGGAGAAGGTTTGGACCTAAATGCACGACTGGGAGGCAGATTCAAGAAAAATGAATATTTATTAAGCGTTGGGGTAGTCCCAAAGCTGTACAGAAAGGAAAACAGGGTATATACACAGAACATAAATAAAGTCCTACACGGACTGCTCCAAGCCGGAGCTGGACTTGAAAACAAGGCGGGTTCCAAGCCGGAACTAAAAGGGGTGCAGGACTGGAAGTCCAAGCCGGACTAGCTGCAGGGAGAGCCCTACTGTTCCAAGCCGGAACTGGAACAGGGACTGGACTGGAACTGGACTGGAACAGGACTGGACCAGGACAGGAACGGGACTGGAACTGGACTGGAACTGGACCGGGAGGTCCACTCAGGAAACGGGTGCTGGAACGGAATACGTTCCAAGCCGGAACTGGACTTTAACGGAATGGTGGGCTATACACCGGGACTGGACTGGAACTGGACCGGGAGAATCACACAGGTGCAGGTTCTGGAACGGCGCGAATGTTCCAAGCCGAAACTGGACTTTACTTTGGCGGAGAATCTCACTCCGGGACTGAACAGGAACTGGACCGGGTTAACAACTTGAGTTAGAGGGTACAAAGCAGAGGTTAGTAGCAGGGTACTGCAGACAGGGTTACGACCGGGAGGTTTTAATGAAGGTTTAGTCGACAGCCAGGGTAAGCTGGCGAAAACCCGACGGAGCTGGGAGGTGAGGTGTAGCTTGGGTAGATCTCGTCGGAGCCGGCTGAACTCCAGGGATCCTGGAACCGTAACCGAAGTACAGGAGGTAGCTACGGCCGGACAGGAACAACAGAGAGAGATAGCCAGGCAGACTAGGCAGCGGATCTATACCCGAGCTGGAGGTGGGAGTACCGCAACACACTCACACAACATATAGGGAAGACAAACACTGCTACAGGGAGGCTGGAACCACGGCGTCTGGAGATTTGAAGGGAGACAAGTAAGTAGCATGCAACAGCGAATGTTACGGGAAGATAGCTACCAAACCGCAGAACAGGTAAGCAGATTAATCACAGCGGAATGCAACAACTCCGGACCAGAAGCGTGACAAGACATAGACAAGGTAGGTTAGTTAACAAACTGTAACAGGGTCTGAACGGTAACACACGTAATGAACCGACAAAGAAGGGGAGACAGCAGGTGGGTTAAATAAGGGAGTGAGATAGGAATCAACAAGGCACAGGTGCGGAAAGTAACCGGGAGTGCTTGCTAATTAGACAGGTGAGGAATGCAAACAACGAGAGGGGAAGGCGATAGGCGGAAACTAAAGTGGGCACAGGTGTGGAAATTAACCGGGAGTGCTTGCCAATTAGACAGGTGAGGAATGCAAGCAACGAGAGGGGAAGGCGACAGGCGGAAACCAAAGTGGGAAACAAAGAGAGCCAAACAGAGGGGAAACGCCCAACCTGAAGCAGAGGGGAAAACACGGACAAGGGAATCCAACAAGACACGGAGGGACATGACAAAACCGGGAAAACGGACTGGATGGGAACGGAACGTCACAGTTTGTTTACTAAAGAAACCCGCTCTTTTTAAGGGAAACGGGTAGAAGATTAGTGAATTACTTGACTCAGACACGGGTCCAGAGGGAGAGTATACTCCCAACATGGCGGCTGGTCTAGAATGCAACGCTTGTGACGTCAGCTTTCCGAGCTCTATAGTGCCACAACGGCATCGCTGTCACTGTCAGACATAACGTTAACGAAGCTACTGTAAAAAATAAGTGACAAGTCAAGCCAACATTATTAACAGGATAGCTACGTTATATTTAGACCACTCGGTACCAAATATGCCAATAAATAAATAATCATATGTTTAGCTAGAAACAAAATACACATAGAAAGGTCACAAGAAGAAACAAACAGTCAAGTACACGGAGTCGTTGTCATGGAAACATTAGTTTATTTGTTTACTTGGCACGTTCTGAAGATTTCTCCCGTCTCGTCTGGTCTGAAGTCGGCTGTTTGATGTAGACTGGGCTTAAGTGTATGTAAACTTCCGACTTCAACTGTATCTATCAGCGCTTACCTGTATTGGGGATTAATCAAAGTAGTCGAATATTCAAATAATTGTTGATGGGGCCCACAATCGACATTTAAAACGTTTTCCTGTGCTGCAATTGAGCTGAACTTTTAATGACGGTAACTGTCTGGTACCTTAAATTGGTGCGGTCATGCCTGGACAGGATCATAGAGTTCTGTGGGATCACAGAACTTCTACAGTTTTGCGGTGGGGATCATAGACATGCATATTAACTAGACAGGAAAGTATGCCCTCAGCCAACCTAAGTTTTGAAGGACCCGGAAGTAAGCCTGTACTGCGCATGCACGGGCTGTGAGCGCAAAACATTGGAGCTCCCATTAAAATGAATGGGGAATATCTTTGAAGGTGAAATTAAACTTCCCCGATGATATTTTTCCATAACGTTCATCAAATTTTAATTGAAAACAAGATGAAAATATGTAAAATATTTAGGAAAATGTCATTTTAATATTTCCTCAACACTGGAACAAAAAAATCATTGTTTCACAAAGCGCTACCCATAATGAATGTTATGATCACAAAAAATTGACTGATTAGGTTTCTTTGGTTGTCAAATCAGCTTGGTTTTCTCCATTAATTTCAATAGGCAGAAAGCTCTATTGCGCCCAGCACGTAGAACTTTATAAGAACTAGAAAGGCAATGTGGTCACATGGTAACATTAAACCCTATTCAATTTGGTACTAACGCAAGTGGCACCACCGCAAGATGGCTGCCACGGCCTGGAAATAGTATTACCAATGAGCTCTGCCATGTATTTCCTATGGAGCGTTGTGCAATACAACGAAGTCACCCCAGCACAATTTAGGTGCCAAAAGCTCACTAGCTCACAATAAGGTCATCACTAGAAGCAGGCAATAACATTAAAAAATGTTTTAGGCTGTACAGAAATGAGAAAGGCGTGATTTAAAAAAATATATATAAATAAATAATCGGTGAGCATTGAGTAGGCAGCACTGATCTCTGATTTGGAACAGGGTCACGTGATGACCCTAGTAAAGTCACAGTAGCATCACGTGAGGAGGCCTATTCCCATTGTGCCTTCCAGTCCACCGTGCTACGTCATAAGTTAGCTCGTAAGTAACATACAGCTAACTAGCTTGGTAGGTTAGCTAACAGCAAAGATTCTTAAACCAACTAATCTCCTTGCTAACAGTTATGAAGTTTGCTTGCCATTGTGTTGCCATCTTGTGCATAATAATGAAATGGTTTTCAAATGCTTTCATGTGTGGAATATTTCTACTTCACATTTATATATATACGTATATAGATCCTTTCCAAAAAATTAGAATATCATGGAAAAGTTTTTTTTTTCCATAATTCCATTCAAAAAGTGAAACTTTCATAGATTATAGATTCATTACACACAAAGTGAAATATTTCTAGCCTTTATTTGTTTCATTTTTCATAATTTTGGCTTACAGCTCCAGAAAACCCCCAAAACAGTATTTCAAGAAATTAGAATAGTGTGTCGAAAATCAGCATTTACTTCAGTTATTTCAGAGAATGAGTGGAGTGGCTTGACTCGAGGAATCCGACAGTTTTAGCCCATGTCCCGGATACGTCTGTACGTGGTGGTTTTTGAAGCACTGACTCCAGCCTCAGTCCACTCCCTCTGCATCTCCGCCACATTTTGGAATCGTCTTTGCTTGACAATCCGCTGAAGCCTACGGTCATCTCTTTTGCTTGTGCACCTTCTCCTGCCACATTTTTCCCTTCCACTAAACGTTCTATTGATATGCTTGGACACTGCACTCTGTGAACAGCCAGCCTCCTTAGCGATGACCTTTTGTGGCTTACCCATCTTCTGGAGGGTGTCAATGATGGTCTTCTGGCCAATTGTCAAGTCTGCAGTCTTCCCCATACTGAATCAAACTGAGATAAACTTTGCAGGTGTTTTGAGTAAATTAGATGATAGTGTGACACTCAGTCTAAAACATTCATTCTCTGAAATAACTGAAGTAAATGCTGATTTTCGACACACTATTCTAATTTCTTTTGGGGGTTTTCTGGAGCTGTAAGCCAAAATTATGAAAAATGAAACAAATAAAGGCTAGAAATATTTCACTTTGTGTGTAATGAATCTATAATCTATGAAAGTTTCACTTTTTGAATGGAATTATGGAAAAAAAAAAAACTTTTCCATGATATTCTAATTTTTTGGAAAGGATCTGTATATATAAAAAGTTGGCGTGCTGCTGAGAGGGAACTGCTTGAAAGCCTAAATAAAACTCTTCTCCTGCCTGTGTCTGATTGTGTGTCTGGAACATAGACTGTATAAAAATATGGACAAAGTCACTGTGACGTCACCCGGCCTCGTAAAAACCAATTTGAGTCTCCGGAAGACTTTTTCGCCGCCGGTTTGAATAAACTGCATCTGCTCCGTGGAGCCGAAGTGACGTTGTCAGAAGCAGGGTCAAATGGATATGGTCTTCATGGTCCAGGCACAGTATGATTCAGTATGACAGTTCAGGGTGGAGAAGCCCATGACCTGACCAAACACACCATTTTGCAAAACGAACTCGCGGTAAACTTCCTAAAGTTGCCAATGTTTTATGTTGTAAGTTGCTCACCACCGTCTTTTTAGCTAACCGCTAATTAACTCGACTGTGACAGAGCAGTCTGTCATGGTTTTCCGCAGCATGAAACCCCGTTCTAAAAACTGTTCCAGATAAAGTCGGCATTGTAGGTTAGTGGGTTCACACGCTAGCTAAAGCATAGTGGTCTACATTACATCGTAGCTGGCATTAACTTTCATCTGCATCCTGTAACCTAATCACAAACATTGCAAACATTTACAAACACAGACTCTGTATTCTTTTCCGATAAATTACCTGTTTTTAATAGTATTGTCATTAAGACCCCGATAGTCAATACAAGGCCTCAGCCCTCCGTCTTTTTTCTTAACGAAGAAAAAACCAGCGCCGGCTGGAGATGTAGATGGTCTGATAAAGCCATTAGCCAAAGATTCCTCAATATACTGCTTTATAGCAGCACTCTCAGGAACTGATAAAGCATACAGTGAACCCATGGGAGGAGCAGTACCTGGGTACAGCTCAATGGTGCAGTTATAAGGTCCATGGGGCGGCAATCTGGTGGCGCTTTGTTTACTAAAGACCTCAGCAAGGTCCAAGTACTCCGCTGGAACACCTGCGGGTAGAGTAAATTTGAGCGCCCCTACCACCTATGGATTACTGGAAGCGGTGTCAGACGACCTGTCCCAATCCAAATGCTCCATAGAACCCCCCTCAGAATCACTGTCAGAACTGAGTTCGAAGAGGTCAGGGGCGTGGCCCGCACAACAACAATGCGATTGGCACTGAGGACCCCACTGACAAATAGGGTCCCTATCTCTACCCCAACTGACATGAGGGTCATGTAACCCTAGCCATGAGTGACCGAGCACCAGTGGGTATGACGGGGAATCGATAAGGAAGAACCTTATTCTCTCTGAGTGGCCCTGGAGAGGAATGTGCAACTCTATGGGGCTAGTTCTCCGCTCAATATTTCCTGAGCCCAAAGGACGACTATCGAGAGCAGTAACCTGACGAGTGCCAGTAAGTCGGTATGTGTGTGAATTTCTAACTCCCTAGCCCATTTAGCATCAATAAAAGATTCCACCGCCCCGGAATCTATAAAAGCGTCAATGCTAACTGAGCGTCCCTCCCAAAACAGCTGGACGGGTAACAGGGTCAGAGAAATAGTATAATTTTGTCTCACTGAGGACCTCGGTCTCCCTAGTGAGACCCCTCGTTTCCCGCCAACTTAGGACATTGATCCTTTGAATGACCCCTGCGTTTGCAGTATTGGCACCAGTACCTCCGCAGTCTCGCTCTCCTAGATAGGTGGAGGGACGACCCATCTACCTGCATGGGCTCTTCCTGATCAGCGGTGGGCGGGAATACTGGGCGGAGTACCTACTGATAACACGGATTTAAAAAGGACGGGGTGGATTTTACACTCACGTTTGCGTTCTCTAATCCGGTTATCAAGGCGTATAGCCGTGGTAACCAGATTACTAAACTTAGCGGGTGGGTCGAACATAGCTAACGCGTCCTTAATAGGGTTGGACAATGCTTGGAGGAATAATGATTTAAGTGGGCAGTCAGGCCAGCCCGTCTCCCCGGCTAGCGCTCGAAATACTATAGAGAAAGCTGCTACAGTGTCAGTACCCTGGCGCAAACTGGTCAATTTCCTGGCCGCCTCTTCACCTGAAACCTTGTGATCAAAGACCAGCTGCATTTCCTTCATGAGCTGAATTGGATCACGGATAACTGGGGCGTTGGCCTGAATTAGGGGGTCAGCCCTAGCGAGAGCCTGGTCATTGAGGAGGGACAAAATAAACGCCACTCGGGATTCTGATGTAGAAAAGCGGGAGGGCTGTGTTTGAAAAAATATCAAGCAATGAGTTAGAAATGGACGGCATTTCCCCAGTTCCCCACCATAACGAGGCGGCAGTTGGAGTTTGGGCTCTTTAAGGGTACGTGGCATGGGAATGGGAGGAGTCTGTGCTTGTGTTACTGGAGGAGGATTAACTGCTACAGAAAGTCTATACAGACTCTCTGTTAATTTCTGCAGGCTCCATCAACTGGCCTTGTTGAGTTTGCAAATTTAGAAGCGCCTCCTCAGAGGTAATTCCTGTAGTGCCCTGGCTAGGCAGCGTTTTGTACGATTCCTTAGAAGTTGCTGGTCCTTCCATAGTGACTTCGATATTCTGTGAGGGTTAGAGTAAGGTTCGGAGAACCAGACGCGACCGATAAAGATTCTAAAAACATATCTAGGAAGATACGCCACAAAAGTGGAAGAACCGCACCAGGGAGGAGATAACAAAAGTACGGGAGCAAAACTTCCCTTGCACAAGGCAAATCAATGCAACCTCAAAAACGGAGGCGTATCGCAATAAACAGCGAGAATAAATAACAAAAGAACCTCACGCACTAAATCACTAGGCGCAACAGGAGGTTAGAGAAGTAAAAACTCAAAAAAACGAGTGAAAGAAAGGAACAGAAAATAAAACCTGTTATCCAAAGCACTAAGGCAAAAGAGCTTGAAAACAAAGGGTAACAGGTAAAAAGAATAAGGATAATGAAAACGATAGGAAAGAAAAGAGAAAACCAATCTAATCCTAATATCTTTAACCTCTTAATACCAAGGGCAAAATATACCAATTCTCGCCTGTTTTTACTAGTGACAAACAAAGCTGTTTATCTCAAAAACTGTAAAGGCTACAAATATGGTTCATAGCTTTTATTAAAACAGAGAACTGCATTATTATGACTTAAGTAGTCATAATTCATATACATACACTTCTTGCTACTTAACTACAACAATTTATGTACAGAAATTGTGAAAAAACTAAAAAACGGGTACCTAAATTCAAATTTCAGATTTTTTACCTGATGAGCTACAAGAGCTATGGAGGAAATAACTCCTCTTTGTGATTCCTCAATATGCTGCCTATGTCTGCTAAAGATATGGTGTCAATATCACAAATCATTCAAATTCTACAGAGCTTTTTTTCAGGTGAACAATTTCAGTTACCAAAGTTGGCACAAATTGTGCCAAATTGTGCAAAATGGCCCAGGTTCCAGAAAAGTCTCAATATAATTTATTTAAGTTTTACAATAAAATATGATAATTGGCAATAAAGGTTAATTTTTAGATGTGTTTTTGGTGTGTTTCATATTACACAACTAACTAGCCTACCCGTGGTCCCCAAAAAGCTCTCCAAACCCATGTAGCAGCACAGTGAATCTTGTCTTCTACCATTGGGTCTTTGAGAAATCACAAAGAAATTTGAGGTTTTATAAGAAGCTATTCTATACCTCACTGTACCATTCGCTGAATTAGCAAAACTTTATGCCAACAAATCCTCAAATGCTATTTGATGTATGCCATCAGAGCTACCCATGCTCTGTGATAATTGTAATCTAAACATAACACTTTCAGAAGAAAGTCGTTTTCAAAGGAAATGTGGCTTATTCAGTCCAAATAAGCAATACTTTAAAAGCACAGGTGTACTAAAATAAAACCTTTAAATGGTGTTCAATTGAATTTTTAAAAAAGGAGAGCCGATGCGCACACGCTATATTCACACAATAAATAATAGCCTACAAAGAGAACAAACCGTGCATTTTATGCCTCTAAAACCAATACAGTCGTTTAATGTTAGCTAGCAATGGCTAGTTGGAAGGTTTCGAATAACAAGCAATGAGGTCCGGGTTACACGACAGGACACACGCTTTAAATAGCCATAGCCTACACAACTTGAATATATCGCCCTTCCTTGTCCGGGACGGGCGACGGCTATTAACTAGCCTGCTTGTTGCGGGAAAAGAGTACGAGTTGAAAGGGGTAGTGGAATATACGAGATCAGCGCAGGTAGTTTAATCTGGTAGTCTGCAGTATGCATGCAGAAGGAAGCATGTTATTTGAATACATCGTCCCTTCCATAGCGGACCACAAGCTTAACCGTAACTGCAGTCACTTAGCTTTAGCGAAAATTTCAGAAATCCAGTTATTTTTCACTGGCAATGCGCAGCATGCACCATGCATGTAGAAGGAAGCACGTTTAAAACAGCAGAATGTTATTTGAATACATTGCCTGTTTCCATAGGCATAGCTCCAAGTTATACCCAAACCGCGAGGAACCGAAGGAAACCACTTGCAGAAGGACTAGCAAATCTTCCAGCAACACTCATCGAAGGACCAAAGCAATCTGCTTGGAAACGGAGAGAAAGGACGATCCAATCCAGAGACGCTGCCAAAAGACAGAACTTTCTGGACACATCAAAGCCACGGAACCAGCCTGTGTAGCTACTCCAGTACAGTAAGACTGACACAATCATCCAGGCAATAGTTTAGGAAAACCTTTGTTTAATGTTTGTTACCAATGTAATTACATATTTGATTGTATCCATTGCGTGTAGAGTAACGTTAATTTATAACTTAACACAGCAGGCTATCGACAGCCAATTAGCCTCACATAAGCTAAAGTTACAGAGCCTACTCTAACTGACTCTAACACTAATTTACAATCCGCCTCCCTTTTAAATGGAGATCTGTGCATGCAATCTCCCTTTGTACTAATACCTAACCCATTAGATCTAGGATCCTGTGCCTGTAAATGGATAGGGGCCTGGAATTTAGCTAGACGTAGCTAAATCTCTATAGCCTCAATACACCCCATGTTTCAGGCCACGTTAGCTTCATGCTAAAGCTAGATTTGTATTTCCCCCCTCAAGATACGTCTTGTGATCTCTGAACACCACATGTTCTGGCGCACATACAGAAATAGAACTGTGAATTCTATATGCCTCATTCTTTGTCTACTCTTTGTTTTCCTTTCCATATCATTTGCTGCTTTTAGGATGTTAGTTTAGACATGTTTGTTATTTAATAAATGGTATTGTAACGTTCCGTTCCCATCCTGTCCGTTTTCCGTGTTTTGCCCTTTCCCTCCGTGTCATGTTTGACTCCCTTTGTCCGTGTTTTTCCCCTTGCTGCAGACTGGGCGTGTTCCCTCTGTTTGTTTCACTCCATTTCCCCACTCCTGCCTCAGCCTATCTCCTTCCTCCATTTCGGCATGCATTCCTCACACTCCGCTCTGTTCAATCACCCACGCATACATTTGCACGCTTTCTTGATTGTTTCCAATTTCACTCCCTATTTAACCCACCTGCTGGCTGCTATCCAGCGCCAGTTCGTTAACGTTGTTTCGTTTGTATCCTGGTCTTGTATTCCCTTGTCTGTTTATCTTGCTAACAGTTTGGTTCTGTCTCGGTGCTTAGATGCACACTGCCTACTGTTGTTTGCTAGTCTGTCCTGTTTTGATGCGGTCCTATATGCCGCGCCTTACCTGTCTCGTTAACCACTACTCTGTTATTTCTGCCAGTCTACAGTTGTGCGCTACTCCCTGATTGTGTTCCGGTACCCCCGCTTCCATCTAACATAGCGCCCACAGCGAGGCGTTCTGCTCCTCCATTCTACAGTTGTTCCTGTCCAGCCGTGGCTACCGCCATTGTTACGGTTCCGGTTGCATCTACTGCTGTTGCCCTGCTGCCTCAACCGGGCCAACCCGAGGTCCGCTGCACTGCCCTGCCCTGCCGTATCTGCCGCAACCCCTTCCTCTGCATCAACTACCTGGTTACCTGTTACTAATCCGCCAAGTCCAGTTCCAGTTTGGGACAATTCCTGAGAGACCCGCACAGTCCAGTTCCGGTCTGGAACATTCCAGTGTTCCAGTCTTGTCCAGTTCCAGTTTGACCCGATCCAGTTCCTGTCCAGTCCAGTTCCGGTTTGGAACATCCAGTGTTCCAGTCCAAGTCCAGTTCCGGTTTGGAACAACCCAGTGTTCCAGTTGGTCCAGTTCCGGTGTGATCCGATCCAGTTCCCCGTCCTGTCCAGGTCCGGTTTGGAACTCCAGGGTTCCCGTACAAAAGTCCAGTTCCTGTCTGGAACATCTTGTGTTCCAGTACAAGTCCAGTTCCGGTTTGGAACATTCTGCGTTCCAGTTAAAGTCCAGCTCCGGCTTGGAGCAAAGTGAAGTCCCGGAGAATCTCCGGACTTTATTGTTTTTCTGTTTGTATTCTGTGTACAGCTTGGGACTGCCCCAAGCTATATAAAAACTACCTTTTCTGTCCTTCTGCCTCCTGGTCGTTGCACTTGGGTCCAGCCCGTATTCAGGCCCATGACAGAACGAACTGGCCAAAGTATGGACCCAGCCAACTTAGAGCAGATCCGTCACGCCTTCGCCTGATAAACCGTGGTCAGCGACTAACAGGGCCGCCGTTTAGATGATGTGTTGGAGGTTCTGAGGGGGCTGTCAGAGCAAGTCACGTAGATGTCGCTCCACCAGCCTCTTCCTTGGATCCCTTTGGGTCCGACTACATCTACGTCCGAACAGCCTCCCAAAGTTCCGGCTCCCTCTCCGGGTCAGGAACCCAGAGTTCAACATCCTGAGTTGTACCGTGGAGGTCTGGGGAAGTGTCGTGAATTCCTTATGCAGTGCGACATCATCTTCCGCATGCAGCCCACCTCCTTCGCCTCTGACTCCTGCAAGATCGCGTTCGTGATGAGCAGCCTGGGAGGCAGTGCCTTGGAGTGGGCCACGTCTGTGTGGTCAGAGCCAGATGTCAGCCTGCACTCACTTTTCCATCTTCACCTCAGAGATGCGACGCGTCTTCGACCACCCAGTCTGTGGACGAGATGCTACCCAACGCCTTCTTCAGATTCGGCAGGGCAGTCGCAGTGTGGCGGAGATGGCGGTTCAGTTCCATACCCTCGCTGCTGAGGCGGGATGGAACGACACCGCACTTCAGGGGGCCTTCCGACAGGCCCTGAGTGAGGACTTAAAGGACCAGCTAGCTACCCGTGAGGAGTCCAACTCTCTCAACTGCCTCATTAATCTTGCCATCGCCATTGATAACCGTCTCAGAACCCGGGCCCGAGAGAGAGGGAAGAATCCCTCACGAGGCCCATTCTCCACGCTTCACGGTGGTCGTCTACCCTCCCCCGTCAAGGGGTCGAGGGTTTCATCTATTCCCTCCGAGGAGGAACCCATGCAGTTGGGTAAGATCACTGTGGACGCTGAGGAGCGTCAACGACGATTCCAGACCAGATCTTGTTTTTATTGTGGCAAACCAGGCCACCACATTGCTGCCTGTCCTGTTCGCCCCAAAAGATGTGGCTCGCCAGTAAAACTGGGCGTCCTGACGAGCCCTATTATCCCTAACCATTCAGCCCAGAGCCATGTCGAATTTAAGTCTACTCTTCTTTGGAAGAACCACACCGCTTCGTCGTCTGCCCTCATCGACTCCGGTGCCGATGCTAACTTTATTGACATTTCGTTTGTTGAAAAGTTTGGGATTCCCACCGAACCCTTATCTATTCCAATTACTGCTCTCGCCCTGGACGGTAGGAGCCTGGGTTTAGTCACCCACTCCACCGTTCCCCTCCAACTAGTGTTATCAGGTAACCATCATGAAACCATCCAATTATTTTTGATCCATTCCAAACAATCCTCTTTGGTTCTAGGACAAACCTGGCTACGCCTCCATAACCCTCACATCAATTGGCGTTCCGGTCAAATCCTGGCCTGGAGCAGTCACTGTCTGGCTAACTGTCTGCGATCTGCTCTACCCTCCTCGGGGGGCAAACACAATATTTCCACTCAACCTGTACCTGATTTAACCGATGTACCCAGTCAGTATCACGACCTGTCGCAAGTGTTTTGCAAATCACGTGCTGTGTCATTGCCTCCCCATAGACCCTATGACTGTTGTATTAATCTTCTGGCAGGAGCCAAACTTCCATCTGGCTGCCTCTACAGTCTGTCGGGTCCGGAGAAGATGGCAATGGAATCCTATATGCACGAGTCACTTGCTTCAGGTATTATCCGACCCTCTTCTTCCCCGGTTGGTGCAGGGTTCTTCTTTGTGGCTAAGTAGGACGGGTCGCTGCGGCCCTGCATCGATTACCGGGGCCTCAACGAAATCACTATTCGCAACAAGTACCCCCTCCCTTTAATTAATTCTGCCTTTGAACCCCTTAACCAGGCTGTCATTATTTCTAAGCTCGACCTCCGCAACGCGTACCACTTGGTCCGGATTCGCGAGGGGGACGAGTGGAAGACAGCATTCAATAGCCCGCTTGGCCACTATGAATATTTGGTTGTTCCTTTCAGTTTAACTAATGCTCCAGCTGTTTTTCAGGGGATGGTGAACGATGTGTTACACGACCTACTGGGAAGGTTTGTGTTTGTATACATCGACGACATCCTAATTTTTTCTAAGACCCCACAGGAACACATACTCCATGTTCGGGAGGTTCTCCAACGACTCCTGGAGAAGGCCGCCCAGGCTTCCCAACCGGATCCCCGCAATAACCCTAATTCCTCTCTTTTTGTTCCCGACTCCGTCCGTTCCCAGGTCCTGGAATGGGTTCACGCCTCCCGTCTGGCTTGTCACCCAGGAGTTGCCAGGACCATCGCCCTGGTCAGGAGGAGTTTTTGGTGGCCCACCCTCAAGGGGGATACCCGTGCCTTTGTCCTAGCCTGCTCTGTTTGCGCCAGGAGCAAGGCATCCCACCAGCCTCCCTCCGGTCTTCTCCACCCCCTTCCTGTCCCGGGCCGACCTTGGAGCCACATCGGCGTGGACTTCGTCACCGGTCTACCTTTGTCAGAGGGCAACACTACTATACTGACAATTGTAGACCGGTTCTCCAAGGCGGTTCACTTTATCCCTCTCCCTAAACTGCCTTCCGCTTTTGAAACAGCGGAGCTCCTGGTGCTGCACGTGGTCAGACTGCACGGGATCCCCTCTGATATTGTTTCTGACCGTGGGCCCCAATTCTCCTCCCAGGCCTGGAAGGCGTTCTGTGTGGCCCTGGGTGCTTCTGCGAGGCTGTCGTCTGGGTTCCATCCTCAGACTAACGGCCAGACGGAGAGGGCGAACCAGGACCTGGGGGCCGCCTTGCGGTGCGTGACAGCACGCAATCCCTCTTCCTGGAGCCGTTTCCTCCCGTGGGTGGAATATGCACACAACTCCCTAAAGAGCACCGCCACGGGGATGTCCCCCTTCGAATGCTCCTTGGGGTACCAACCCCCCCTCCTGCCGGCCCAGGAATTAGAGGTGGCGGTCCCTACCGTTAAGTCCCACCTCCTCAGGTGCAAGCGTGTGTGGAAGCTGACACGCACCGCGCTCCTTCGCACCAATTCCCGTACTCAGCGCCTGGCGGACCTTCACAGGACCGCAGCCCCGCAGTACAAACCCGGTCAGCAGGTCTGGCTTTCCACAGCCACTATCCCCCTACAATCCACCTCTAAGAAGCTTCAGCCCCGCTTCATTGGTCTCTTCACCATCCTTTGTGTCCTTAACCCCGTTACCATTAAACTTTCCCTCCCTGTTTCCCTGAAAATCCATCCTGTTTTTCACGTCAGTCAGGTCAAGCCTGTCGCCTCCAGCCCCCTCAGTGCTCCCGCGGTCATTCCACCACCGCCCCGGATTATCGACAACGCATTATCGACAACGCCCTGGCCTACACGGTGAGTTGCATACTCGACATTCGCCGCATGGGCCGGGGCTTTCGATATCTTGTCGACTGGGAGGGGTATGGCCCTGAAGAGCGGTCCTGGCTACACAAGAGCCTTATTTTGGACCACTCTCTCATTCTCGATTTCCACAATCGGTACCCTGATAAGATTAAGCCTCCGGGTACGCCAGGTGGCGTTCATTAAGGGGGGGGTACTGTAACGTTCCGTTCCCATCCTGTCCGTTTTCCGTGTTTTGCCCTTTCCTTCCGTGTCATGTTTGACTCCCTTTGTCCGTGTTTTTCCCCTTGCTGCAGACTGGGCGTGTTCCCTCTGTTTGTTTCACTCCATTTCCCCACTTCTGCCTCAGCCTATCTCCTTCCTCCATTTCGGCATGCATTCCTCACACTCCGCTCTGTTCAATCACCCACGCATACATTTGCACGCTTTCTTGATTGTTTCCAATTTCACTCCCTATTTAACCCACCTGCTGGCTGCTATTCAGCGCCAGTTCGTTAACGTTGTTTCGTTTGTATCCTGGTCTTGTATTCCCTTGTCTGTTTATCTTGCTAACAGTTTGGTTCTGTCTCGGTGCTTAGATGCACACTGCCTACTGTTGTTTGCTAGTCTGTCCTGTTTTGATGCGGTCCTACCTGCCGCGCCTTACCTGTCTCGTTAACCACTACTCTGTTATTTCTGCCAGTCTACAGTTGTGCGCTACTCCCTGATTGTGTTGCGGTACCCCCGCTTCCACCTAACGTGGCGCCCACAGCGAGGCGTTCTGCTCCTCCATTCTACAGTTGTTCCTGTCCAGCCGTGGCTACCGCCATTGTTACGGTTCCGGTTGCATCTACTGCTGTTGCCCTGCTGCCTCAACCGGGCCAACCCGAGGTCCGCTGCACTGCCCTGCCCTGCCGTATCTGCCGCAACCCCTTCCTCTGCATCAACTACCTGGTTACCTGTTACTAATCCGCCAAGTCCAGTTCCAGTTTGGGACAATTCCTGAGAGACCCGCACAGTCCAGTTCCGGTCTGGAACATTCCAGTGTTCCAGTCTTGTCCAGTTCCAGTTTGACCCGATCCAGTTCCTGTCCAGTCCAGTTCCGGTTTGGAACATCCAGTGTTCCAGTCCAAGTCCAGTTCCGGTTTGGAACAACCCAGTGTTCCAGTTGGTCCAGTTCCGGTATGATCCGATCCAGTTCCCCGTCCTGTCCAGTTCCGGTTTGGAACTCCAGGGTTCCAGTACAAAAGTCCAGTTCCGGTCTGGAACATCTTGTGTTCCAGTACAAGTCCAGTTCCGGTTTGGAACATTCTGCGTTCCAGTTAAAGTCCAGCTCCGGCTTGGAGCAAAGTGAAGTCCCGGAGAATCTCCGGACTTTATTGTTTTTCTGTTTGTATTCTGTGTACAGCTTGGGACTGCCCCAAGCTATAATAAAAACTACCTTTTCTGTCCTTCTGCCTCCTGGTCGTTGCACTTGGGTCCAGCCCGTATTCAGGCCCATGACAGGTATTTTGTTAAACCTGGTCGTCGGTCTGATTGTTGTTTGGATAAACATTTGAGCCTATCCTCCAAAAGGATAGGCTTACACTTTCAGATTAAGCTATTGATTATTATTTAATATTTAACATTGAAATTCATAATCATGATTTAATAATTAATTTTATGAGACTGATTATTTATACTTTTGCACCTAATGTGAAGCTATATATAAATTTATATATTCTGCACATTCATTGGTGCCTCCATGTGATGACTAAGACGTTTTAACTATCTGTCTTCACTGCCAAATTCTTAATGTACCTAATGACACCACATATTATTTTAAAATGTTAGTCAACAACATTTCTGCAGATAATGAGATCCACACTTGAATAAAATCTAATTAATTAATTAGACACTTTTTAAATGATCTGAAACCTCTCTCAGATCCACTGAAATTATATGGAGGTGGGGGGTAGGCTATTTTTGGCCCAAAAGCTATGCTGCGGCAGCATGAATTTTGGAATCCTGTGGACATGTCACGCTGGAATCCTGTGGACATGGAATGGGGAGTTATGTAAAGTCTTTGAGGATTCATTCATACATTCCTACTGAAAAAAAACCATAAAATAAATTAGTTGTAATTAATTAAAACTGATAAAGATTAAGCCATTACTCACAACTGAGAAGCATTGACAAATATTTGATATATTTAACATTGACTACATTTTAAAATAATAAAATCACAGTGATCACACCTATGTATTTGAAAACACTCAACTCTGATTGTCAATTTCAGAAGTCGCTGATGGATCTCTATATAAAATTATTTTCTGTACAGATTCACTGCATCACTGGTAGAATAGTAACAAGTTGTATGGTAGCTTGTTATACTATTATGAGGATAAGATCTCTGTAGAATATAATGAAGAATGTTGGTGCCTCAGCAACACAGATAATTTTAATAGCCATTTTATGTGAGCATCATATAAAAGGCTGCACAATTTCCTAATTTGCTTCTCATGCTTATTGGGCGAATTATGGGACAGTTATAAGAGCAGCCACAAATGAATCAACATTTTTTTTTAAATGTGTCTATCTTGTTGCTCTCAAACATACAGGGTATTTACTTATGTAAATTGTATTCATTTTATGACTCATATCTATCCCTATACTGATGAAAAGATAGTAATTCCCACTTGAATATAATGGAAAAGTGAGTTGTTTTTTTTAAAGCAGTCCACAATTTAGCCATCATAGACCTTTAGTAGTTCTACATAGCACCCTCACACTTTTTGCACACTTGTGGATAAGTAGTGTATGATACAGTTTTACCTGTTTTACATTTGTAGCTCTCAGTAATTCAATGCAAACTAAAGAAATCCAACTTAGTACTTACTTTATTTTTTACCTAAATTACGAAAATAAACTAATCTAAGTATTGTAAATGGTAAAACTGTCAATTTCATTTAAGCCATTTTTCAAGCTTCTGTGATGCTCACACCTGGATTTATAAAGCCTTAAATAGAACAGTACATAAATAGGTGAGGATTGACTAAATTTAAAAATAAAGTAAGTACTGTTGAGCACTTGAAAAGTCCTCTATAAAGAGTCCGCTCAACTTAAAAGTTTGATTAGTGACCGACAGGTCCGTCACTCTGTGGAGTGATTCAAACTGTGGAGGCTGTATGCTGCTCCCACCCATGGACTAATACGTAAAAAGAGGCCGTAGTGCGCTCAACTTGAGGCCGTAGTACGCTCAACTTAAAAGTTTGATTAGTGACCGACGGGTCCGTCACTCTGTGGAGTGATTCAAACTGTGGAGGCTGTATGCTGCTCCCACCCATGGGCTAATATTTTTACAAAAGTCCTGCAGCGTAGCTGGCAGGCACCTGCAGCGGAGCTGGCAGGTATAATATCACCCAGAGAGAGAGGCTGTACGGTGCGTAGCAGATGGCAGGTAGCTGGCTGTTTGTGGTAGGAGTGTTTGTTGGGGTATTTGTTTTGTGGGCCCAACCAGTATTGTGTTTTATTATAACTGTTTTAACTTCTTATTAACATTGTTCAATTCTAATTTACTTTTTATATAATGTCTTTCTATGTCTTATGTAAAGCACTTTGAGTTGCCTTGTGTATGAAATGTGCTATACAAATAAACTTGACTTGACTTGACTAAATTTAGCGTCTTAGCGAAGGCGTTAACCCCTTTGTTCAGGCCCCCTAGTGGCATAGACTCTGGGGTCTACATCACAAACATCCTACTGTACCATGTCAGACAGTGTGGTATCATGGAAAACTGCATATCATCTTCATCAGCGCCATTTGGGCTATTATCGGGACAAATATGAAGTTTCTACGTGCCGCCGTTCTTCCGTATTTCATAAAAGTATCTCAACCACTCTACAGTGTGATCTACATGAGTGTGAATCTGGTTGAAGATACTGGACATTTAAATCGAGCATAGCGTTAGTTCAGGCAGGTCACGAGAGTGAAACTTGGCATAGGTAATCAGCTGACAGCTCAGCTGAGTAGTGACGATTCACCCGTCAGTCCATTCACATAACAAGGCGGTCTATTTAACCGCCTCACCTAACATGGTGGATCCTCTGATGCACGCCCGCTGCACACAAAAAAAAAAAAACCCCTTCCACCCACTTCAGATCCCTTTGCGCATTGACACCTAGCCTATATCGCTCCTGCATGGCTCACTAATATGTTTGAGTGCCTACTGATTTCTTTCCTCTCTCCTTCCCTCTTCGGCAACCGCCGGAGCGGTAGCTATAGATCAACAAACATCGTTCCCCAGGAGCAGCCGGTCAGCTCCAGCTCCACGCCGTCCCCAGCTGATGCCACCTGCTGGCCTTCAATCCGTCTTCCACCACCGGCTCATTATATATTGACATTTTCATATGTTCTGTCTTGCATTTTCTATTCTGTAAGCAGCTATTCAGTTATCCGGTGCCAGTCAGCGGCGGATGGACTCCCCCCTCAGAGCCAGGTTCTGCCCAAGGTTTCTTCCTGCTAACAGCAGGGAGTTTTTCCTTGCCACTGTCGCCCTAGGCATGCTCTACGGGGGTTCAGGCCCGGTTCCTTGTAAATTGTTGTGATAATGACACTTAAAAGTGCCATATACATACAACTGATTGAATGGAATCTGTAAAAAAACCATTCTCAGTGCTGCCGGTTCTGTTCTAAGTGCAACCCTTATTGGGGGGTTGTTGCTGCTGCCCTCGCCGCCATACCCATGCTTGCTCGCATGGATGGGCGGGAGGGCTTTGTGAACAGAACCATACCGCCAAACCTAAAATGTATTGTTTTTATAATGTCAATAAAGTTTTACTTGAACAACAGTGGCCTGACTGAAATATATTTAGGATATTAAGTTGGTCAGTTATTCTTTCACCACCAAAAATCACGTACTATCACAGCAACAATAAAAAACACAAAACGTCCTGAATATACTTCAATTAAACTGTTATTTTGCCTGCTCACTTATTAGAGTGAATTTCTGTCATCATCATATAATTTCCTTCTGCTATGAACATTTCTCATAAAGTATGGATTAAAGTCTGTCACGTCCCGTGCCTCTACGTCTTAGTCTGTTCCTGGTTTTCCGTTTCTATGTATTTTCAGTATTTGTAGTCCGTTCCACGTTTTCCCTTTTCCCAATTTCGTGTCTCCACTTCCCGCACCTGATATGTGTTTCCTCATGTTTTTTCTTCTCACCTGTTCCTCATTGTCTCGTCGTTAATCTGGCATATAAGCACCCGTTTCTTTGTTCTGTGCCAGATCGTCTTGTGCCCTGCATTCGTGCTTGTGTATCAGCTTTCCAGCGGTTTTTCCGGCTTGCTCCCTGCTTGTTCCAAGTTCCTGTTTCTAGTCCTGTGTCTACCCGTCCAGTTCCTGTTCTCCTGCCTGTCTTGCCTGTTCCTAGTCCTGTGTCTACCAGTCCAGTTCCTGTTCTCCTGCCTGTCTTGCCTGTTCCTGTCCAGCCCTGTTCCAGTCCTCCTGCCCGCCTGCCCTAGCCCTGCTCCAGCCCTTCACCCTCCTGTTCTCCAGCCTCTGATGGATCTCCCAGTTCTGACCCCTGCCTGTTCTGAACTTTGTTTCTGCCCATTCTGCATTGCCCTGTTTGCTGGACTCTGACCCTTGCCTGGAACTGACTACAATTCTGCCTTGCCTTCATTGCACTGTTTGCTGAACTCTGAACCTGTTTCTGCCACCTTTCTGTCCTTCTCCACCAAGATGAAGAAGGTTTTTAACCGGTCCTTAGTCAGTCACTCGGGGGCACGACAACTCCTGCGCCTCCATCAGGAACAGCAATCTGTCTCTGACTTTTCCATTGAGTTTTGGACGTTGGCAGAATCTGCGGGATGGAACCAGGAGGTATTATACAATGTTTTTCTGCAAGGCCTGTCTGAGAGCATCCAGGACAAACTGATTACGTGCGACCTGCCCCAAGACTTGGATGGGCTAGTTGACCTCGCCATCCGAGTCGACACTCGTCTGCAGGAGCGACGGTCGCATAGAGAGATCCAGCGCAGAGTCTCTCCATCTCCGGCTGCTCCTCACCGATCCTGTCTCCCCATACCTCCAGAGCCATCTGCTCCACCTGAACCCATGCAAGTGGATTGGACATGGCTAACACCCCAGGAGCGTCAGCAGCGTCTCTCCAGCTATCTATGCCTGTACTATGGGGGCCCGGGCCACTTCATCCACAACTGCCCTGTTAAAGGTAACGCCAGTCAAGTGAGAGGAGGCCTGACGGCTGCTTCCCTGACCTCTTCCATGTCCTGAGCCACTCATCATGCTCTGCTCACCTGGAATGGCATACAGCTACCTGTACAAGTTCTCATCGATTCTTGAGTGGACGCTAATTCCATCTGCCCTTCCCTGGTCCGTCAGTTGGGCATTTGCACCGCCCCTATGAAGACCCCTCTCCACACCAACACTCATACCGGGACCCCTCTGGCAGAGATTCGAGAAGTGACCAGCCCTGCAGAGATACTGGTCTCCGGCAATCATCGGGAGATTTCTTTCTTTGTCCTGGAATCGCCTTTCATCCCTGTTGTGCTCAGATCACCATAGCTCACCAAGCACAATCCCCAGATAGATTGGTCCTGGGGAATTATAACCAGCTGGAGCCCCAAGTGCCACCTCACATGCCTCAGCTCTGCTGCCATCCCAGTGAGGGCCCAACCTCCACTGAAAGAAGAGACTATCGATCTCACTAAGGTGCCCAGTGAATACCACAACCTCCACCAGGCGTTCAGCCGCTCCCAAGCCTGCTCTCTACCTCCTCACCGTGCCTACGACTATCCCATTGACCTGCTTCCGGGAACTTCGCCCCCTAGAGGCCGTCTGTATTCCCTCTCCATTCCTGAGACCGAGGCCATGGAGAAGTACAGTATCAGTCAAAGGTTTGGACACACCTATTCATAGAAGGTTTTTTTCCGTTATTTTTACTGTTTTCCACATTTTGGAATAGTAAAGACATCAAAACTATGAGATAACACAAAATAAATTATGCAAAAACCCAAAAAGTGTTATATTTTAGATTCTTCAAAGTAGCCATTCTTTGCCTTGATAACAGCTTTGCACATTCTTGGCATTCTCTCAAACAACTTCTGTGGTAAACAGGCATTCCAGAGGTAAACAGGTGATGCCATCATGATTCTGTATAAAAGGATATCAAAAGACTCCTGATATCTTATTTCCAGGTACTCTTAGAAGCAATACTATAACCTCTCTGCATTTGAATGGATCTCTATGGGAATTGGGGGGTGGGACTAGATTAAGCTGTAAATTACACAGGAATAGTATGTAACCCATTGTTGGCTAAATGGCTGTAAGTCATCAAGGGTCTGAGGTATATATTTATATTTTATGACTTAAGTTGGCCATCTCTGAATCTGGCCCTAAGGTTCTGAGTAGGGACACATCGTAGATCAAGCTAGCTATCATTGCTATTTTATTTTATTTATTTTTTTATTAAGAAAATTGCATTGATATGTTGTTTCCTAAAGATGTTTTGGCAAACTAAACCAAACAGGACTCAAGTGCTGTCGGTTACAGAGTGGACAAATGATACAACTCAGAGGCCTCCGGTCTCATTCCCTGACATCTTCCTCTGCCTTATTGAATCACGCGGTAAGGAACCATGCCAACTACATTATGATCCATGACCATGAAAAGTTGATTAACATTAGTGAGCTGACCATAATCGAATGGTTTCACTTTGAACATAACAATTACAGAAGCAAAGTTCACAATGTGATTTTCTAGTGCCATTAACTGTTGTTGGCCACGGGTTTCTTGGCATTAAACAAAGGTGCAAATCCGGGTTTTTGAATCTGTTTGCCATGCAGTAGCTAAGGCACACATCAGCTTTTTGGCATTTCGAAAATTGCAATGTTTTAAATATAGCCTATTACTAGATTTTGTTGTAGGTGGAAAACAAAACATGTGACACTGTCCAAATAGTTTTGGACTGCACTGTACATTGAGTTGCAGCCACATGAATTCACTGTTTGGAAGAGCAGGCTATTTGTGTTAACGAGCATGTGCAGCTAATGCACAGTTGTTGAACTAAAGAACTATCGCATGACATAATTGCTTCAGTTTATGGTACTCTATGTGGCACCTTGCATAGACAAATAGCAGATGCTGACCAGAGGTATCTCTAATGAGCAATGGTGCAGGAGATATCCTGCCAACTGTAATGCCCCCTCCCTGGTGCCAATTTTGTTCAGCACTGCACTAAGAAAGTGCAACAACTGGTTACACCACTTAGACGTAAATAACATTTTCTTTGCATTTTTTAAAATACTTCTCAGCACCATGGAAACATTTAAGAGTTACATTTGTTTACTTTATTCCTGTGATAAAATCTGGGGGGAAAACCTAGCCCAAATGTACCTCATTTCAAGATATTTACTGGTATGAAAATAAGAGAAATAAATGAATGATTATCCACACTAGGGGTATTATTACATTCATTATTTAAAATTCAAGCCCTACGTATCAAAGCTGTAATATACATACAAGTATCAACCAGCTGTAATATACATCATCAGTGTATTGTCACGATTGGAAAAATCTAAATTGTTCTAAATATAAATGGGTATACTTACGGTGTGGTCTGGATGCCTGAGTGCTCAGTAAATGATTTTGGCAGAGAAATTATCAAAATAAAAGAGCACCATGGTAGTTAATAGGATTAACATACTTACATTGTATACACATTCACCACGTTACACATGATTACTGTCTCCTCACAAGAATCACACATTCTTTTACACCTCGCTGAAGGTCTGAGATCTCAATTTACACCCTTTTTTCATCTATATTTAAACATTACCATAATAATTATGCTTCAGCTTGAATTGAAAGTAGAATTTTCTCAGCTGGTAATGAACATAATTACTGCAGACCAAAAGAAAAGCTGGAGGAAGCCATTATGAAAAGTGAGCTAGCTGTGAATACATTCAACTATTGCAGAATTACTATAATTATCACATGAAAGGTTGAAAATATTAATTCAAACATGCAGTTACCTTATTATGGAACACAAAGCAAAACATTCAGGTGTAAATGATATAGGTTATGTGGTGGATTACACCAAATTCTCAGTTTTGAACTGATGCTCTGTGCTCGTCTGGGTTTGTCTGTTTGGAGCAGGTGGTCATCATGACCCAATAACCACTCAACCACTCAATACTACTAAGCCTACTACAGATTTATTTTAATACCATACTTGGAAAACAATGATAGCTAGAGCCTTCAATATTTAATATGCATGGGATAAAAATGGCAGGCAGCACAGCAAAAACATGCAAATACCTACAACAAGAATAAATATAAATGATTTAATGTTCCTGGGAATATGAAGTATAAAGCTGTGTTTTAAAGGCATTTTTATGGGGGAAATAGAACTCAAACATGAATAAATCTGTCTTTTACCACTTCTGTGCTTGGTGTGTCAAACTAAATGTATGAAAGGTGTAAAAAATATTCTGGCTCAAATTCTTAACCAAATGGTATAGTGTGTGAAAAAAACAATATGTAATGAACGGACACTGTCACTGAAGTGTACATAATTTCAAACCTATCTAAATCAAAGGAGGCAAAATACCAGGTGTGTCTTTCTCCAATATCTGGTGTGTCCTCAATTTTCTGCTTGCAATGATTACACCTGACATGGTATCAACAATATAGCATTTATCTCTGGTACTTTAGAAAGTAGGCAGGCTAGGGTTTCAAAACTTATCCATTTGGAGACATTTTTAAAAAATACAACAAAAAAGAAATTCATATATGCTACAGGAAGCATTTCTGAAAGCAATCCAGGAAAAGATTCTGAACAGTGTTCTTTCATACATCAACAATTGAAGCATCTCATTGTATACCAGTTTGTTGAACCAGAACATGTTTTAGGTTGCCATGGCATAATATGGTAAGCTTATCCTGGACCAATACATTCTATTAAAATTATCTCTACTCTTTACAAAGTACTATTCAAATACAGTTCTTTTCTCAAGAGGGTCCGCTCATGTTGCCTTCTCAAGAGGGTCCGCTCATGGTGGTCATTTTAATTGATCCCTGAACTCTGTTGCACTTGCTAGCCACGGCTACTGATTCCAGTTGCAGTGGCTAGCATTTAAAGTGTTCATGAAGTCACTGCTAATGATTTTCCAGTTGCAGTGACTAGCATTTAAAGTGTAAATTAAGCCACTGCTTCCAATTTCAGTGGCTAACAGTTAGTCTTCATTAAGCCACATTACCATTTTGTTACGTCCGCATTTGCCTTTCCCCCCTCTTTCTTGCTGGGTGCTTTGTTTTTGTTTTCCCTTTAGGGGTATGGAAGATGTTGATGGTGAGATGCAAGCGGGCGTATCCCTACCCTTGTGTGAACTAATTAGGCTCCCCGATGTGGTTCACCTGGAGATTACCTTTAAGAGATGGCATCTTTGAACCAAGAGGCTATCTTTTCTCCATCCCCACGCAGACCTGTTCGGGCCTCATATTTTTTGTTCCTTTTACTGACTACATCCATCACCTGCACTTCATCCTGACTCTACACATTTGATTCATTGGTATTTTTTATTTTTAAAAACGGATTATTTTGTATACTCCGGTGTTGTCTCCATTTTTGTTATCAGCTTGACCGAGTGGCCATACAAATATACAGTGCAGTCCGTAAGTATTTGGACAGTGACACAATGGGCCCTATCTTGGCGATCTTGGCGCTTGGTGAAAGCGCATGGCGTAAAGTCCATTTAGGGCGTGTCCAAGTCCACTTTTGCTATTTTAACGGCGTGTTTTTTGGGCGCTAAGCACGGCGTAACGTAATTATAGGTGTGTCTTGGGCGTGACATGCAATAAACCAATAAAAATGTCATATCCCATTCCCTTTAAAAGCCTGCTTTTCCACCTTGGCGGATTGCTTATGATGGCGAAACAGACATGCTCGTGCGTGTTTAGTGTGATCAAGGAATAGGCTATATGGATCAATAGTAGCCTATATGATCAATATTATTCGGGCTAACCATTATGAGTTCCCGGTAATTCCTGACAGTGCTGTTTACAAAATATATGCAGTTAAATTTCGTTAAATGCACCTGCAACAGCTGAGGATAAGCGACCAATTTCTTCCGTCTCACCTTAGAAAACGCCAAATTAGCCTGCTTGTTTAACAAATTTTGTTTGATTATGCAATTAACTCATGTTCAAGCTTCATCCGAAGTTCATTAGACTACCTGCATTCTAATTTTGATTAATAACATAAATAATGTCATTTTGCCTTAATGATGACACTAAATACAATAAATCTGTCAGGTTGGCAACCCATAGGTTCAGCATATTTTCCCTTGTTTTATAATATCCTGCTTATGGAAATGTGACCAACCTGTTTTACTGGTAGCGTAATACTTTAAAACGATCCACTTTCCCAGAAAGACCGTGAAAAGTGTGATTTACAGCAGGGGAAACAGACCTGCTCCTGTAAATCGCACATGCAGATAATGGAATTAAAATTAATTGTAAATTAATTGTGTAACGTGCTGCAAATTTTGTTTCTAATTAGACGCTTAGTTCTCTTTAAAATCTTTTGTTCAGTTATGGAATAACAAGTGAAATCAGCGGGGTTTTAATAAGCTGAGGGTATGGAAACCTTGTCACTGTAATTTAAAAAATATGAAGGACTGGACAAGGTTTTGAACTTTTTTCAGTCACAAACCATTCTATTTACTTATAGGCAACATCCCGTACCATCGCACATCGCCTGGATGTTGATGGAGTGGGCTGAGAGCAATGTAATGTGGCATCGTTTCCCTTCGCTGAGGGAAAGGTATGTGGACCTATGGAACCTTTTATTATTATGCATTTTTGATATAGCCTACACAATAATAATATTTAACATTGTGATCTAGATATTTTAGGCATGCTTGTGCGCGCCCCTGTGTGTAACAGACAGGAGGCTACGCGCGTTGTGCACACACCTATGTAGACGCACTTATATGCGCCGTTAAAATAACATGTAAACAACTGCGACATGACTTTAGACCAGGTTTGTGGTGGTTCTAGCGCAAGCGCTTTCTGCTGGCTTAAGATAGCAATACGCCAAAAAGAATCCTGGCCACTCCTCATCTTAAGACCAACACGCCCAGTTCACTTGTAATGGGCGCAAGAATACATGGTAGTTAAAGGATGTGAGCACTAGGCGTTATAATGAACCTAGCGCCGGGTGTAAGATAGCAAAGACACCGTTTGGGTTAGCGCCGCTTTGCGCCGGGTGTAAGATAGGGCCCCGGGTGTGTCAAAAACAACTGTTTGGTACATTGTTAAGAAACAAGAACGCACTGGTGAGCTCAGCAATAGCAAACAACTTGACCATGGAAGGCCACTGTAGTGGATGACCGAAGAATACTTTCAATTGTGTAGAACCCCCTTTTAACTGTCGAACAGATGAAGAACATTCTCCCGGATGTAGGCATCATTAAATAAAGACTACACCAGCATAACCTCAGAGGGTTCACTGTCAGATGCAAAACCTCAAGAACAGAATGGCCAGGTTAGAGTTTGCAAAAAAATACATACAAAAAATGTTAGATTTCTGGAACAAACTATTATGGACAGATGAAATTAGTATTAACCTGTGCCAAAGTGATGGAAAGAGAAATGTATGTAGAAAGAAAGGAACTGCCCATGATTCAAAGGGCTCCCTCATCTTTTAAACATGGTGGAGGGAGTGTTATGGCTTGGGCATGTATGGCTGCCGCTGGAACTGGCTCACTTGTCTTTATTGATGATGTGACTGCTGACCACAGCAGCAGTATGAATCCTGAAGTGTACAGAAAGATCTTATCCAACCAAATGCATCAAAACTCCTCAACAGTGCTCCAGTTTGCAGCAGGACTATGACCCTAAATACACTGCTAAAGGAACCAAGGAGATTTTCAATTCAAGGCCCAAAAGTCATGTTCTTAACTAGCCAAGTCAATCACCTGACCTGAATCTAATTGAACATGCATTTCACTTGCTGAAGACAAGACTGAAGGCAAAAATCCCCTGAAACCACCAGGAGCTGAAGATGGCTGCAGTACAGGCCTGGCAGAGCATCACCAGGGAAGATACCCAGTGCCTGGTGATGTCTATGGGTCACAGACTTCAGGGAGCTGTTCAATGCAAAGTATTTGCAACCAAGTACTAATTATGACAACTTTATTTAAGATTATCTTAATTTGTCCAGTTACCTTTGGTCCTGTAAAATGGGTGGACTATGTATAATTCCTACGTGGATAGCTGGATATGGATGTAAATACCCGTACATTAAAGTTGACAGTCTGCACATTAACATGTCTCTTAATTGAATGATTCCTATTCAATGATAGTGACATATTTACCGATTATGTACCAGTTACATATTAAGTTACGTACCATATTATGTATTAAGTACCAGTTAACCCAGATCAGTCAGATTGTATAATTTGGCATTTTCTCTATTGACATTCAGCTCTGATCACTATGTGTGAAACCCGCAATGCAATTTGAACAGAAAAATATAAGTCAATGGTTCTCAGAGTGTGGAAACTGTGAGTGCCATCTTAGTGGGGACCTCACCAGGAAGTAGCTGAAGAGATTAGTTCAAATGAGGAAGTGAATTCAAGCGTAACATGACATAGTCCATTGTAAAAGAAAGCCTGTTACCATTGAATAGACAGAATGAGTCAAAAGTTATCAGTGTGGAAACTGTGGGTGCCATCTTATTGGGGGCCTAGCCAGGAAGGAGCTGAAGAGATCAGTTCAAATTAAAACGTTAATTCAAGTGTAACATGACATGCTCCATTGTAAAAGAAAACCTGTTACCATCAACAATTAATGTTAAGCGTCAGTGGTGTAGTTCTGGTCATGCGCAAGTATATACCATAGACCCACCTCTTTTCCCATACAAATTGCATGTACACACCAATTTATGACATGTTTTTTGGTTAAAGCCTGTTCCCACCCCATGCCTAGTATTTGGTGTACCCCAAAAATATTTTTCTCATCCATGTGCTACCTCTTAACCACCTCATCAGAAGGTATGGCATTCAGTTCCACTGCTTTGCAGATGATAAGTCTACATCAGGATGAAACCTATGGCTTCATTATCGAGTCAAAAGTCGAGTGCGCAGAAGATTAATTTGAGAGCAGAATTCCCCCTGCTCTCACACGGATGTATGTGCTCGCACACGGATTTCATGTGCTCACACACAAATTTCATGTGCTCACACTCAAATGTATGGTCCTCAGACTCGCAACTCTGTCTGCGCGCTCAGATTTCCTCTGCTCACACACGGAACTCTCTCTGCTTGCACACAAAATCTGTCTGCTCGCTCTCAGTTTGCAAACCGCTCGCGCTCAAAGCTTTCTCTGCTCGCACACGGATTTCTCTCCGCGCACACGGATTTTTTCTGAAATATTACTGTCAAAAATCCAGCCAATAAGAATTCACCGGAAATGCATTTGCCCAAATGTAACTGGCCATCAAATTTGACCAATCGAATCATTACTGATTCCCTACAATCTCATTGGTTGGGTAGGTAAGACACATAGCTACGATAGCTACCCTCAAATAGAAGTAGGCTAGCTAGGTAAGCGAGTTAAGGGCTCTTTCAGGCTCTTTCTTAGAGTAGGGAGGTCGAACGTTCTGCCCGCAATGTAATCACAATGGGCATTCCACACACAAAACAAAAAACAAAATTGACATCTGGGCTCATTTCAACATGTCATTTAACAAGGAAATCTACTAAACGAGAGTAGATGAAGCTATTCATTTGTTTCAGAAGTGTACTTACACTTCAACAATGTTATTTTTTTACTTTAGAAGCCAGACATTATTATGCTAATTTGACTGTTTACGAGCATTTGTGCCTATACTTAACGCTGTACCGAAATCAATGGGGTCATTATAAAACATCCAACCACATTGAAGTCGTTAATACACATTTTATTACAAGAAAAACTCACTGTGAAATGTTTTAGGTGTTAATCGATCGGTATGTATCGATACTTTCGTCTATTTAGGTGTCCTGAAAACGTTACATGTGCCGCCGTCCTGCGGGACTTAGAATTCTACAGCCACTTCAGAAGCAAAATGGCACCAAAAAAATAAGTCGCTAGCCACCTTATTCGAAATAACCCCAGAAGGGATTTTGTAATGGTGAAATGAAATGTTATTCAAATTATGGCCAACCCGTCTTGACATCATGCCAATTGTTCAAATCCGATTGGTCCAAGATATGCTGGCAAAGAGGCGCTTTGAAATGTTTTCTGATGTGGCTAGGTCAGTAAACTCCAGATGAACAACAACATTTTTACATGTAGATCTTCATCAAAATCTCGTCTACAGTACGGTATAAAAAATTTTAATATGGCGAATGGGTGTTTTTTTAAATTAACATGAAAAGGGAACATTCACCTTATAGATTCCGAATCCTAAAACTGAGAATTCTGATAACCAGTGCCAGCTAAAGTGGCTAGCTGCTATGATTTTCTCTGGACCATATCGCTGGTAAACTCCATAAGAACAACGACATTTTTACATGTAGATCTTCATCAAAATCTCATCTACAGTATGGTATAAAGAATTTTAATATTGCGAATGGGTGTTTTTTTAAATTAACATGAAAAGGGAACATGCACCTTATAGATTCCGAATCAAAAAACGGAGAATTCTGATAACCAGTGCCAGCTAAAGTCGCTAGCTGCTATGTTTTTCTCTGGACCATATCGCCAGTAAACTCCATATGAACAACGACATTTTTACATGTAGATCTTCATCAAAATCTCATCTACAGTATGGTATAAAGCATTTTAATATTGCGAATGGGTGTTTTTTTTTATTAACATGAAAAGGGAACATGGGTCAGACCCAGACGCATTAAGTAGGCTAATCAATGTTACTGTTGCGAATACAGTGGAATTCTGAAGCCGCGGGACCTGCCAAGTTTGAAACTGAGACGTTTGGCAAGTATGGCGTTTTGGGAGTACATATTTGATTAAATACAACACGCCATAACAATATATGTGAGTAAATGTGTAGAGTATATTAGTTTTCCTGTACGAATACCACAAAATATCGGTTCTTGTTGTTGAAAAAATAAGGATAACAGTATCCTAAAAGCAGCACAGATGATGATGTGTTTCCGTCCAACGAGAGTGATTACACGGAAGTGAAACGGGCTAATTTAAAAAATAATTTTAAAGCGAACAAACGTCCTTTTTCTGACAAGCTAGCGATTTATATATTGTTATTTGATTATATTGTAGCATTTAGGACAATGCTCCTCCCTATTGAGGGTAGCTATCGTAGCTATGCGTCTTACCTACCCAACCAATGAGATTGTAGGGAATCAGTAATGATTTGATTGGTCAAATTTGATGGCCAGTTACATTTGGGCAAATGCATTTCCGGTGAATTCTTATTGGCTGGAATTTTGACAGTAATATTTCAGTCGAAAAAATCAGTGTGCGCGGAGAGAAATCCGTGTGCGAGCAGAGAAAGCTTTGAGCGCGAGCGGTTTGCAAACTGAGAGCGAGCAGACAGATTTTGTGTGCAAGCAGAGAGAGTTCCGTGTGTGAGCAGAGGAAATCTGAGCGCTCGGACAGAGTTGCGAGTCTGAGCACATGAAATTTGTGTGTGAGCACATGAAATCCGTGTGCGAGCACATACATCCGTGTGAGAGCAGGGGGAATTCTGCTCTCAAATTAATCTTCTGCGCACTCGACTTTTGACTCGATAATGACGCCATAGAAACCCAGTGCCACTACTGCCCTGAGCAAAATAAATAAATGCCTGGAGGAAAAAAGTAGACTAGAATTTTCCTTAGTAAACAGCAGCAAAATTGAAGCTCTTCTTATTCCCCACCAGGTGAAAGACAGCTTATATACTACCCCTCAGATTGATGGCCATTCCATACATCTGTTACAATCCTTTGGGTGTTGTTTGATCCCTCCCTCACATTCAAACAGCAGAAGTTGTTGGCATGCCAGTAAATATCTTAAAGGTATACTATGTAGTTTCAGAACACTAGATGGCAATATTGAGCACGTAGTAGTGATGGGCATTCCGGCTCTTTTCAGTGAGTCAGATCATTTGGCTCAGCTCACCAATAAGAGCCGGCTCTTTCGGCTCCCAAATGGCTCGTCATTCAGTAGCATTTCCGGTTTTTCAAAAATCGGCCAAAGTTAGCGATATTTTGACCTATGATTGTTGTTTGTGCACATCTATCACTTAAATTGTTCAAATTAATCTTACTCTACCTTCTAATTACCAAAATAATATTATTTTGCATTTTGTTTGTTATAAAAACTTTAAATAAATGTAAAAACAGTAAGACGCTATTACACATGTGCATTGAAAGTAGGGCATTTTTATGTCTTGAAATAAATTGCACAATGAACACAGTGCGTAGTTGAACATTGCAAAACAAAACAGACACTCATAAAATAGAACATAACATTGCCTCATAACAAAGAAAAATAAATAAATGCATAAAAAAATAAATGTGCAAAACTGCAGCATCAGAACAATTAAAGTGACCAACAATTAAACTGGTTTTTAAATTTTTATTAATGTTATTTTCTTATAGTGGTTTCATTTATTTTTGGACTAATAAATTATTCTCTTTGATTACAGATGGAACTGAAAAAAAACAAATAAAAGATCCACCAAGACCACAAGCACTTGTCTTGTGTTCATTTACAAAACAAATCGGCTCTTCAGATATGCGAGTCGGCTCCCAACGTTCACCTAAAAGAGCCGGCTCAAAGAGCCGACTCGTTCGCGAACAACACACCACTAGCACTTAGGAGAAAAGGGCTCCCCGAAAATTGCTTATCACGTGTTCTTCTCAGACGCGCACGACGACGCACGAGCAATGTGGTGACGTTTCACACATATTTTCTCTGACTGTGGACTCAATTCAACTCGCTTTATTGGCATGACAAGACATTGAATCTGTATTGTCAAAGCATACTGCATTAAAACAGTCGAAGACATACATCTAACTCTGAACAATACAAAACAGCAAAGACTAGAAACGAATGAACAGTAACCATACATGAAAACAAGAACTTTTCTTTGATTATGGATTTAGAAATAACAATAATGTAAAATAATAAAGTACAATTAAAAATAATAATACTTATTGTATGTAATTAATGTAATTAAATAATAATTAATGTAATTATCAATAGAAATGATAATGATGATGAGAACGACACATGATCTTATAAAGTGAATATAATAAATATTAAAATTAAAATTGGTTTATAATGATCTCTGTCACTCACTGTCCCTAATACGATGGCAGGCAGCTATATTGTGCTGCCAGGTCGCAGCACGTCCTCTCCTCTCCTAAGAGGATGGAGAGTTTTTGGATGTCTGTTCAATTTTTTAATTGAGGGTATCTCTGATTTATTTTGGAAAAATATTAATTTCTGATTTGTTTGTATTTTTTGCATTTTGTGATAAAGTGCCACTCCGTCTCAACTTCGTGGAGATGGCAATGTTTCTCCTCCCGGAGTCTGTTGACCGGTCACTCTGATCAAGCTGTCCTCTTCCCCTGGCCCTGCCTCGCCCACCACAAACACGATTGTCGCTTTGGATAAAAGCGTCTGCTAAATGACTGTAATGAAATGTTTATGTAATGACTGCCCCTCACCCTTACTCAGGGGCCGCGACCACTGGATGTTGATGGCTACAGAATGAACCGAGCAGAATTACAAAATTATGATTTTGAATTATTTTATGAAAATGAACAGTGGTCAAATTTACAGAGCAATAGCTAAGATTACTAACTTATATGCTTTGAGCATGTAATGTAGTCTCCATTTACATGATCAAGGTTTGGTCAAACATGATACATAGACTATTGTCAACAATAGACAAACATCACGACAATAGATAGCCTTAGCTGTCGATAGCTGCTACGTTATGGGAAGGATGTTCTTTTGGTGTATTAAAATGATCTCGGAAGTCGGAATATTTCCGATTAACGACAAGAAAAAACTATTTGAACGTGACATTATTGTCAACCTCTTGTCACTGTGGAAATGTCGACTTTGCTGGACATTGGCGAAATAGAATATGATAACCTCTTCCAATCAAAACCAATCATCATTGGTTTTATGCATAGAGATGTCCCTTTCAAAATTAAGTGGTCATTTATTTTCTGGGACAATCCGTGTGAGAAATAAACAACACTTTATAACGCTATTACACTATCTGAAATGTTCATGCCCAATACCAACCAAGCTCTGCAAATCTGTCTCATTCATTCCAGTTCATTCTGGTTTCATTCATGATTCTTTTATCCAATATAGGGCATTATTGTTATGGTTCTGTTTGTTTGTGTTTTATGTTCTGCTTATTTTCTGTTACTTTATTATTTTCCTTACATGTGGTTGTTTGTATTCATTAGTATTACTGGTCACGTTCCCATTTGACACTCCACTTCAGTTCCCTTGTCTGTTTCCATGTTATCCTAGAATCCACTTCCTGTATTCGTGTTTGCACATTTCGGTACATGCGGGTTTTGCCCTGTATTTCAAGTCTCGTTTTCCTTTCTTCTTAACTAATTATTATTGTACATAATATACTAATCCAACTAACAATACTAACTGTGTGTTTATATTTATATACTAACGATAACTAATAGATTAATGTTAGTTAACTCTGATTACCTGGCTACTGATCTTGGACTGTGAATAAACAATGTTTTTGCCTGCTACCAGTGGTCTGCGTTTGGGTCCTTCTCAGAACATAACAATTATAGCCTTAGCAACTGTGTTTACAATGTCTTATTGGCTGCTTTGAACAATAAATTACAGTCAGCGTAACAGAATTTCTGGTGTTACGCAAGCAATTTAGAATGTACATTCGCTCGCCGAGGCGCAATAGTTGTTTCCTGTTATTTACAGCAAGGCAAGAGAAACTCCTCACGTGCTTGCATGGATTTTGGGAGTGTATCTGAACAGAACATATCATAGTTACCAAGATACCATGATACATTTTGAGTGCATTTCACATACTGTATTGTAAACATTCATAGCCAGTTGCACATGCTGTTGTGAAAGATTTTGTATGTGCATATTAGGTTGTGACAGTATTATATGCATTTTCATTTGCTTTCATTTGTATCCAGGGAAGTCATGTAAAACAGCCAGTAATATCCCTTTTAATCAAGTTGACTTGATCTGACTTGACTAATATTCATATAAACATTTGTTAAAATTATGTCTTAAAGCTTTTTCAAATTACCTAAGATGTATTTTTACGGCCTGAAGTTGTTGGAAATATTTGAGAAGAAAGTATTTACATTTTTTGGCATAATACAAGCATATTGGATGACAAGCAGATTTTACGATGAAAATATTTTTAAAACTAAGTATTATTTTTAAATTTGCGGCCCAACCCGGGGCTGTATATATCCAATTCCCACCCCAGTCTGGAATGTCCAACTGTCTGCAACCACAGCCGTGTTTCATGCATGAACCACCCTGCCAATTCGGGAGAGCTGGGACATCCACATTTCTGCTCCAGAACATTTCTCCCTATCTGACTGAACCTTCTCATACCCTGTCTGACACAGGCACAAATCGTACGTCGCCCTGTGGAGCAACCACAGTATGGATCTGATCCAAGGCCGTGAGGCTCATCCATGCACCACAGCGTGGTGCCTTAACCGAATGACCCATTAAGCAGGCCCTCAAAAATATTATTTTATTTTTACTGAATATCCCTTGTAGTGTGATGTGGAAGGCATGGGTTTGAGCAGGGGAATCGGGCCGATTAAGACCACACCTAGTGTCAGAGCAGCAATTGCATACGGGTTAGGTAAGCCCAATTTGCCTGCGTTGATTATTTGGGGTTTGCCATGCACAAATAGTTGTTACTCTTGTGGAACTGACTTCAAAAGCTATCTTGGCAATTCTGTTAGGCTATGTGTCGTGTCTAGAAGGTAACATTAGGCTATAGGCTACAGGAGATGGATTTTTTTTTTTACACAAGATGCAACACCTGTTCAGATGGGTTAACTTAGATAATTACACTTACATTATTGCACAATATGTAAGGTGCCATCCAACTATGGAAAAATAACTGAAAAAAAATTTAGGCTCTTCTCGCTACCATCGTTTAATCGTACAACCCGCAGCTACAGAAGACGGAGCAGAGTTGCCAAACTAGGGGACTAATCCTAAACATGTTTAGTAAACATAGAGGATTTAAAAAAAGATATCGTATCCCATAGCGTAAATTTTCAAACAAAAATGTATGGGAGTCAATGACAGATGTAGGATTTTAAGTATGGGGAACAAATTTGTAGGGAGTAAATTGAAAATGGGAGTTTTGAGGAGTTTTTTCAGAGGGAATTAATTCAGGCATTTGGCAACATTGAGCAAAAGTTATGAGTTGAAGTGGCTAGCTAGGGAGGCGATACACTTACACGTAAACCTAGCTTGTCAATTTAGTAAAATGTTCAGTGAAAGAATAACATGAATGTAGCCTACGTCAGATGTGTTATCATTATCTAACCAGCTAGCTATGTGTTTTCCATACTATCTACTGTCCGTACGGCTTAAATACTAATGCCACTACCACCTGGGACTTGCACAGAATCTGAAGTTATGTGCTTTTACTTCCAATTAATTAGCATTCATGCATGGTAATTACGGATAGCTTAATTGCCGTCAGCTAATTATCTTCTAAAATGCATCCATTTTTATAGTTAGCAGCCACAGAATGCTTTATGCTTCTATGGTATATAACTATAGTGACGACACACTACGGCTACAACGGAGATCACGTCCGGAAATATCCTGTATCCCCACCATAGAGTGTATATAGGAACTGGAGAGGGTGGGAGGCAGCGGTGTGGCCAAAGGGGTGGCACCGGACCCCCATGGGAAATGACTGGCCACCCCAGTTGCCACCCCTAAAATCTTTGCGAGCACCATTGGTTTATAAGTGGTGTTGCCAGACCTATTTTAGGGAGCTTTAGCCCCCATACAATTTACTGTACCCACCCAAAATGATCTTTTAGCCACTAGTTTTATTCATTAAATTTTTTCAGATTGATTTGACAAAATGCGCCATCGAGACTCCAGAACCATAACGCACACGGAGAAATCCAGCACTGGGACCTTGGGGAGGCTGCCACTATTCGTTAGAGTGCAGTGTGCAGTTATATGTTGACCAACCAGAGCCTGTTGACTACGATGAGTAAAACAACTCGACTATAACCTGATTGATTCTTATTCTTATATGTATTATGGGTATAACTGGGTTGATAATATGACTGTAAACTCCTTAGTTTGGTAGAAAAAGGCAGAAGGTTCTCCATGATAGCCTGCTATGGGGAACCATATTACTTTCTGAAATTATGGCTCCTCTCTCCTCTCCAGTTCCTAGACTATAACACAGCCTAACTGGTTCAGTTTTAGGTTTATATGAGGTAAGTTAAGTTAACCTATTCGTTGTTCGACTAAAATGCCTAACGTTAAACACATTTTAAAAGAAGCTTGTCAGCAAAGCCAGGAGTTTCTTTAGCCATGCTGATAAGTTCGCAAATCCGTAAATTGCTAGGAAAATGGCTGAGAAACAACTATTATGAATGCATATAATTTTACTGAGTAATTTTACTGCGTAATGCGTATTTGAGTGCGTAAGACTATAGCGATGCAACTAGACTTAAGATTGTATACTTTTGTTCTAATGCGTTGTGTATTTCTCAAACGGATTGATTTCACTTATTATTATTTCAGTATTATTGTTTGTATTGACAGAATCCACTTCGTTCACGTTCATATACATGCTAGAAGTGTCATTTTGAGACCGTTTTAGCTGCCCTATAGAAATGAAATGGAGAGCGACAAACACCCTATTCTGGATTATCACCCCAGGGGAGCACAGAGCAACTACCGAACTTATTTTGCCACCATTTTGCCACTATAATGGCCAGCTAACTACACAAGCCAAAGTTCAGTTGTGCTTTACATGAAACCAGACAGTTGTACCATTTACAATACAAACTTTAATTTAAAATACAAACTCATAATTGAAGTCAAAATAAAGTGCCATATTGTGAAATACTGAGTGAAATACTGAGAGCTACATATGTGAACCAGGTAAATCATACAGTTCCTGGGGCCGGATTCACAAAACCTTCTTAAGAACAAAAAACTTCCTAAATGGCATTTTTTCCCTAACTTATGACTTAAGAAGAAATTTAGGAAGAGTTACTATTCACAAAAAACTTAAGTATTTTCCTTTCTTACTTTCTTCATAAGTTTCTTCTTAAGAGAAAACTTACGAATAAATGGGATTCTTGAAAACAAAGTTCTTATGTTTCTTCTCATATTCCTTCTTATCACTAAGATAGCTCCACACTTAACACTTGTCTTAACACTTGTCACTACATTGAAGAGGTAAATCACAATTTTCAGTCCTTAGCTGATATTATTATTATACAAACAAGTATATGATTTGTTTCACAGTCTCAATTTTATAGGCCTTTTGTTAGGTGCTTTTGTTTATTTCAAGTAATCAGTGATAATCACCAATAGGAACATTGTAGGCTTCGCCCTTTTTTTTAGCTTCGGCTGTCACACCGGCATTGTCCAACTTTCCCAACAGTAGCCGCTTCCTTGTTATGACATCCTCCACCATAACCTCCAACTCTTGCTTTGAGAAATTGGGTGACCGGCTTTTCTTATTTTCCATTTCCATTAGCTAACAATTGAGCAACAAACATGTTTTTTTTCCCGTGTCGTGAACGGATTAAACCATTCACACAAACTACTACAGAAAAAGCAAATGTTTTTAATGACCTAAAATATTTTTTTCAATCTAGCCTATGTCTGTATTTAGTGGGCCATAATGAAAATAAAGATAAGATGATGGTTAAGAAGTTTGTAATTGGCTAAAATGAAGAAGTTCTTAGGATAATGGTCATTTCTTAAGAAAATGTTGAAGAATTGTATTTGAGAACATTCTTAGGAACTTCCTAAATCCTAGATCCTATGTGTTTTATTAAGAAGATTTTTATGAATCTGACCCCTGGATCATAAACTCTGTGTCCACTAGTGTACAAAATCTGAGGATGATATGCACTAACTACTAAAGATCTATGATGCAAAATATAGGCAGTGTACAATGTTGTAAATTAGTGTCTCCAAATCTATCCAAATGGCTAAATTGTGCACTGCTCTAAATAATAAAGTAATTACACTGCCTGGCCAAAGAAAAAAGTCTCCGTTGCATAGTGCCCACTGTACAAGCCTCTGGAGGCAGTGTTATGATCTGGGGTTTCTTCAATTGGTCAGGTCTAGACTCAGCAACGTTATGCAGCAATAAAATGAAGTCAGCTGAGTACCTGAATGTACTCAGCTCCGGTTTCCGTTCTTTCCGGCACTTAGTGAGTGCACCTGTTGCGGATTTCCTGGTTCTATTTAAGCCTAGGATTTCCTTCTTCCGGTGCTTGGTTGTTATTTGCTCATTTTGACACTAAGCCGGTAAGGTATAGGTAGGCACTCTAAAGAGACCCCTCTCCTTCATTGCCCTGCTTTGAAGTTACGAGGGACTTGCCTTTTTTTACATTAGACACACATAGGATACACATTTCCTTTGCATTTTCTGTCCCTCACTCCTGCTACCGCTCTGGTCTCTCTGAGACAGCTTTCATTTCTGTTTTCTCTATACCTCTCTTTATTTCCTTGTTTTCTCTCTATTGAGAGTGAGAGGCATTTTCCTTTATTTTTATTTTCTTGAGCCTACAAGTCTCGCTCGCCCGATTATTTTCGGGTCGCTATTATTTCTCCCTTTTTCAGTCTCCTTTGTATTGCTAGTCCAGCTTTGAGATTAGAAGCTGTTTTTTCTTTCTCTGTTTTTTCTCCCTTATTCGCGGATTCGGTCCGCCTCATTGGTGTACTTAATTGGACACTTAAAGAATCCCTTTAGTTGCATTTGGACCTCCGAACCATTCGCCTCCCCCTTACAGTATAGAGGGGGTAGATATATATGTGTCCAAAACCCTATCCAATACATGTCATATATCCAATACAGAAGCTGTTTTTTCTTTCTCTGTTTTTTCTCCCTTATTCGCGGATTCGGTCCGCCTCATTGGTGTACTTAATTGGACACTTAAAGAATCCCTTTAGTTGCATTTGGACCTCCGAACCATTCGCCTCCCCCTTACAGTATAGAGGGGGTAGATATATATGTGTCCAAAACCCTATCCAATACATGTCATATATCCAATACAGAAGCTGTTTTTTCTTTCTCTGTTTTTTCTCCCTTATTCGCGGATTCGGTCCGCCTCATTGGTGTACTTAATTGGACACTTAAAGAATCCCTTTAGTTGCATTTGGACCTCCGAACCATTCGCCTCCCCCTTACAGTATAGAGGGGGTAGATATATATGTGTCCAAAACCCTATCCAATACATGTCATATATCCAATACAGAAGCTGTTTTTTCTTTCTCTGTTTTTTCTCCCTTATTCGCGGATTCGGTCCGCCTCATTGGTGTACTTAATTGGACACTTAAAGAATCCCTTTAGTTGCATTTGGACCTCCGAACCATTCGCCTCCCCCTTACAGTATAGAGGGGGTAGATATATATGTGTCCAAAACCCTATCCAATACATGTCATAAAATTTGTTTTGTCCATTATAAAGCATATACATGTGCCCCTTCTGATGGTTTAACCTCTTAATACCAAGGGCAAAATATACCAATTCTCGCCGGTTTTTACTAGTGACCAACAAAGCTGTTTATCTCAAAAACTGCAAAGGCTACAAATATGGTTCATAGCTTTTATTAAAACAGACAACTGCACTATTATGACTAAGCAGTCATAATTCATACACATATGCTTTATGCTACTTAATTACAACAATTTATGTACAGAAATTGTGAAAAAAACTAAAAAACGGGTACCTACATTCAAATTTCAGATTTTTTACCTGATTGAGCTACAAGAGCTATGGAGGAAATAATCCTCTTCGTGATTCCGCAATATGCTGCCTATCTCTGCTAAAAATATGGTGTCAATATCTCAAGCCATTCAAATTCTACAGAGCTTTTTTTCAGGTGAACCATTTCGGTTACCAAAGTTGGCACAAATTGTGCCAAATTGTGTAAAATGGCAAGGTTCCAGAAAAGTCTCAATCAGATCAAAAACGTCTACAACGTTAAAAAAAAAAGCCAAGTTACTCACGCATAGCCTACATACCGCCGTCTATAAGTTCTTAATTCCAACTTGCAAAAACTAGGCCTGCCTTTAAAAGTATTGATATCAAAATGTGGCCAAGTTACAACTAACAATATTGCCTATTGTAGCTCACACTAAATAAACTAGCTCTATTCCAAAGCAATGCAATCCAAACTTTCCTAAATTATTTAATGCAACTTGGCCCTGTGTTCTTCATCTTTGCATGTGAAGAGATTGTGCCTCATGGAACAACATATGATTTCAATGAATGTTTTTAACAGTTGATGAATAATTACACTCCAGAAAGGATATGGTTGTACTTTGTTGGCAAGTTTACTTTAGACAATGTTAACTGCTGCTACAGAATTTACAATTCACAAACAGACATTTATATCAAGAAACATCATGTACAAGAGAGAAAGGGGTGATGAATAAATAAATGTAGATAAAAATGAGTAATATTTTAACCTAGAAAATAGCGTACATATAGCATTTTTACAAACGTATCCAAACATGTTTGTGGGTCAGATGGTGGCAAATAAGTAATAGTACCAATTTTCTTAACATAATAGTATTTATGATATTTGCAAACAGAATTTTGTGAACACAAGGATATCTATGCTCTGTAGGACGACACGTTTTGATAGAAATCCAAATAAATACATAATAATAATAATAATACATTTTATTCATTCTGTGCTTTTCATAGACCCAAAGCAGTGGATGCAGACAATTGTTCAAACATGCCCTATAGTTGTAATGGGGCGTGACGTGTGAGGTGGGAGGAGCCAAACGCAGCAAGGGGATTCATTAAGCCCTTAGGCCACTAAGGCGGGATACCCCGCAGATAAGGGAAGGAGACAAGGAACACACACACACACACACCACAGCTACAGACCGGCTCACTGTTACACGAGAGCCAGAAATAAAACGCCCTGTCTCGATAACGAGACGCAAGAACAGGCGAGTAGCACAATGGCACAAACAAAACACACAGCAAATAAACACAGAAAACTAATACCAATAGGTACAGGAGGAGGCGAAGGAACACAGATAATTAATGTTCCAAGGCTAAAAGGCTCGCAGTCACATGCAAACATGTCCAACATCATCAACCGGTCTCCCTAAGAGACGAATTGTACCGAAGGGCGAACAGAACCAAAGTTCCGAACCGAATCGCCCACATCTCCATACACAGAGAAAAAAAGCACAAAAGATGAAAAGGACAGCTGCACCGAAAACATCGGCTAACTGACTAACACAAGCACAAGCCCTGCCTCTCAGTAAGGGGAAATGTAACGAGGCGAACAGGAACAGAGATTTAACGTTCTATGGCTAGTTTAATAAGTGCGCAGTCCAATGCAGCAAACGTACCTGGGCAAACACCCCGATCTCCCAGGAGGGAGAAACATTTACAGGCGAGCCGACGGAGCACCGTCGTCCCATAACTTACTAACCAAAGACTCACGCAAACTAAATTAAACACGTGCCCTAGCCTCTTAGTAAGGTGAAATGTAACGAGGCGAACAGGAACAGAGAATTAACGTTCTATGGCTACTTAAATAAGTTTGCAGTCTAATGCAGCAAACAAACCTGGGTAAACACCCGATCTCCCAGGAGAGAGAAACATTTTACAGGTGAGCCGACGGAGCACCGTCGTCCCAATGCTTACTAACCAAAAGACTACCGCAAACTAAAATAAACACACGCCCTAGCCTCTCAGTAAAGGAATAAGTAACAAAAACCCCGACTCACAACAAAGGGGAACGCAGTCCATGAGAAGGAGACAAAACAGGGAATAAACGTACCAAGGCTACTCACTGGCCCACCGCAACACGGAAATGAGTAGAAGCAAACGCCAGGACTCTCAGTAGAAACCATTAACCGGCGAAAAGGGAACAAAGAACAGCTACTCTACACTTCCACAAGCTAAGCAACCCAGCAGAAGCGAAACGCCCGATCTCCCATGAGACGACATGCACCGAGGGGCGAACAGAACTACAGTTTCAAACAGAGTCGCCCAGATCTCCTATACACGGAGAAAACACACACAGGTGAAATAGAGCAGAGATTTACGGTCCCAAACTTCTACGAGACAACTAACCACCAAGCCAGCAAGGAATAAGCCCTGCCTCAACAAAGAGACGTTAACAATAGGCGAGAAGCCAAAATGGTACGAGAACTCACAGCCAACAATACACCACAGTACATAACAATAAACAAACAATGTCGAAGCCCCGAACGAACGAAACGGTAGGCTTATATAGCTCTCAGTGACCACGAACAGGTGTAAACGCTAACAGAAGCTCCGCCCAGTCAGCAGGGTGGAGCAAGCATCTACCAAAAGGGCAGTGCCCTCGCGTGGCCACTGAGGAAAACGACCGCATAGAGAAACATGGTTCAAAACCATGACAATAGTGTAGTAATTTTTCTGTTTAATTTCTAAGTACAACACATCTGAATCAGAGTATTTCCACTATAAATTATTTTCATTTTGCAGTTTGATGTGGCACATACAGTTTCATTGACCACATTCTCTTGAGATGGTAAGATGAAGAAACACAGGGCCAAGTTGCATTAAATAATTTAGGAAAGTTTGGATAGCATTGCTTTGGAATAGAGCTAGTTTATTTAGTGTGAGCTACAATAGGCAATATTGTTAGTTTTAACTTGGCCTGCCTTTAAAAGTATTGATATCAAAATGTGGCCTAGTTTTTGCAAGTTGGAATTAAGGACTTATAGAGAGCGCTATGTAGGCTATGCGTGAGTAACTTGGCTTTTTTTTTTTACGTTGTAGATATTTTTGATCTGATATCACTTATTTTTTATAGCTAACTAATGATGAATGATGCATGAAGACAAAAATGGAGAGAGACATGCATTCCAAAGAAATGCATGCAGACATTCGCGTAACCATAACGCCCTCTATTGGCAAGAATGAGAACAGTTATCCTATTACAGACAGCACACAATTACATTAAAAGATTATGTAGATGAGCAGTATTTAATGTGTAATGAAATACAATGAACAGCACCACCTGAGCTATGGATCACGAAGAAGCATGTAAATTAATGAACCAAGTCTATATGGAGACATGCATGCACAGTGGGCTAGACGCAAACTCATTCTAGCTGAAAGACATACAGCCTAAATAGCTAGTACAGCCTAAATAGTTTGCATCAGTAAAATATGGAAATACAGTTTTAAAATAGGGCTATTAGTATTCTATAGAAAATGAAATACATTTAACATTAGGCTATTCAACACTGGATTGCAGAATTCCTTGGCATTTTTTTTTCCGGTAGTGTAGAACGTTACCTGCGGGAAATGTTTTGGTACCGGACAGCTAGGTTTAGGTCAGTTTTCTGTAGTGCAATGAATGTAGGCTATAAGGCATGTTGATTCGCTTCGTAGTAGCCTAGCTTGTATCTGCTTCCTGACTAGAAGCAGACTGACGTTTCTGTGGCAACAGTAACGTTGGCTAACAAGCTTAATTGGACAACGCATATTTCCCAGGAATCTTAGCCAGAAAGAAAACAATAGATACTACTAAGAAAGTACATACCAGAGATTATTCTTCTTCTTATTATTATTATTATTATAATGAAAAGTGTTTGCAGTAAGCTACATTATCTCCAGAGTAGCGTAGACTAGAGCCACATTCGGAGGCTATTGTTGTTTTTCTTTTTAAGTGACTAACCATGAATCATATGTGTTTGGGGAATTGGCGGTTTATAAATCCGATCTCTTGAAGGATTGCAGCTTAAATGAGGCTATCATCAATTATTAATGTAGGCTATTATCGTAAATTCTTAATTTTCCTAGTAGTTAATTTTATGGTGACATTGTGTTATGTGTGAAAAGGGTAAAGTGAAAACAGCTGAAGTGAAGAAATGAATGAATAAAGAAATGTTGGCCGAGGCAAGGGTACGTTGAGGTTCGGTTTCCACAGTCAGTCAGTCATGACCGCAAGAGCAGAGCTTAACACCCTCCCCAAACCAGACAAGAGCACGCGTCCGGTTTGGGGAGGGTGTGATATAGTACAAGTGAAATACAAGTGAAACATTGAACAGTTAATATTGGAAACCTCTTTTGCCTTTGCAATAAAAATACGTTAATGTGTTAATGTGAAAATAATAACAGTCTAATAAATGAAAAGTACTTAACAGTTGCACATTGTTTTTGTGGAAAATAAGCATGTGCCCTGCTGGGCTCAAACCCACAATCCTCTGTGTGAGAGACAGCAACTCCGACCACTAGGCTACAGTAGCTTCTTGGAAAGCATGAAGCCATTTGCTATATTAACATTCAAAAACATTAGTATGAAGTGTTTTTATTGGGCGATAAGCTTGATGAGCAGGTATACGGACCATACCCTCAAATAATAATTCTCCCCATTGGATAACATTGCGACGGAGGCAGGCAGTTTGGCAGGAAAAATAGGAATAAGGAGAAAAACGGCAAAATAACCCAAGTTTGGGGCTTTATTGTGTGGATGTGTGAAGTGGTTACATGAGGTCAGAACATACAGAAGTTAATGTTTTTAAGGGCTGAGAGTCTATGGTATTGTGGTTACTTCTGTAGGAAACCCTGAAAAGTGCCAAACTCTCGGTGCTGTATAGGTATGGGGCATGCCCCGCCAAGCCATAACTTGGCGGATGGCATACCTGCCATCCCAATATGATTTATTTTTTACAATAAAATTTGATAATTGGCAATAAAAGTTCATTTTTAGATGTGTTTTTGGTGTGTTTCATATTACACAACTAACTAGCCTACCCGTGGTCCCCAAAAAGCTCTCCAAACCCATTTAGCCGCACAGTGAATCTTGTATTCCACCAGAGCCCCATTAGCCAGAAATGAGTCCAAGTTATATGCAAACGGGATATATAAACAAATGTCCACCAGTTTCCTAGATAAAATAACCCCCTGCATAATAATCAACAACAAACTCTCCCTCATGTTACGTCATGTATAAATTGTGCATTCGTTTACCTGCACAGTCTGCTGTACTGCATGCAGAACCATTTACTCATGTGGAACAATAACTACTAAAGCAAATGTTGTTATATGTCAATTTGCCAAGAGACACAGACCATTAGAATAGTTATTTTCTTATTTTAGTGAACTTATTATATTTTTTTTTACTGACTATATTTTGTCATTGATACCATCTTTTATCAAGGTATCGTGGTAAAAAAAAAAAAACACACAAAAAACTGTTGTTTTAGAAAATCTCGCACAGAATTACGTTATAGACTTGTTGCTTGTCATTTTTGTGGATGGTTTTATGTCTCCCGATACACGACTACTTTACAACCAAAGCCTACATGGGCTCTTGTACTCAAAAAATTGTATTTAAGGTTTTATTGAGGTGGACTACCCCTTTAAAGAAACCACATTCAAAAAGAAATTCCCGTCCACACCACGCCATTTTAGAAAATCTCTAATTTTTTTCTCTAACAAAACAAATTTTTTTGCGTTGTCGTGTCGACGGAGAGATTTTCTGAAACGGTGTGGTGTGGACGGGAATTTTTTTTTTAAATGGAGGGGGAAAAAATGCATTTTTTAGAAATATCCGTGTACGTGTGAACGAGGCCTGACATAACTCATAAGCAGAGGATTTAACCCTCCGGTTGTGTTCCAGTCAAATTTGACCAATTTACACCTTTTCTGTATCATGAATGTGGTTTCTTTAAAGGGGGTAGTCCACCTCAATAAAACTAATCAAAATATATTTAGTGCATGTATTTTACTATGACATATCACTGCAATTTTCCTTCTGGAGGATTTCTACATTTCAAAATATCACTTTAGATATCACAAAATATCACGTGTGGATATCACATTTTGGAAGCTTGATCTTTATTTTCTTTGTTATAAGACCACAATTCCCACAATGCTTCACTTTAAATGGACCACTGAAATGGATTAGCTAGCTAGCTAGCTACTTTACTTGGATGTAATGCAGAGAAGAAACCTAAGGTAGGGATGTTTACCATTTAGCAAAGTTAGTTAGTTAGCTAGCTAGCTGTCTGATGGTGGTAAGCTTAGTTAACCTAGCTCACTGGTTCAGGTTGTGTTGTTGCTTTCTGAAGATTAAAGTGAAAGCTAATGCTAGCTAACATCAGATATAAAAGCTATGTCAACTGCCACTGGCATTTTTCCATTTTCGCAGCCGAGTGTCAGCCTGCTTGTGTGAGGGATATTTAGATGAAGTTTGTTTGTATGTCCAGTGTATCAGCGAGAGATAACGTTGTCGTTGTCCTCAGCCGAGTGTCATCCTTAGCTAAGTTCCAAGTTGAAGCCAGTAACGTTACTGTTAGCTATTTTGATTTTCTAACTGTAACGTTAGAACCCAGCAGGCTTGTAGTTACCCTGGTTACAGCGCCACAATGATGTATGGGAGTTTGAACGATTGAACGGCTGCGAAATATCGGTGCAGGCTGTCTATAAATAAACACTTCTTAATATTTTCAACATGTATATGAAATATAACTATATATAATAAGAGGAAAACAACCGCAGCTACACATTTATCCTGGTGATATTATGATACAAAAATTCTAGGCGTGTTTTACCGCCAAATAAAAATGACTCCTATCAATTTCCATGTTAGACATTTCAGAAATCCAATTCAGTGACGTCATTGAATTGCATTTTTCGGAGTTCACATCGTACATGCTCATAGCAGCTATGACAACAGAGAAAAAGCTTGGAAAATTGCTGACATTTTTAGAAATTCTAAAATATTAGTCTTAAAGTTAGAGTGGACTACCCCTTTTCTTAATTTCCAAAAGAACTAGGCATCTGAGCATACAAAATTAATGCTCTCCACTTAAATTTTTTTCAAACTTTCAGTGTTTTATTCATATTTTGTACATTTGTGGTGTCTCCGGTCAAATATGGTCAGCCATAGGAAATGAATGGGTGAGACTATACTTTCTTGCTTATTTCTCCCCAAGCTGTATGTAGCTGTCTGATATGTAAATATTTGGAAACAAATCACACGGGAAACATTTATATACATAAATAGTTTTAATAAATTCTAAAACTTGTTTTTTTGTTTGAAGGGTTAATTGTTTACATAACAGCCATACAGTATGTATAAGATGAAATTGCAATTTTTGTAAAGACTAAATAATGAACATTTACTACCAACCAACCCTGACAAGACACACATTAAAAATGACAAGGTCACATTAACCCCTTGGCGCAGATGGCAAATTTCACCTATTTAGGGGGTGCTCTGTTTAAGGCTTTATAACTCCAGGGGCTCTATCTTGGCGCTTGGTCTAAGCGCATGGCGTAAAGTCCATTTAGGGCATGTCCAAGTCCACTTTTGCTATTTTAACGGCGTGTTTTTTGGGCGCTAAGCACGGCGCAACGTCCAAATGGGCTGAACCTAGTCTCTTCATTAATTATAGGTGTGTCTTGGGTGTGACATGCAATAAACCAATCAAAATGTCATATCCCATTCCCTTTAAAAGCCTGCTTTTCCACCTTGGCGGATTGCTTATGACGGCGAAACAGACATGCTTGTGCGTGTTTAGTGCAATCAAGGAATAGGCTATATGGATCAATAGTAGCCTATGATCAATATTATTTGGGCGAACCATTATGAGTTCCCGGTAATTCCTGACAGTGCTGTTTACAAAATATATGCGGTTAAATTTCGTTAAAAGCACCTGCAACAGCTGAGAATAAGCGACCAATGACTTCTCACCTTAGAAAACGCCAAATTAGCCTGCTTGTTTAACGAATTTCGTTTGATTATGCAATGAACTCATGTTCAAGCTTCATCCGAAGTTCATTAGGCTACCTGCATTCTAATTTTGATTAATAACATAAATAACATTATTTTGCCTTAATGATGACACTAAATACAATAAAGCTGTCAGGTTGGCAACCCATAGGTTCAGCATATTTTCCCTTGTTTTATAATGTCCTGCTTATGTAAATGTGACCGACCTGTTTTACTGGTAGCGTAATGCTTTAAAACGATCCACTTTCCCAGGAAGACCGTGAAAAGTGCGATTTACAGCAGGGGAAACAGACCTGCTCCTGTAAAGCACACAGGCAGATAATGGCATTAAAATGAATTGTAAATTAATTGCGTAACGTGCTGCAAATTTGTTTATGCACAGCGAATCCGCTGTAGCCTAGGCTATTTGAAAAACAATAAAAGCAATATTCACTGGACAAGGTTTTGAACTTATTTCTGTCACAACCATTCTATTTACTTACAGGCTGTATTCCTAGATAAACAGAGCTGTATTGTAATGACATCTGAAGCGCATTTTCAGAACTCAAATGTCCGTCTATTGCAGTGCGCGAGTTTTCTATTGAATGACAATTCACGCATTAGGTGTAAATGACAATTTGCACATTAGGCTTGATATAGGTGTTATCAGCTCCTTTTTAACGGATAGCCATTGTCCCGTACCATCGCACATCACCTGGATGTTGATGGAGTGAGCTGAGGGACAGGTATGTGGTCTTTGACCTATGGACCCTTTTATTGGTATGCATTTTTTGATATAGCCTACACAATAATAATATTTCACATTGTAATCTTGATATTTTAGTCATGCTTGTGCGCGCCCCTGTGTGTAACAGACTGGAGGGTGTACGCGCGTTGTGCACACGCCTATGTAGACACACTTATATGCGCCTTTAAAATAACATGTAAACAACTGCGACATGACGTTAGACCAGGTTTGTGGTGGTTCTAGCGCAAGCGCTTTCTGCTGGCTCAAGATAGCAATACGCCAAAAAGAATTCTTAGATCTTAAGACCAACATGCCCAGTTCACTTGTAATGGGCGCAAGAATACATGGTATTTAAACGGCGTGAATGTAAGGCGTTATAATGAACCATGCGCCGGGTGCAAGATAGCAAAGACACTTGCGTTTGGGTTAGCGCCGGGTGTAAGATGTGAGCCAGGTGTGAGCATCACATAAACTTGCTAAATGGCTTAAATGAAACAAGACAGGTGTACAATTTACAATACAAACTTAGATTTGTTTATTTTCATAATTTAAGTCGAAATAAATTGCCAGAAATGCAGAGAATTTTTTTGCTCAGAGCTACATAAGTGAAATCGGTAATATACAGATTCTTTCCAAAAAATTTGAATATCATGGAAAAGTTTTTTTTTTTCCATAATTCCATTCAAAAAGTGAAACTTTCATAGATTATAGATTCATTACACACAAAGTGAAATATTTCTAGCCTTTATTTGTTTCATTTTTCATAATTTTGGCTTACAGCTCCAGAAAACCCCCAAAACAGTATTTCAAGAAATTAGAATAGTGTGTCGAAAATCAGCATTTACTTCAGTTATTTCAGAGAATTAATGTTTTAGACTGAGTGTCACACTATCATCTAATTTACTCAAAACACCTGCAAAGTTTATCTCAGTTTGGTTCAGTATGGGGAAGACTGCAGACATGACAATTGGCCAGAAGACCATCATTGACACCCTCCAGAAGATGGGTAAAGCCACAAAAGGCCATCGCTAAGGAGGCTGGCTGTTCACAAAGTGCAGTGTCCAAGCATATTAATAGAAAGTTTAGTGGAAGGGAAAAATGTGGCAGGAGAAGGTGCACAAGCAAAAGAGATGACCGTAGGCTTCAGCGGATTGTCAAGCAAAGACGATTCCAAAATTTGGCGGAGATGCAGAGGGAGTGGACTGAGGCTGGAGTCAGTGCTTCAAAAACCACCACGTACAGACGTATCCGGGACATGGGCTACAACTGTCGGATTCCTCGAGTCAAGCCACTCCACTCATTCTCTGAAATAACTGAAGTAAATGCTGATTTTCGACACACCATTCTAATTTCTTAAAATACTGTTTTGGGGGTTTTCTGGAGCTGTAAGCCAAAATTATGAAAAATGAAACTAGAAATATTTCACTTTGTGTGTAATGAATCTATAATCTATGAAAGTTTCACTTTTTGAATGGAATTATGGAAAAAAAAAAACTTTTCCATGATATTCTAATTTTTTTGGAAAGGATCTGTATATACATTTCCTGGATCATAAACTCCATGTCCACAAGTTTAGCAAAATCTGAGGATGATATGCAGAAGTACTAAAGGTCTGTGATGCAAAATATAGCAGTGTACCCTGTTGTCCATTAGTGTCTCCAAATCTATCCAAATGGATAAATTGTGCACTGCTGTAAATAAAAAGAATTATGATATATTTAACTACAAATCAAGTTTTGGCTCATAAAACTCACTTTTGCATAATCTTCAAGTGGAAATTACTATATTTCCATCAGTATAGGGGGGTAGATATCTATGGGTCCAAAATCCCTATGCAAAACATGTCATAAAATGAATAAAGTTATTCATTATTCTATTATAAAGCATAGGCCTATACATTTGCTCCTTCTGATGGCTTAAGATAAAAAACATTGATATCACAGTGTTACATACACCTAAATATGTTGCCTAATCATTCACTCTTGTACCTCAATAAAACATCACTTGTCCCTGTACTCTACAGTATGTATACTTTTGTCTGGGATTGCATTTTTCTGTATTTTTTTTATTTTTATTTTCCTATTCATAATGACTCCAAGGAAATGTTACCTTAATCTACCACATATCAGCGCACAGTAAATTGGAATGAGCATTTGTCATGCCCTAAGAGACAAGTAGACTATATACGCCATAGCCTATATTATGTACGACAACATGAACATAAAATAGTATTCCACCATCTGCAAAATGCGCCCAAATGTATGTGAAATGCACTCAAAATGCGAAAATAACAATAGGGCTATCAAACATATTGGAAAGACAGTCCTCGAGTGGAAACACGAACGTACATATGTAGCCAGCGAGACCAACAGTATTTTAGACGCAAAAATACTTACATATCGGAAAAGGGAAACTCCCCTCCGTAATGCGTATTCTGTAGAGCTTGCGTAATACTAGACCGTTAAAACGAAAACTGCCGTTACGCTGGGCTGTAGTAAATTGTTCAAAGCACCGAAAAAGACTTGACATATACCGTTATTAAGGTTATAATGTACTCTATTGGATAAAAAATGCGACAATTAAACCAGAATGAACTGTAATGAATGAGACAGGTTTACAGGGCATGGGGGTATTACGCGTCGACGTTTCAGATAGTGTAATAGCGGTATAAAGTGTTGTGTATTTCTCAAACCGATTGTACCAGACAATGAATGACCACTGAATTTTGAAAGGAACATCTCGATGTGTAAAACCGATAGTAGGATTGTATATTTATTTCATATTTAGTAGCATATATTGCTAGTAGAATACATGGTAGAATGAGACAGTACTTTCACAGTTTATTTTGCATTTGAGTGAGCAGGGCTTTTCACAGCTTTTCTGGCATACGATCAGGCTATTGTTGGGTTTATCTCGTTGCTATGACGTTATTCTAATTTTATATAATGAATAAATATATTTATGAACTCAAACATATAGGCTATTGTCCACTATGTCACGCATGGGTAGGTATAGACTAGGTGGAGGGTTGCTTTTTAAATGGACTTGCTACGGGGAAATAGTGACACTTAGAAACTCCGTATTCAGCAGAAATCGTCACGAACCGTCTACCAATAAAGTTAAAACACAGAGTTTGTGATTTCCACTAATAGTTTGACTGCAGTAGCAACAAATGTCTCATGTTGAGCAAAAAGGTCCCACCGGCGGGACCTTCTACGCAAAGGAGTTAAGGATAAATGTATACGTTTGTACACGTTTATGCAGGATTTAAATGGTACTGTGTACATTGTCATCCAGGGGTGTCTGTAAGCAAAGACACTTGTGCCCCATGCATGTGGTCTCTAAGTGCAGTATCTGGCTTTGAGATGGAGATGTTCAACTTCAGTTCCTCAATCCATTTGATTTCTTTTGGGCGGTGAGAGGGTGCACACATATGTAAATCAACACACAAGAGAAGAGCAACATAAAATAGTAAAGGCAACCACAATAACTTCATGTAACATTATGTAAACTATAAATCACTGTCCTATATAGCCTAACTAGGCTACTATAGGCAACAGGGAGCACTCACTCTTTATCGCATACTGTGTCATGCGGTTAGGCAAAATATGGGCCATTTCTACATGACACATATTGAAGATGAAAAGTGTAAACAGCTAATGACATGTTGGATCTACCAACCTTTCCCTTGCAGGGTTCGACAATAATGGTGGCCAGACAGTAAAGTCACGTTGGGACAGTAAAACTAGCAACTCACTGTCCCGATCGGGCCAGTGCTGAAAATAGGAGATTGTATAAAAAAATAAATAAATTTAAAAAAAGATCATCACATTATAAACTCGGAATGTTCTCGTTATTGGGCACAAGCTTGCACCTCTTGGCACGTGTCACTCGAGTGAAAATGGCGGCGAAGGAAAACAGCTCACACGAATGCGCACATTTCTACCTCAGTGGAAAAAAATTATTATCTTGGTCGACTTTGATGGAACGCAGATGCACTGTGTCATCTGTCGTAAGTTCCCGGCTAGAACGGACAGTAGGATCTAAGCTCTTCATAAAGTAATGTATAGTCGTGCAAAATTACGCCAATATTGATTGATCCAATAAAAAATGTTGACAGGAAATAGCGTTACACTAGGATCATTGACCCACCATAATTAGGAAGTTACTTAATGCTGCTCTTTTTTGTTGGGACAGCTAGTTAGCTACTGTTACAGGAGTAGTTATTTGAGACTGCCAACTTCTGTTAGCGAATCCACGTTAGTGGCTTTCCAGCGTGAACCAGCAGTCCTTGTGTGGTTAATAACGTGAGGTGTAGCCTGAATCATGAGAAATTGTGATGGAAATGGCCACAGTGAAAATTGTAGCCTATTTTGCAGGTATAGTCTCCCCGGAATGTCTAGGTTAGACCGATAGTATGAACTATAGTGATCTTGTATGTAACGTTAGACAGATAATGTCGAAGGCTAGCTACGTTATCTTGTTGAGATCGCCTCACAGCCTAACGTTACCACGACTGCAAATTCAAATAAATGAGCTGTGAATAGTTACTAAAATGTTTAATAGCTATCTCGTTAAGTAGCGTTATTATCAAGCTTCGTATCCCAGGGAGCAAAAGCTGGAATCTAGACAGCTAGAGGGTTGTAAATCTAGGTTGAGAGACATGTCAATTGAATTGAATTTATTCCTAATTTAGATAAGGTTTATTGGTATATAGCCTGGCTACATCCTAGCTAGTTAAAAATACTCACTTTTCAACCAAATCTAGCCAGTTTTTCACCAGAATGCGAGACGGCATTTCATCGACTTTTCAACACAAAAATGTTCACTGGGGTAGATTACTACTGTTGTGGAATAAAGCCACTCTGAGGTTCGGACTGGTGAAATTCAAGAAGTTTTATTCATGCGCATGGAGAATGAACACATCATTCACAGTCAGTGTCCATTCTGAAGTTTCACAAAACAAGCCTTCATACTTATACACTTTTGATTATATAAAACAGGATAGAGACTGTCCTCCTCTCCCACAGTTAATTGTTTTGGGAACATATCATCTCATTATCATGCTCAGCTTCCTCAGCCCCCCCTGACCCAAGGCCTTACGGCCCTGGTTCCAGACATGCAATCAGACACAGGCAGGAGAAGAGTTTTATTATGGCTTTCAAGCAGTTCCCTTAGTTCTCACTCTCAGCAGCACGCAAACTAGGCCAAGAGCAAGGCCACAAGGCCCTCAGGTTATACAATTATACAACTTTAATTTTTATATTTACTGAAACTTCCACACTACCCCCTTTTGTCCTTCAGAGGACAACACTCACGGTTCAGTTTCAATTTGACAAAATTCAGCAAAAGCTTCATTTTTTCCATTCTCAGGATAATCTGCATAATATGGGACTCGCCGAGAAATCATCACAGACGTAGTCGCGCCTTTAACGCATGCAGTACAAATACATCTAATGCAGAAAATTATAAGCAGGATTACAAACAGGGTTAACCTCTTAATGCCAAACGCCCCCTAGCGGTAACGCGGGCGTGACGGAAATTATTAAATTATACATTTCATTAATTTAATAATATGTAATAAACTGCTCACCTCAATATTTTGATTAAATATCCTTATGATATATCCATTCCTTCTGGGAAAGTGGTTTTTAAGCCCAAAACGTCGAGATAAAACTTTGTAAATAACGTTGGAAACTCTGACCTAATTCTCAAACATGTATTGCAGCTTGATGTCACACCATAAACAATGTGCTGGTAAACTGTTCTGCTTAATTGTATTTCACAAAACTTTGGTTTAAAAAATCATTATACCTTTAGGCTTCAAGAAAAAATACTTTAAAACTTTCATAAGGCTGTACATGATTTTTTTCCAATTTTAAACCGACTTGTGCTTTTTTGCACTTGATTACGACTCGTTCGGCTGTGTTCACTTTGGCGTTGTGAAACTCAGCCAGTTTCAGGAGTACCAATCCAACGGCTTAGTATATGTTAGCCAGAGTGGTTTTGAACTTGTTTGCAGAGAATTATGCAAAACCGTCGTCAATTGGGTGTATTTCTTTGACTGATAGCACAATAGGCCTATCTGAAGTGGGAAAAACTGTGTTCGACCTGCCTCCACTCCGAGTATTATTTGCTTTCCATTGGGTTTTAAAACTGTCTGTCAAATATTCCAGCCAATAGCCAAGACTCTTATCTTTCAAACGAGCCCTAATTCAACACTGTAGCCGTAGTATATCAAGGAATTTTTGCCGTGCGTATAAGGAAGTAGCACCCACGCGTAATTATCGAACCAAGATGGCGCAGTGTTTTTACCTTGTAGCGTAGCTCGCTACATTCCGTTTAGCAAAGCACAATTAATTAGGTAAGGCCCGCAGTTACATTTTTTTTTACTTTAGAGTATTTTTGATACAGTTTTTGTGTAGTTATGTCGAGATTTTTGAGGCGTTTATCCGTGCACCAAGTGCTAGACGAACTGGATAAGCCAGAAGATGTTTTTGCCGAGGGAGACTCATCCTGTCTCAGTGACGCTGAATCCACTGATGACTGAGATGATGTTGCTGACATGTAAGTTGTTTTATCATACTAACAGTGTTATGCTATAAACGCATTGAATTTCGCCATGGCAGGTAACGTCGTTAGGGCTGGTGGTATTACCGATTTTTCGATATACCAGTGTGAATTCACGCAATGCCATGCGGGTTCGTAATTACATTGTCAACTGTATTTCATTGTTTTTCATACAATTAATATTACAAATTGCACATTCCAACGGTATGATAAATAATTTATGAAGTAAACTTAGGGTGTATTGTCTGTGTTGACAAACTCGCACGTGTTACGTGGCGTTGCCAACAACATAGATGTTGTAAGTTTGGTGTAAGCATCGAAGGAAATGTGCAATTTAGCTGCAATGCGTGAATCCCTGTGTTTCTTCTGTGAAGCTAACTAACCTTATATACTTATGCATAAAATCGGTCCCTCTCAGCTAAATTAATATAGATAGTATTACCTTTACAGTGGCAAGCTAGCAAGCAAAATTACAGGTAACAAGCAGCTAGCTATCTATTTGTGTCTGAGATGAGCTACTAAATCGATTTTTTTGAGTGTGAAATGGCTTCTGGAAGTGTTTAGTAAAGTCATTGTTCCACATGAGTAAATTGTTCTGTATGCAGTACAGAAGGCTGTGCAGGTAAACAAAATGGCAATTTATGCATGGTATGAGGGAGAGAACATGATAACATCAGGGAGTACTTGTTTATTATTATTATTGTTGATTGTTGTTGTGTAAGGGGGACTAATGGGTATATCAACATGGTGGACAATTCCATGGACAGTGTTAGTGGGGTTTGTAATGATGCAGATTGCTCTCCTGAGGGAATGTGTAGTCTAAATCAGGGGTTCTCAATCCTGGTCCTGGGGGACCCCTGTGTATGCTGGCTTTCGTTGCAACCGCAGTTGCAATCCCAGAATTTTAACAAGCTGTTAATTTTTCTTAATTAGGTGCTTGTCATGTTTGGAGGAATTATTCACCCTCTTAAGCCACATTATATCAGAAATAGCTATGGATGCCATGTAGAATAAACACCCCATGTTCACATTGTGCTATATTATTTAAAAAAGATAAGAAAATTATTTAACAGATCCATTTAAAGACTGATTTGAATCAATAGGCTCCTAATTGGTGAAAGTGTGGACACATGGCCACTAAAATTAACCATTTCGTAGATAATGAAAAATTCAAACACAAAGCAAATGATAACGAGCCAAACCGGCATTGTCTTAAGCTTAAAGAAAAAATTTAGTTACACACATGTGTTCAACAACCTAATTAGGAGCCTATTGATTCACTTCACTCTTTCATTTGAGTGAAAATACATTATTTTGTAACCTTTTCTTATGTAATTGTTGCAATATAGCACAATAAGCACAATGTGAAGATGGGGAGTTTGTTCTACATGGCATGCATAGCTATTTCTGACATAATGTGTCTTAAGTGGGCGAATAATTCCTCCAAACATGAAAAGCACCTAATTAAGAAAAATTAACAGCTTGTTAAAATTCTGGGATTGCAACTGCGGTTGCAACGAAAACCAGCATACACAGGGGTCCCCCAGGACCAGGATTGAGAACCCCTGGTCTAAATGGCTTCTGTATGAATGGTTAAATAATCTCTCCTCACCCTCCACCCCCATGTTTTGATCCTTTGCCTTTTTTTGTTTTTAGTTCATTTTTTTTAAGCTTTTTGGACCCTGCCATTTTGTACTTTCTTTGTGTAAATACGGTAACTTCAGCAATTAGAGGGCAAGGATCTTTTTATTTGTTACAGCAGGGGTGTTTTTATTTTTTATCTAGGAAACTGGTGGACTTTTGATTTTTTATCCACTGCACTTTTAGTAGTACACCTTAGTGCACTTGTATATAGTTGATATATGTTTGTCATGTATAAAGTTTTGCCTCCTAAAACCCAACCCCAACATCCCTATCATAGGAGGTGGCAACAGAATAAAGGACAGGACTGGCTAGCAGTAATGTGTAGGGAAGTTTCATACTATTCCCATTATTCATTTGAAAACCTGTTTGCACATTCCTGGACTCATTTCTGGCTAATGGGGCTCTGGTGAAATACACAAGATTCACTGTGCTGCTACATGGGTTTTGACAGCTTTTTGTGACCTCGGGTAGTTAGTTGTGTAATATGAAGAGCAACGTCTAAAAATGAACTTTTATTGCCAATATTGACAAATTATCTCATTTTTTTGTAAAAACCTAAAAAATAAATCATATTGAGACCTTTCTGGAACATTGCCATTTTTGGCACATTTGGCACCATTTGGATAACGAAAAAGGTTCACCTGAAAAAAACCCTGTAAAATTTGAATGGTTTGAGATATTGACACCAGATTGTTACCAGAGGTAGGCAGCATATTGATGAATCAGATAGTGGAGTCATTTCCTTGATTGCATTTGTAGCTCCCCAGGTAAAAATTCTTAAACTTGAATGTAGGTACCCGTTTTTTAGTTTTTTATATTTTCTGTACATAAATTGTTGTAGTTAAGTATCAAAAACTGGATTTCTATGAGTTCTCACTGCTTAGTCGTAATACTGCAGGTGTCTTCTTTAATAAAAGCCATGAACCATATTTGTACCATTTATAGTTTTTGAGATAACCACCTTTGTTTGTCACTAGTGAAAACAGGCGAAAATTGGCCTATTTTGCCCTCGGTAGGAAGAGGTTAAACCCCAAAAAATAAAATGAGCGATCTTAGCTCCCCAGCTCCCATGAAAGATTTCAGCCACTGGAAATCCATGGCTGGAAAACCCACCCCACAATTTCCCACCCATGGGACAGGGAGACAGGAATATGAATTGTGACCATAAATGAACCACAATCCATGTGATGCTGGATAAGTATAAGTGTGTATCTATTATAGTAAATATAATGAATATATATTTAACAATAAGAAACTAAAATGTCAGGTCTTACTTAATTTAAGATGGCTCTACTGGCCTATTCAATTTATCTATTTTGCATAGTGTTTCACAGAATAAATGGCAACAGAACTGTTGGATGTTCAGGATGACATCCTCTGAATAAAAAACGATCTCCTCTTCACGGTCAGGAGAGGTTACTAGCACGTCACTGACCTAATATTGGTAAGGGCTTCAATCCCTTCTTGTTGCACCGGCACTGTTGTATCAGACCCCTGCAAATTGTTTTCCCCAGGGCTCTGTCTGAATAAGCTATTGAGATGGTCAAAACTTATGTTATTGACACATCCAAGAAATGTTAATATTGTTCATTGATATTTACATAGAGGGGGCTTCTCACACTGAGTGAAAAGTCTGTCTGTTTAAACAGTAACAAAAGGATAACATTCTGTAATCCTCTGGTTGAGGAGCAGGTTTTACCTTCCATAGCCGTAACACCTGTTTTGACCTGAAATTGATCTCCTACCTGCCAGAGGTGACGTGATGGCGTGGAGCGTCATAAATGTAAACGTTTCATTATGTTGTGCTTCTTTTCTGGGCCGATTCTTCAGGCTCTGCGTTGGGTCCCTTGGCATGGGACGCATCTTCTCTCGGAACCGATCTCCAGGTCCATTGGTCCCTGGGCAGGACCACATCCCAGGAAGTAAAAGTGATACATGACATTGTTATCGTCATCACCCCGCACATCATCACCAGGAAGTAGAACATCTCATTTGTAGTGTCCATTCCCCTGGCACGTCCCCGTCTTGGGGTTGCTGTCATCAATTTCAGGAGCATCATGCTCGCTCTTACCAAGATGTACCTTTTCAGGAGGGGGTGTAACCTTCTTGCAGTGGGAGGCGTGGACCCAGCTGTCATGGCCTTGGCACTTCACAGCAGTGTTGGTAACCAGCAGGACCTGGAACGGGCCTTTCCACCTGGGCGCCAACAAAGTTTTCCACAGGTGGACCTTTATCTGGACCCAGTCCCCAGGTTGGAGGGAGTGGCAATGCGTGCTGGGCTCCTTCTGCTGTGCGGCTTTCACCTGTAAATGTTTACATCTTATACTTTGTTAGCTCCTAACAAAAGTCATGTGGGCTCAGACTCGTTTTCTGTTGGGGACCTGCAGACTTTGTTCTGTTGGTTTTTTTCACCAGGGACCTGCAGACTGCATGTGGTAAGGACAGTGGAGGTTTTGTTAATGTTCAAAGCTGTACACAGTTCCTTTACTATCTGTCCAGTAAAATGTGTACCTCTGTCAATGTTGATGCTCCCAGGAATTCCAAATCTACAAATCACCTCCTTCAGTAAAAGTTTTACCACAGTCTTTGCATCAGCATTCCTACAAGGGAAACCTTCAATCCATTTTGAAAACATATCAACAATTACAAGTACATATGCATAACCACAACACTTTGGCATTTAGATAAAAACAATTTGAATATTTACAATCATTCCTCCTGTGCCACACTGTGAGACATACGAGCAAGACGGGAGAAGAGCGATGGGGGCGACCGGGCGGCCGTCCAAGAAACGCCACACACCGTCCTCCTTTAAAGAACATTTCAAAGAGATCCAAGATTGTTTCTCCCAACCATCAGTATTCAGGGGATACTGGTTTCGGGGCAAATCTTTATTTGGATCTACCGTAATCGCCACAGGTTCTGCATTGTACATACAACCGACTTCATTTGGATCCCTAGACTACAAAGAAGCCGGAACAACGAAGGTTACAACTGCGAGGTTACGACCACGGTTCTATGAGTTCCGGATGACCATTAGGGTCGACAGCTTGCAAATGTACTTTCTCGCAGCCGGATGCGTTCGAGACTTTTATACCCAACAATTTGTCATGGCCATGACCTCCGCGTGACAAAGTCACGCCACCCACCACCGGCGGAATGGTTGAGCTGACCGTTGACACCAGGGGTGTAGTGGTAAAAAAAGAGGTGGGTAAACTATGAATTCTGTGATCAAGGTAAGGCGGACCACGACATACCGGTAAAAATATAACATCTTGGAAGTATATTAATCACCATAAAGAGAGTATGAAACTGTGAAGCAGTCAAAGGACATCCCATAATAACCTGAAAACAACCCACTGCAACCAGTAGTACAAAATGTGAAATTACAAACGGCATCTTGAGTGGAATTCTGAACATTCCGCAATGTATGTGTATGGGGAGCATGACTCTCAAACAATTTGCTCAAGCTTAAAGACTATAATTAACACTGCTTAAATTTTTAAATGTGAGTGACAGTAGAGGAAGCTGAAAATTTTGATGTAACATGTCTATATAGTATAAAAACTGTAGGAGCAGCAGCAGTTTACAAATTGTGTGAGTATTTTTTAAAAAAAATAGCTGCCATCACTCTAAGAACTGAACTTTCCACAACGCATTTCAATGAGAGAAAAAATACTATTAAAAGTTGAATATTATAAAAACTATAAGTCACATCACTACCTAGCTAGCCCACTAATAATATAAGAAGAATATTCACACTGCCCAGAGTGTGAATATTGCCCATTCACACTGCCCAGAGTGCCTCTTTGCCCACTTGAGGTGCTGGCTTGCAGGGGCGTGACCGTGTGTCAGTGGCTCCTCTATCTTTTACCAGCCAAGATTTTACATATTCCTTTGGGTTCCACTTTAACAATGGAGGGCCATTCAGGTTAACAAACATTAATGACGACACCGTCTTTATCAGCAGACTGATGATAATATTCATTAAACTGAATCCTCGTTCACATTCTGCACTGCTCACGGGTATGAGGCTGAGAATATTAATGAGTGGGGACAAGTCTTCAGGTATTATACTGGAGTCCTCTTTATAATCCCTGAAGCCCTCAAACACTCTCCTTGGGTCAAGCCTGAACTGTTGTGCCAGATGTCTGATGCAAACCTCCCCATAACGCTCATCTAAGGGCACAGGCCAGTTTTCTGGATTAAGAACTTTAAAATTATCAAGCAAGTCTGTATACTGAGCCATGTTCTCAGCTGATACACTTGGATGTCTGCTTGAGCCAGTGCTAAACAACCTTTCCTCCAGGTTCCCAATAAGTGACTGAAGGAAGGCTGTTGAATCTATCTGCCTTATCTTCACACTGGTTAAGGAGATACCACAAAACACCAGTCTCTCGGCAGCTGTAAGGGCTTTTTGCCTTTTTTCACCTGGAGTAGCTATCATTGAAGAAATAAGTCGAATGGTTCTTCTCATAAGCTTTTGTGAGTGTCATTCCTCTTTCTTGCAAGGTGAGTGAAAAGTGTGCGATTTCCTCTAATGTGTCATACATTAATCCTAAATCACACAGGAATTCCTTTGTCTCCATTTTGGCCATCAGGCCCCTGTACATAGCCTTCTCCTTCCCATCCCTTGTGGCATCTTCAGAAGCAGCAGTGAAGTGGTGATGCAAAGCTTTGTAGGAGTTACATACAGCCTTCACTGTTCTGAAGCTGCTGGCTGCCTATCGAACATTAACCCCTTGGCGCAGATGGCAAATTTCACCTATTTAGGGGTGCTCTGTTTAAGGCTTCATAACTCCAGGTGTGAGCATCACATTAACTTGGTAAATGGCTTAAATGAAACAAGACAGGTGTACCATTGAGAGCTGAGAGCTACATAAGTGAAATCGGTAATATAGTGTATATACATTTCCTGGATCATAAACTCCATGTCCACAAGTTTTGCTAAATCTGAGGATGATATGCAGAACTACTAAAGGTCTATGATGCAAAATATAGCAGTGTACCCTGTTGTCCATTAGTGTCTCCAAATCTATCCAAATGGCTAAATTGTGCACTGCTCTAAATAAAAAAAAATTATGATATATTTAACTACAAATCAACAGTTTTGGCTCATAAAACTCACTTTTGCATAATTTTCAAGTGGGAATTACTATATTTTCATCAGTATAGGGGGGTAGATATCTATGGGTCCAAAACCCCTATGCAAAACGTCATAAAATGAATAAATTAGTTTTGTGCATTACAAAACAAATACATTTGCTCCTTCTGATGGCTTAAGATAAAAACCATTGATATCACAGTGTTACATACACCTAAATATGTTGCCTAATCATTCACTCGTGTACCTCAATAAAACATCACTTGTCCGTGTACTCTACAGTATGTATACTTTTGTCCTGGGATTGCATTTTTCTGTACTTTTTAAATTTTTTAAATTTTCCTATTCATAATGACTCCAAGGAAATTTGTACCTTAATCTACCACATATCAGCACACAGTAAATTGGAATGAGCATTTGTCATGCCCTAAGAGACAAGTATACGCCATAGCCTGTGTTATGTACGATAACATGAACATAAAATAGTATTCCACCATCTGCAAAATGCTGCCAAATGTTCTATCTTCAATTAACATCTGTAGCCTACATCAAAAATACATTTAATGTATGCTTGCGTAATACTAGACAGTTAAAACGAAAACTGCCGTTACGCTGGGCTGTAGTAAATTGCTCAAAGCACCCAAAAAGACTTGGCATATACCTTTGCTAAGGTTATAATGTACTCTATTGGATAAAAAAGCCGACAATTAAACCAGAATGAACTGTAATGAATGGGACAGGCTTACAGGGCATGGGGGTATTACGCGGCGACGTTTCAGATAGTGTAATAGGTATAAAGTGTTGTATATTTCTCAAACCAATTGTACCAGACAATAAATGACCACTGAATTTTGAAAGGAACATCTCGATGTGTAAAACCAATGGTAGGATTGTATATTTATTTCATATTTAGTAGCATATATTGCTAGTAGAATACATGGTAGAATGAGATGGTACTTTCACAGTTTATTTTGCATTTGAGTGAGCAGGGCTTTTCACGGCTTTTCTGGCATACGATCAGGCTATTGTTGGGTTTATCTCGTTGCTATGACGTTATTCTAATTTTATATGATGAATAAATATATTTATGAACTCAAACATAGACGCTATTGTCCACTATGTCACGCATGGGTAGGTATAGACTAGGTGGGGGGTTGCTTGATAAATGGACTTGCTACAGGGAAATAGTGACACTTAGAAACTACGTATTCGGCAGAAATCGTCACGAACCGTCTACCAATAAATTTAAAACACAGAGTTTGTGATTTCCAATAATAGTTTGGCTGCAGTAGCAACGAATGTCTCAGTTGAGCAAAAAGCTTCCGCCAGCGTCACCTTCTACGCAAAGGAGTTAAGGACCCTCCCAATCTTCTGCAGATTCACTTCAAGTTGTTGTGCGTGCTGAGCCAATTCACGGCAGTTCTTTGGTGACCTGTGGTAGAGGGTGTAAACTTTGTCTATAAAAGACGTGAAATGGTTAATATTATTTACGTGTTTGACTATCACCCACAGCTAATTCCAATCTGTGATTGAGGCAGTGCCACACTATAAGATATATATAGGATACATCTGCTGTAGATGGGTAGCTACCCCAGTTTTCCTGCCTAACATGGCACTTGCACCATCACATGCAAAAGCAATGGAGTTTGCCTTTATGAATCTTTCGTCCAGTCTCCACGTTTGGAGGCATTTTAGCAGACTGTTTGTTATAGTCTCAGCTGATTGGCTTTCAAGCTCAACCAAATCCAGGAAGATACCTGTAGGCACATCATTTATTATGGATGTCAAATACACTACTAAAGCAGATTGCTTGCTAAGTGTTGTAGACTCATCAATCAAAACACTAACTTTCTGGTCTTTTTTTAGTATGTGGTCCACATTTTCTCTCATTTCCTTTGCTGTGTGATCAATTATATTTTTTGCAGTGCATCTGGAGTGAAGAGTGGTGCCCATGTTGAGGCCATTTTCTTGCTGGAGAATCACCAACTCCTGGTAGTCTGTGTATAGTCTATTGTACTTTGACAGTGAGGCTGTCTTCTCAACTTCTCCTTCCACTTGTTTCTGTATGGAGGACACGTCAATTGTACATTTTCTGTTCACAATTTTTTCTACAGTATTGTGGCTTTTTGATGTTGCGTGTTTATAGATTTTTCTCCGCAATCATGTTAGCTGGTATTGGTGGTCACCATTGTGGCTGTAAGTAACTTTAGTGCTTGACCATTCATTTGACAGACACATGCCTGTTTCTTTATATGGCCCAAGGGATGTGACTTTTTTTGCATGTTCTACACCCGACATATTCCCCATCAACAATAAGCCATGGGTTATCCTTTTGAAATTGGTGTTGTTTTTCGGTCCAAATGTGTGGGTGGCATCTGCTCACTGTTCCTCCTCTCTCTGTTTGTCCTATCTTTGTACCTCATCTCTCCTTTTCTCCTCTTTCTGTTCTTCCTCTCTGCTTTTCTCCTCTTTCTCTTCCTCCTCTCTCTTCCTCCTCTCTCTTTTTCTCCTCTCTCTGTCCTCTTTTTCCCATTTCTCTGTTTCTCCTCCCTCTGTTCCTGCCCTCTCTGTTCCACTGTGTTCTCTGTGCTTCCTGCATCACTGCCTGCCTCGCCACTGTCTGCAAAACTAATTTTAAAATGGAGAAAAGAGGGCTTCAGCACGCCGTATCTTGTCAAGTATCACTTTATTAGCTAACGTTAGCTAACACCGTATCTTATCACTTTATGGGTTAGACAATAAAGGGAGCAGAGTAGATACAGCAGCAGTGAAGTATTTGACAGCAATGGCATGAATCTAATACGAACCAAAACATCGTGGAATCAACCAATTAGACTGACTAACAAAAGACCACAATAATATATTGAACTTTATATATATACTGTATATCTCATTTGAATTGTTTTGGTTTTTTTGCGCTCACTTTGTGGCTCGCTTTTTTGACGTTTAAGAAATCGCCTTATATCCATTTCAATGACAGGAATCCAGAAACGTAACGGTTGTCAACCGTAGATAGATAGCAAGCGGCTAGCAAGCCCCATTCTACGACTCTGCGTGATGGCTCCCTGCAGGCTTGTTGTGCACCCACACATGCCTGCTGGGTATGGCAGCAGCATAAACTTTTAAAGTGCTGGCTGCCCTGCCACGATCAAGTAGCGATTGCAGAAAATCCAGTATAACAGAAATCTGGCATAGTGCACGGGGTCCGCACAGTGCTGCGAACACCATGTGCAAAATAACTGCCACCTATACTAATAGGCCCGTCTTGTAGAAGGGGCTCTGGAGTTAAGAAGCGTCTGCAGGACAAAGGAACCACACCCAGCTAACGAAGGGTCAGGCTCCTCAATGGCCAGACCCAGCTTCATCTTGTCTGGTTGCGGATGCCACACACAGCCATTCCTCTGAGACAGGAGGTCTGCCCGGATCAGGAGCCTCCAGGGCGATCCGCAAAGAAGGCAGAGGAGCGTTGGGAACCAGGGTTCAATCGGCTACATGGGGGCCACCAGAAGAAGCTTGTGGTGGCCCGTGCTGACCCTGAGCACGGTCGCCTCGACCAGAGGCTTTGGCGGAAAAGCGTACAGTAGGCCTGTCGGCCATACGTGCGCTAATGCGTCCTCTCCTAGGGGACTTGAGTCCTCGGCTATCGAGAACCATTGGGGGCAGTGAGTGGACTCCTGAGAGACGAACAAGTCCATCTGAGCACAACCAAACCGTCGCCACACCAACTCCACCACCTCGGGGTGGAGACGCCACTCGCCTGGATGAGTCTCCTGGCAAGATAAAAAGTCTGTTGCCTTGTTCCGAACCCCCGGGAGGTGAACGGCATGCAGAGAAGCTAACCTGAGAAGAGCCCAGACCAAGAGACACTGGGCCACCTTCAAAGACCGGCGGGACCTTACCCCGCCCTAGTGATTTATATGATAGATTGCTGAGGTGTTGTCCGATCTCACCACCACATGCTCACCCTGGATCAGAGGCAAGAAATGCCTTAGCACCAGGAAAACTACTCGAAGCTCGAGAACATTGATGTAGTCCGACCACAAACAGCTCCCTAGCCAGTGCGTGAAGCGTCCGTTGTCACCACTACCCGTGGCGATGGTATAACCACCATCTGGACCCCCCTTGTTAAAAAGCTGACTCGACGCGATGGGCAGAGTAGCTGATAAAATCGACTCGATTTGAACGTGACAGACCCACCTCACCTCGTTCACCTGAAATCGACGTATCAAGTCGAGTATACTGGCTACGCGGTGGGGTGGCAAGGATGCCATCATGCTCCGCTAATCGAGCGACAGTCCAATATAAATGATGAACTGGCTCAGCACTAGCTGGCTCTTGCCATAATTCAATTCAATTCAATTTTATTTGTATAGCGCTTTTCACAGATGACTGTCACAAAGACGCTTTACAGAACAGAAAGGGGAGGAAATGGGAAATGCCAGCTCTAAGCCAGCTCTAAGCCCCCAGATAGCAGAGGTAAAAACTCTAGTAGGAGAGAAAAACCCTCATACTGTGGCGAGAAAAAACTCCCCGATGGGAAGAAATCTCGAGAGGAACCCGGCTATTGGGGGGGATGCCCATCCTCCACTGGCCTATGGGTTGAGTATGTCATAGGGAGGTATTCTATTCAGATGACTCCATCATGTAGAGATCAGCAGTGGCAGGTGGGGGGCGCCTAGCTGGTCTTGGGCTGGAGCTCCGGGCCAGGAAGGGGGCGGGGGAAGGACGCGGGAAACTCGGGAAACTTGGGCTAGAGCTCCGGGCAGGTGCCCAGAGCAGGGAAGAGGAAAAAAGAAAAAAACATTGTTAGGGGGTTCAGATGGTAGTAGAACAAGCGCAGCAGGAGAGACAGAGGTGTCTGCTGTGATAACGAAACCCCGGCAGAATAAGGCTATGGCAGCATAGCTAAGGGCTAAACAGAGGCAGGGGCCAATACAGCCATGAGGGCAGGCTTGAGACAGTCACCACTAGACCATGACCGGTCGAGCTTAACACAACACTACCAATAATGATCCAGTGACAGCACTGACCGCTCAGTCCACCAGCGACTCTATAGCTAATGCCAGCCACCCACTCCTGCCCCTCAACTATAGGACAGACTAAAAAGATGAGTTTTAAGCCTAGCTTTAAATAGACTGACAGTGTCTGCACCCCGAATATGAGCAGGCAATTTGTTCCATAGGAGAGGAGCACGATAGGAAAAGGCTCTACCACCTATGGTACTTTTAGCTATTTTAGGAATAATAAGGAGGCCTGCGCCCTGCGAACGGAGCGTTCGTGAGGGATTATAAGGGAAAAGTAAATCCCTTAAATATAAGGGGGCAAGCCCATGTAAGGCTTTAAAGGTAAGTAATAGAATCTTATAGTCTATTCGAAATTTGACTGGCAACCAGTGAAGTGAGGCTAACACTGGGCTGATGTGTTCAAAACTTCTAGTTCTCGTGAGAATACGAGCTGCTGTATTTTGAATTAGCTGAAGCCCTTTTAGAGAGGAATGTGTACATCCAGAAAAAAGAGCATTACAATAATCTAATCTAGAAGTAACAAAAGCATGGACTAGCTTTTCAGCATCATGTAAGGACAGTATTTTTCGAATTTTTGAGATATTCCTCAAGTGATAGAAAGCAACCCTAGAGATGTCTTTAATGTGTGTATCAAATACTAGATCTGGATCAAACGTAACACCAAGATCTTTAATGACAGCACTTGAGGTGATTGAAATTCCATCAATGTTAGGCATATAGCCAGATAGTTTGCATCTCAGGGACTTGGGCCCCACCACCATTACCTCTGTCTTATCAGAGTTTAGCAAGAGAAAGTTAAGGGTCATCCATTCCTTTATGTCTAGAAGACAAGCTTCCATTTTTGATAGCAGGACAATTTCATCAGGCTTGACTGATAGATACAGCTGGGTGTCATCTGCATAGCAGTGGAAGTTAATGCCATGTTTACGAATGATTTGTCCCAGGGGAAGCATGTATAGAGAGAAGAGCAAAGGCCCAAGGACAGATCCTTGTGGTACTCCATATCTAACCCTAGATTTATAGGAGGAGTCATTGTTAAGATGCACAAATTGATATCGGTCTGATAAGTATGATCTAAACCAGGAAAGAGCCAGTCCACGGAGGCCAACAATATTTTCGAGCCTATCCAGAAGGATGAGGTGATCAACTGTGTCAAATGCTGCACTTAAATCCAGAAGCATGAGTACAGAGATATAGTCACTATCAGAAGCAAGGAGTAGGTCATTGAATACTTTGACTAGGGCTGTTTCAGTGCTATGAGAGGGTCGAAAACCAGATTGAAAAACTTCCAATATTTGATTAGGGTGCAAAAATGACCAGAGTTGTTTTGAAATGGCCTTTTCTATTATTTTAGAGAGGAACGGAAGGTTTGAGATAGGCCTATAGTTAGACAGGTCGTTTATATCCAATTTTGGCTTTTTAAGAAGGGGTTTGATGACTGCAATTTTGAGAGTCGGTGGTATATGTCCAGAGGCTAAAGAAGCATTAACAATATGCAACAGTGGTGTTCCAATCACTGGCAGTAGCTCCTTCAGTAACTTCGTTGGGATAGGGTCTAGAAGACAGGTAGAAGATTTTGAAGAATTTACTATAGTATTAAATTCAGTGAGATCTATTGGAGCAAAGGAGTTCAGATAGGCCACCCGTCCATCTGATGATTCTGCATCTAGGTGTTGAGTGGACGGAGGGGCAGACCCTGTATGAGGGGTGGTAGAAGAAATTTGAATCTTGTCCCTGATTTTTATTATTTTATCATCAAAGAAATTCATAAAGTCATTACTATTAAATGGGATTGAAACACAGGGATCAGTATGATTCTTAGTCAGTCGGGCAACAGTGTTAAACAGGTGCCTAGGATTGTTTCTATTTTCATCTATTAAAATAGAGAAATATAAGGAACGCGCTGTGATAAGGACATGTTTATAATAGAGAAGGCTGTCTTTCCAGGCATGGAGGAAAACATGCAATTTAGAGGAACGCCATTTGCGCTCAAGTTGGCGTGAAGCTTGTTTGAGAGCACGAGTATGGTCATTGTACCAGGGAGCTAATTTCTTATTGCAGACTTTCCTCTTTTTAAGAGGTGCGACAGGGTTCTACTAAGTACGTTATTAATGTTGTCAGTCAGCTGATCAATTGAGTTTATGTTTGCATTTGTATACGCATTTTGGCTGGAGCCAAGAAAATCCCCACAGTGCACAAATGAGCCTGGGAGCTCATTAATAAAATCATTTGCAGATCTGGAGGAGAGCTTACGACTTAAGTAGAATGTAGTATCTGATGGCACATGACAGACTTGTGAAAGGTGAAAGGTAATTAAGTAATGGTCTGATAACACAGGATTTTTAGGCATGACTGTTATGTTTGCTATTTCTGTATTATACGTTAAGACCAGATCAAGAGTATGGTTATGAGAATGGGTGGACTGATTTATATGTTGATTAAAGCCAATGGGTTCAATAATTGACAAGAATGCAGATCTGAGAGGATCACCTTCACTATCCATGTGAATATTAAAATCACCTACAATTACTATTTTATCTGAATGAATAACTAGGCTAGAAAGGAAATCAGCAAACTCAAGTAGAAAACCACTGTATGGACCTGGTGGCCTATATAAAATGACAAGGGTAAAACGGATTGCTTTTCTGTCTGAATGTGCAAAACTGAGAACAAGCACTTCAAAACAGTAAAATTTGTAGGCAGATTTCAGAGTAGCAAAGAGATTAGAATTATATATAGCAGCAACACCACCTCCACGACCCGTAAGACGGGGAACGTGTGTATAACTGTAACCAGGAGGAGTGGATTCATTTAATGCAATATATTCATCAATTTTAAGCCAAGTTTCAGTTAAGCATAGGATATCAACTTGGTGATCAGTAATTAATTCATTTATAAGAGTTGCCTTAGGGGCGAGTGATCTGATATTAATCAAGCCAATTTTTGGCTCTCTCTGTTCAGCCCCATTATTAGTAAAATGACAGGGTCTGATTTTTTTTAAATTAGCCATACAAACACCCCTAATGGGCTTTTTAGCAAAGCCTACTCTAGGTCGGGGGACAGACACTGTCTCAATAGCATGGAACCTGGGCAGCAGTTTTTGGGAACATGCAGAAATCTGTGTAAGACAGTAGTTCTGCTGCCTGGTCTTGGCTCTGGTGTGTCAGGTAATAGACTTTCTGAGACTATAAGATAGATTCCTGGAAATAAGAGCGGCACCCTCCCACGAGGGGTGAATACCATCTCTTTTCAAAAGACCAGGCCTCCCCCAGAAAGTACTCCAGTTGTCTACAAAGCCAACACCGTTTGCAGGCACCAAACAGACAGCCAGTGATTTAGTGATGTCAATCTGCTGTAGATTTCGTCACCACGTCGAGCGGGGATGGGACCAGAGCAAATTACTGACGCAGACATCCGTTTTGCCAAATCACACACCGATTTAAAATTATCTTTGGTGATCTCCGATTGCTTCAACCGGACATCGTTAGCGCCGACATGAATAACAATTTTAGAGAACTTATGTTTAGCCAGCACTTTTAAGTTCGCTTTGATGTCGGTCGCTCTGGCCCCTGGGATGCATTGGACTATGGTCTCTGGTGTCGCTAAATTCACGTTTCTTAAAATAGAGTCGCCAATCACCAGAATTCTTTTTTTAACAGGTTTCACAGCCGGTGCGTTACTGAGGGGGGAGAACCTGTTGGAAACGTGAATGGGTTGTTTGTGCACTGGTGGAGGCTTAGGTTTTCGACTACGTTCCCGAACTGTAATCCACCCGCCTTGCTGCGAAGGCTCTGCCGGGGTCCTACTTAAAGACAGGCTAACTGGTGCATCCGGAACCGTAAAAGATTCTAAAAACATTTCAGTATCTCGAATTTCGTGTAAGGTGCGGATGCGAGCTTCCAATTCAGCAATCTTCTCCGTCAACCTAGCATTTAACTTACACTTATCACAGGTAAAATTATCATTAACGACGGAAAATAAATAACTAAACATATCGCATACAGAGCAAGAGACAGCCCAGGAAGGAGAGACAGGAGAGACAGAGTGAGAGATGGACGAAACCGGCGAGCCGAAAGCAGCCATTAAGCCCCGTAAATTACTTACGTTTTTATCTGGCTGTATTGAGTTCGTTTGCTCGTGGATGATATAGGACGTAGAGAGAACTTAAGCGCTTTATTGGTAGTACTGTAGTCCAAAGATTACTTTCAGATGATGATGAATAATAACGAGATTCAAAAAATTTAAATAAAGCGACAATTCAGCAGCGAATTTTCAGCAGCTGTTTGGAAACACGTCGTTCAAACAGGAAAACGATAATTGACATTGATGCCCCGGCTGGAGATATGGGCTAATGTCTGGGCAGTTTGTGAAAGCGCCATACTGTGTGACTTGGCAAATAGTCTAGGTATGGCAGAATCCTCAACCCCTGGAACGGTGCTAGAACGGCGCTCATACAACGGGTGAAAACACTGGGGGCGAGGGAAAGACTGAATGGGAGGACATTGAATTGATATGCCTGACCTCAGAACACAGCCATTCGGAGGGAGGCACCACTGATACAGCGTGCCCTTCTCCAGGAGGCCTGCAATTTCCTGAATAAGCATCCCTGAACAAATGGGGTCTGGGACGCATGTAAATCTGACCCCTGAAAATGTTGGGGCCCGCCAGTTGAACTGGAGGCGGTAGCCCTCTGAAACGGTGAAAATAATACATGGGTCATTTGTAAGTGCCGCCCAATTCGCCGGTTGGTCTCGGCGAAACTGCCCCACTGGCAGCCTTTGGGCATCATGCCCGTTTAGCGGTGTGTTTGAGGCCTTTGGGGGCAGTGGTTGGACTGCTACCCCCTAGCTGGACGGGCAGGCAGACCCATGGGGTCACGAGACGGCCCAGATGCCGTTGCATGGGCAGCCAGATAGCGAGGGGCTCCCTGGTTCCCACAGGCTGGGGCTAATGAGAAGAAGGGTGGCTAAGGGGGGGTATCTGCTGTTCCCTATATCTTTAGGCCTCGACAGAGCGCTCAAGAGCCTGCTTAGCTGCATCCGTAAAACCTAGCCAGGAACAACTGGCAGGTCACAAATGGTTCTCTTTGTCGTGTCAGGAAGAGGAGACTGAGCCAACCACACCTGACGCCGAGCCATCATGAGAAGGGACATGCAAGCAAAAGTTTGAAGAGATGCGTAGCTGATCGAAGTATCTACCCCCGAATCGAGCAGCGTCTGAGACTGTAACAGTATCAGCCAAGACAGCGAGTTGCCAATACGCGCTACACTGGCAGCAGCATCATATGACCTACAGAGCAGATCATCAGTCGCTCTGCACTGTGGCTTAGGGCATCGGGCATCCGCCTGAACTGCTTCCTCTGGGGATACCATAAGCGCTGCAATGGCAGGCTCAACAGAGGGCAAAAGGTCAAGTACATCAGCGTCTGACATAGACGCGAATGTTCTACAGTCTGTGGGCATTTCGCCACAAGCTAAGGCATGCCAAATATTTAGTTAGTTCTGCCGCAAAATCGGTTGACACCGGCATGGTAAACCGAGGGGAGCATGACGATGAAACTTAGTTGTCTCCTTGGGGACATCCTGGGGCATATTGCAACCCATATGTGCTAAAACGGACAACCGTTTTCAGAGAGGCTAAGTAGCTCAGATTGGTCAACCGACTAGGCCCGATTCTGAGAAAACATGGTGCTGGAAGCCGCTATGGAGAGCGCGACAAACACCTCAAAGCCCTAGACTAAGGCACAAGTAGTTCGTATGAGCATCACACCAGTCCATGGCTCGCAGGAGCGGAATTCCCCGCACCTCTGCCTTGGCCTTTGCCTCTCCCTCTGAAACCCCCCCATTTGCGTAGACATCAATTTTACTTCAGCATTCTCTCTCTGTTGCTCTTGACAATTCATGCAATGTTCAGCATATTGTATCAGTTTCTCTGCACTTTCAGATTGCCATGCAATACAAATAAGCTTAACATGTTGACTAATCTTTGGCAATAAGCCTTTCACAAAAGCAACTGCTATAGCCCCGGGCATTTACTTCCGAATCTTTAAAACCAGAATGTTGCTCAAATATTTATTTGACCCTATCCATGTAGTCTGCAGGTTGTTCACCTTTTTTTTTTGTTTGCACGCATTTATTTTATCTAGCCTGGTAGAATAATATGTGAAATAAAAAAAGTTATTGATCTAAGCCCTGAGACAGGAAACTAGGAAGAAGAACCAGAGATAGGAGTGAAGTAACATAGCCACAAGACTTCCCTGCCTAGCCTACCTTTTGTTATCACCTACATGACATTTCCTGTTTTCTGTGTATAAACGCTGGGCCGGTTTGGAGTGTAAGTAATGTTAGACTATAAGCTGACATAAACATCATGCTAATAAAGAAGTTATAGCTACTGTCTTTCATCACAGAACCGATTCAAGACCCTCTTATTTCTCGAACGTAATTGCAAGTACCGGCAACGAATAGAAGTGTCATTGAGAAATACGAAGCAATTCTTCACCATTTAAACAATTAGATGGTGTAAGATATTCGTACTGTCAACAAGATGCATTATGGTTCATTTGTAAGTTAGTGGACACTTTCATGCAACAGTCCAAAAGAGTTTTCCAGCTGCCCTGTGTCCTGGGAATGGAGGAGAGCGAGGTGGCCGAGGCCCTCATTGCATACACCGGGCTCGCTGACATGGTTGGGGAAGCAGAGCACGACGAGATTGTGGGACCATTTGTTTTTATTTTCAGTAACCAGCAGGATATGGAGCGATTCTTAATTGAAATTGTGGACCACAGGCGTTACATAATTTTCTGTCTTCTTCCCTTACAGCCTGAGGTAGAGTAAGGACTACTCGTGTTATATAGTGTACATAAATATATATATATAGTTTTAGATTGCATGGGTGTTCAGTGTGTCGTGTAAGTTCTTATTGGTTGTCCTTTTTTCCCTTTGTTATTTTCTTATTAGACTATTTGATATTCCAAAAAAAATAAAATAAAGTATTTTACAAATTATTAATTTGTGTGGTTGCTAAAGTCTCTGGCTGCCTAATCTGTTCTTCTGTCATTCCATCATTTTGGGTTATTTGTACTTTTAAAGTTCCCTGGTAGACTATCATATAAAGTGATTGTGGCAAGGCGAGTGCCACCCCTCGATTCAAGAGGCGGAAGACAACAGTTCGTTTGGAGCTTTTACTCCGTTTATTTCTCCGTTGCTTTCTCTGGCGTTTTTAAAACAAACACGCCAGGACATACACACACACACACAAATTCCGTTCCTCCCCGAACTCCCAGCCGTCTCCTTTTATATCCTCAGGCTCACTGTCGAACAATCAAAGCAATTGGTTAATTACACATTTAACAAACAATCATCAATCACCAATTGCATGATTTCCGGCAGCTGTGCCGGCTCCACGAACCACACGAGTTCACTCTCTCTCTTGCCGGCAGCGCCTAAAACCACGCCCCCCTACCACATACCCCCACCGCCCGACTTAGGCCGGGAAGCCATCCGGCCGCTGACCAACTCCCCCCCCTACCCCACCGGGCGAGAGAGAAAGTCGGCCACCACCATCTGCGCTCCCGGCCTATGAATCACCTTGAAATTAAAAGGCTGTAAAGCCAGATACCAACGAGTGATTCGGGCGTTAGTATCCTTCATGCGGTGGAGCCATTGGAGGGGAGCATGGTCCGAACAGAGGGTGAATGGGCGACCCAGTAGGTAATAACGGAGGGACCCGACCGCCCACCGAATGGCCAGACATTCTTTCTCGACCGTGCTGTACTTAGCTTCCCGCTGCGATAGCGTCCTGCTAATATACAGCACTGGTCGGTCGTGCCCCTCCACCTGCTGAGTCAAAACGGCCCCCAGCCCTCTGTCCGATGCGTCCGTCTGCAAATTAAAAGGGAGAGAGAAATTAGGGGTGAACAAGAGCGGTTTCCCACAAAGGGCTTCCTTTACCCGCTCAAACGCCTGCCTGCACAGCTCCGTCCACTGGACCGGATCTGAGGCACCTTTCCGAGTCAAGTCGGTTAAGGGACTGGTCAGCTCTGAGTAAGCAGGAATAAACCTCCTGTAGTAGCTGGCCAGTCCCAAAAACCTCCTCACCTCTTTTTTTGTCTTGGGTCGGGGACAGGTCGCAATCGCTGCGGTTTTATCCACTAGAGGCCGCACCTGTCCACTTCCCAAGTGGTACCCCAAATACCGTACCTCCGCTCGGCCAATTGCACACTTCTTTGGGTTAGCCGTGAGCCCCGCCTGTCTCAGGGACTCGAGCACCGCCTCCACATGCCGCACATGCTGAGCCCAGCTGCTGCTGTGGATGATGATGTCATCCAGATAGGCTGCAGCGAAAGCAGCATGCGGACGCAGCACCCTGTCCATCAGACGTTGAAATGTGGCAGGGGCCCCGAATAACCCAAATGGAAGTGTCCGGAATTGGTATAACCCATCCGGAGCGGAGAAAGACGTTTTTTCCTTGGACTCAGGAGACAAGGGAATCTGCCAGTAGCCCTTGGTTAAATCCAGTGTCGAAAAAAAACGAGCCGTGCCTAGCCGATCCAAGAGCTCGTCGACCCGAGGCATTGGATAGGCATCAAATCGTGAGACTTCATTCACCTTACGATAGTCAACACAGAACCGAATAGAGCCATCAGGCTTACCCACTAGCACGATGGGACTATTCCACGCACTGTTAGACTCCTCTATTACCCCCAATTCTAGCATTGCCTTTATTTCTGCCTGAACCAATTTCTTTTTATGTTCCGGCAGTCTATAGGGCCGTGAACGCGCCGTCACGCCCTGGGTTGTCTCAATGTGGTGGTTTATGAGGTGAGTGCGACCTGGTAGAGGGGAAAACACATCCGCAAACCGCTTTTGCAACAAGGCAAGATCCGCTCTCTGATTCGGTAAGAGATGGCTATCTGAAAGGGTTGAGGTTTGATTGGTAGAATTTTGTACCTCTGGCCCCAGCTCATCTCTTTCCTGATCGACCGTAACCAGGGAGACCGGTACCACCTCTTTCCATGCTTTTAATAGGTTGAGGTGATAAATCTGTTTCGCCCCCTCTCTATCAGATCGCTCTACCTCATAATCGACTTCCCCCACTCGTCGTGTGACCACAAAGGGTCCTTGCCACTTGGCGAGTAATTTTGTGCTGGAAGTCGGGAGCAATACTAGGACTTTATCTCCCGGTGAAAATTGCCGTAGCTTAGTTCCTTTATTGTAGTGCCTTAGCTGCCGTTCCTGAGCCTCGAGCAAATTCTCCCGTGACAATCTACCCAGTGTATGGAGTTTTGCTCGTAGGTCCATAACGTATTGAATTTCGTTTTTACTGGGACTTGGACCCTCCTCCCAGCTTTCTTTAACTAGGTCCAAGATACCCCGTGGTTTTCTACCGAACAATAATTCAAAGGGAGAAAATCCCGTGGAGGCCTGGGGAACCTCTCGCACTGCGAACAATAGAGGAACTAACCATTTATCCCAATTTCGGCTATCATCGTGTACGAACTTCCGAATCATCGATTTTAAAGTCCTATTAAAACGCTCAACGAGCCCATCCGTTTGCGGATGGTATACGCTGGTTTTAATAGACTGAACTCCCAACAATTCATATAGTTCGCGTAATGTGCGTGACATAAACGAGGTGCCTTGATCCGTCAGAATCTCTTTCGGGATTCCGACGCGGGAGATTATCTGAAACAATGCCTGCGCAACACTCTTGGCCGAGATATTGCGCAACGGCACTGCTTCGGGATACCGGGTTGCATAATCCACCAGAACTAATACAAATCGGTAACCCTGGGTGCTCCTGTCAAATGGCCCGATGAGGTCCATGCCCACTCTATCAAAAGGGACCTCAATTAACAGTAGAGGGCGCAACGGCGCTTTTGGGATAGCCGGGGAATTCACTAGCTGACAATCTGGACAGGCCGCACACCACCGACGTACGTCCGCCCAAATGCCCGACCAGTAGAAACGGGCCATTATCCGGTTTAGTGTTTTTTCATATCCCAAATGACCAGACATGGGGTTGTAGTGAGCCGCCTGGAAAACCATTTCCCGGCGGCTTTTAGGTACCAACAACTGGGTTATTTCCTCACCTATCTGAGTGTCACGACTCACTCTGTACAATCTGTCCCTAATAATTGCAAAATATGGGTGAGATCGTGCAGCATCCGGGCGCACTAGCTGACCATCAACATAAATCACCTGGTCAAAAGCGAAGCGTAGGATATCGTCACGAGACTGAGCGAGTGGGAAATCCTCCAGGGGGCGGAACACCGGCACCTGGGGAGTCTCCACCAGAGGCTCTCCCGATGCCGCCCCCCCCTCGGCAGTGTCGGACGACCCCGCGTCACCATTGTCCACTGCACATACCTCACATTTCCCTAGCGGTCGTGATCGCACCCCCATCAATTTCTCCGCTACCAGTTTAAATCCTGTCCAATCAGTGCCCAAAATCAGAGGGTGCGAGAGGCGGGAGCTAACCGCAGCCTCCAAAATATGTGTTTTATTTTTTATGCGAATTTCCACTGGTACTATAGGATATTTGTGTATATCCCTGTGCACACACTTAATAGTTACCCAACGTGCCGGTACCAAAGCCTCTGGTCGAACCAGGCTCTGTTGGATCATGGTCTGCCTAGCCCCTGAATCCAACAGCACCCGGTGTTCACTCCCTTGCACCCTTACCGGAATGCAGTACGCCCCGTCTGGATCGGGAGCGGAGGTGGGCGGGCCGACAACACGGACCACCTGCCCCACCTCCATGAGCGGACAATCGCGGCGCAGGTGGCCCGGCTGTCCGCACCGCCAACACCCCGGTCCAGGTGTCTGAGAAGCTCCCTGTGGGCCGGACTGCACCGCCACTGAGCCTGAGTGGGGAGAAGGGAAAGAAACATGAGGGAAATTAACAAGAGGGAAGGAGAGGTTTTGGGACCGGGAAACGGGAAGGGGAATAGACCGGGGAAACAATTTTTTCCGGGGCGCCGGCTCCGGTTTCTGCTGCTGGGCGAGGGGATGTTGTGCTAGGTGGTCCTCCGCCAGGGTGACGGCGTTATCCAGGTTAGTGGGCCGATGGCACTGTACCCAGCTGGCTGTATCCGCCGGCAACCCCGCGATGAATCGTTCCAGGACCACCTGCTCCACTACCCCCGCAGCTGCAAGAAAACTGGAGCGAAAATGGCGGTCAGCTAAACTAGAAGTATTTCGTCTTGCATGGAAAGATGCAAAAGCCTCCTCCAGTACAAGCAAGCTCTTGCATCGGCACCATTTATACAGAAAATCATGTTCACGTATAGAAACAATAATATTTTTTTAAAACGTTGTACAAATGAGCATTCACCGTTTTGCCTTGCTTACTGTACTATATACAGTACCTGATGCACTTTCGGTTTAGACGACACCTCATTTTTTTCTACAAAATCTCTCGTATAAATATGTTTAAGAAACCAAGTACTTACCAGTATATTCAGCTACAGCTGTTTTCTGACGAACCCTGAAGAGTTCATCTTAGGGGTTATATTTCGCCAAAGTCCCGTACAGTCGACATTTCCACAGCGACCACCTGTCACACTTAGGGCTGAAATACGTTGCTATTCTTGTGTAAATACACACGTGCTTTCGTACGTTCTTTTTTAAACGTATTTAAATACATTAGGTGACTTATGTTCTGGTTATTATATATATACTGTATGTGACTATTCTGAAATAAATGTATTCTGTAGCAAATTTCTGAATGATACAGCTTCTTCTTCAGTTCAAACTTAAATCCATGGATGTGCAGGGAATATTTTTTTTAGATATTGACATTTAAATAAAACTAGTAGAAACCAGGTGGAAATTGCCAAATTAAGGGCCAAAGTAAATAGAGTTAAATAACTTTTCCCCGTACTAGGCAAGTATATGTTAAAAATCATTAACACATCCTTAGTAGCAGGATATGTACCAGAGCCACTAAAAATGGCGGTTATTAAGCCATTACTGAAGAAACCAAACCTCGAATCTGACAAACTGGAAAACTATAGACCCATTTCAAATCTTCCATTTCTATCAAAAATATTAGAGAACGCTGTTGCGAAGCAACTTGGTACATACCTTAGCTCAAACCTTATTCATGAAATATTCCAGTCAGGATTTAGACCCTACCATAGCACTGAAATGGCACTTGTTAAAGTTATTAACGATTTACTATTATCAGCCGACCAAAACTCTGTGTCTGTTCTTGTACTCCTTGACCTACGTAAGTGCAGCTTTTGATACAATAGATCATGAGATTTAGCTATAACAGACTTAACAGACTCCAGGGCTGTGTTGGACTAAATGGTCAAGCACTTGCATGGTTCAGGTCAGGGGCGGATTGGGACTATAAATCTAACCGGGAGTTTCAAAACCATGGCGGCCCAGCAACATTATTATTATTATTATTATTATTATTATTATTATTATTGTATAGGCCCTACATGTCGTATTAAGTTATTGTGCTGCTGTTGTTGTTGTTGTTACACGATGACGAGAGCGTGCATGTAGGCCTAGTTGTACTCGCAATCAGACACACCCACGGTGGCATGAAAACGATACTTGCAATAACGGCCATGGTTTACTTTTGCTACTTAGGCTATGGTTTACTTTTGCTACTTGCAATAATAACTGCCACGGCGGGCACGAAAAATCACATTGAGCTGAATGATCCACTTCCAACAACACAAAAGTAAACACACATATAGCATACTTTTGCAATTTGCAATAATAAATGCCACGGCGGGCACAAAAACACAAGTGTGTCCTACCTTATTACACTGTCAGCAGGCGTCGCAGGAGGTCGCTTCTCTCAGATAGCTTGTCGTTTACATGCACAGCAATATCCGATTACTGGAAACGATCAGCTTACGCCAGTATTTAACTTATTGCGTTCACATGAACATAAGTAATGTGATTACTCCAAAAGCCGCGTTTACATGATTCTCTCCATAATCAGCTCTGTGGAAAACGTAGCTACTAACTGCTTCCTGTTGTAAGGACAAAAATGATCCGCCCGTCAAAAGTTTACGTTAGGCTATTATTATAGCTAGCTAGTAATTATTATAGCTACTTATTTATAGCTAATTGCTAGTACTGGTTGATTTATATTATTGTACTAGCTAGCTTTACCGATCTCTAAATCTGGCGAATTTCCCGAAAATTTCAGTTATTTAATGTGTTAGCCACAAACTAGCTAGTACAAACACAAGCACGTAACACTGAACAATATATTTTCACCGGTGAAATGCAAATTTAATAATAAAATTCTGGAAGTGAGATGCTGAAGGAACCCCAGGCATAGCAAATGTTGACGGGTGGAATCATTTTGACGTTACACCGCCTCTTCTGCCTGACATGCGTAGTTTTGAAAAGCCGAAAGAAAGAAAGATGTTTACATGGAGAAGGAGAAAGGTGTTTACATGCTCCAAAAAATCGAAAGTTTGGCCAAAAAACCAGGGGTGTTAATCGGGTTTCGAAAACACGGATTATGACCTTACATTATCGGATAAAGGTGTTTACATGACCATTTCAGTAACCAGAGTATTGCCATAACCGGGTTCAGATCGGAGTATTAGTGTGCATGTAAACGTAGCCTACTAGCCTACCGGCCCACGCACAGCACCGGCCCACCGGGAAAACTCCCGGTGCTCCCGATGGCTAATCCGCCCCTGGTTCAGGTCATACTTATACAATAGGAAGCAGTTTGTTAAATTAAATGAAGAAGTATCCAGTTACTCAGTAATAAAATATGGTATTCCGCAAGGATCAGTGCTAGGTCCAGTACTCTTCATTATATATGCTACCCCTTGGTGATATTATTTGGGCACATGGGGAAGATTTTCACTGCTATGTGGACGATACGCAGATATACATTTCCATGAAACCCAGCGAGGCACTACCCCTTTCTCGATTAGAGGCTTGTATTGCAGATATTAAAGCTTGGATGCTTTCCAATTTCCTGCTCCTAAACTCAGAGAAGACCAAAATGCTGGTTTTAGGTCCAAAAAAACAAAGGGAGAAATTGGGTACATCTACTTTAAATTTCGATGGTTGTTTAGTTGTTCCAAACTTGCACATAAAAAACATATCCAGAGTAGCTTTCTTTCAGTTAAGGAACATAGCTAAAATAAGGGACTTCCTATCAGAAGGGTACGCAGAGAAATTGATCCATGCTTTTGTTACGTCTAGGCTAGATTACTGTAATGCCCTGCTATCTGGCTTCCCTAAATCCTTGCTAAATAATCTCCAGCTTGTGCAGAATGCAGCCGCTCGCATTTTAACTAGAACTAAGAAATATGAGCATATTACCCCAGTACTAGCATCACTTCATTGGCTACCAATTAAGTTTAGGATAGACTTTAAGGTTTTGCTTTTGACCTTTAAAGCTTTAAATGGACTTGCGCCAGTGTATATATGTAATCTGCTTTTACCATATAAACCGAAAAGATCACTTCGTTCCCAAGACGCAGGCTACCTAGTAGTCCCTAGAATATCAAAAAACTTGACGGGTGGTAGAGCTTTCTCCTACAGAGCGCCACTACTGTGGAACACCCTGCCAAAATTTATAAGGGAATCAGACACAGTCTCAATATTTAAGTCTAGATTAAAAATGCACCTTTATGATCAGGCTTATAACAAGCTATTGTCTGGAGACAGGACCAGAGAAGCATTTAGCCATAGAGCAATGTGGGGTGGCATCCTTTTCTTACTGTCACCTGTCAACAGCTGTGACCCCATCTTCTTGTGCTGGCTCTTGATAGGTGGGTAGGATTGTTTTCCCTCTCGTGACTGCATGGTTTCTCAAACTCTGTCTTCATAGCTATGCAGCCATAGATTACTCCTGGCGGGGGCACTTGGAATTTATTAGACAGACAACAGGCACTCATTGAATAAGTGGTGGTCAATGGAGTTTACAAAATGGTTAGCTTTGGTTCCCCGCAGCCACGTTCTCAAACCTCTGCACCGGATGTCGCCCTCTGCTGATATCTATAATTTGCACTCAAAGCAGTTTTCCCAACGAAAGGAACTCCACTCATATTGCCGTTAACATAAAAAAATTAATTAATTAATAAAAATCAATAAATAAGTTAATAAAAATAAAATTTGAAATATTTTTCGAACGTGGTTGAGAAATTCCGCAGCTATGGAGCTGGTAGTAGCCGCAGCAAATTGGCCGCAGTGCCTTACCTGTGAAGCCACAACGAGTTAAGAAATGCCTTGGAGCCCATGGCAAACCCCTCGCTACTCTGACCGACTAGATGAAAAGCGAAAGGTCATTAGTCATCACGTTAGCCAGAGACCACGTACTAGCAGCTCGGCGCATGGTTTTTGGGGGGGTTTTGATCGCCCCGACATGCACAATAAAAGCCATGGGGCGTTGGTCATTCGCCGCTTACGAACGTTACATTCGTCCCGACGTTGATGAAATTATTTCTATTTAGAAACATAGGAACATGGCTGTTTTTTTAAAATCTAGGCTAAAAACACATTTTTATTCTCTGGCCTTTTTAGCCCACTAATCTTTTAATCTGTTGTCATGTCTATAACTCTGTACTCTGTCCCTTGTTGTTGCTATTGCTGTCATTGGTATGTTTCTCCTTGTGTTTTACTTTTAAAACGAGGATTCATTCACACTGATAAGGGTAGCCTAGAAGTTTCTACTTCCCTTAAATTGGTTAATTTAGCTTTAGGAAATTGCCTTCAGGTGGTTGGTACATATATATATATACTACAAAATACAACTTCGGTAGTTATAATGGCCCTAGGCATCCTCCTTGACCTCTAGGGAGAAGACCAACATGCATTGGTACAATATTAATTGGCATACGGGTGCCATGAAGCCAATATACGCACAGCATCCTCCTTGACCTCTAGGGAGAAGACCAACATGCGTTGGTACAATATTAATTGGCATGGACCTGAATGGATGAAAAGCTTCTCCATAGGCATGTCAGGCTTCATCCGTTGACGAAAGGTCACACATAGTTCTTCATCACTACACATAGAACTCCCCTGATTAGTTTTGCTCCCATGGAAGTCCAAAAGGCGTTGGTACACATAGCCACTGATCCATGTAATGTTAGAAGGACCGAGAGCTGGAAGGTCACACATAGTTCTTCATCACTACACATAGAACTCCCCTGATTAGTTTTGCTCCCATGGAAGTCCAACAGGCGTTGGTATACATAGCCACTGTTCCATGAAAACGTTAAAGGGGCCTTGAGCTGACAGACAGGATGGCTTCATTGGTAGCTGGAAGGTCACACATTGTTCTTCATCACTACAGATAGAACTTCCTGGGGTTAGTTTACTCTTACATCTGTCCAACAAGCGTTGGTTCACATAGCCACTGATCCATGTAATATTAGAAGGGCCTTGAGCTGATGGACAGAATGGCTTCCTCCAGAAGCAAAAGGTCTTACACAGTAATCACGTAAGCACAACACTAGCAGCACTTTGGCGTATGGTTGTTTTTTGGGGGTTGTTGCTGCTGCCCTCACCGCCATACCCATGCTTGCTCGCGTGGATTGGCGGGAGGGTTTTTGAACAGAACCATACCGCCAAACCTAAAATGTATTGTTCTAGAATGTCAATAAAGCTTTTACTTGAACAACAGTGGTCCTGAGTGAAATCGAGCGTAGCGTTAGTTCAGGCAGGCCACGAGAGTGAAACCCGGCCATAGATGAACCAGCTGACAGCTCAGCTGAGTAGTGACGATTCAATCAGTCCATTCACATAACAAGGCGGTCTATTTAACCACCTCGCCCTAACATGGTGGATCCTCTGCCTGCACGCCCGCTGCACACAAAAACCCCCCTCCACCCCAGCTCCATCCTCTTCAGTTCCCTATTGCGCACAGACACCTAGCCTATATCGCTCCTGCATAACTCACTAATATGTTTGAGTACCTACTGATTTCTTTCCACCACCGGTTCATTATATATCGACATTTTCATATGTTCTGTCTTGCCATTTTTCTATTCAGTTAACCGGTGCCAGTCAGCGGCGGATGGACTCCCCCCTCAGAGTCAGGTTCTGCCCAAGGTTTCTTCCTGCTAACAGCAGGGAGTTTTTCCTTGCCACTGTCGCCCTAGGCATGCTCTACGGGGGTTCAGGCCCGGTTCCGAGTAAATTGTTGTGATAATGACACTTAAAAGTGCCATATATATACAGTATATACAGATCCTTTCCAAAAAATTAGAATATCATGGAAAAGTTTTTTTCTTCCATAATTCCATTCAAAAAGTGAAACTTTCATAGATTATAGATTCATTACACACAAAGTGAAATATTTCTAGCCTTTATTTGTTTCATTTTTCATAATTTTGGCTTACAGCTCCAGAAAACCCCCAAAACAGTATTTCAAGAAATTAGAATTGTGTGTCGAAAATCAGCATTTACTTCAGTTATTTCAGAGAATGAGTGGAGTGGCTTAACTCGAGGAATCCGACAGTTGTAGCCCATGTCCTGGATATGTCTGTACGTGGTGGTTTTTGAAGCACTGACTCCAGCCTCAGTCCACTCCCTCTGCATTTCCGCCAAATTTTGGAATCGTCTTTGCTTGACAATCCGCTGAAGCCTACGGTCATCTCTTTTGCTTGTGCACCTTCTCCTGCCACATTTTTCCCTTCCACTAAACTTTCTATTGATATGCTTGGACACTGCACTCTGTGAACAGCCAGCCTCCTTAGCGATGACCTTTTGTGGCTTACCCATCTTCTGGAGGGTGTCAATGATGGTCTTCTGGCCAATTGTCAAGTCTGCAGTCTTCCCCATACTGAACCAAACTGAGATAAACTTTGCAGGTGTTTTGAGTAAATTAGATGATAGTGTGACACTCAGTCTAAAACATTCATTCTCTGAAATACCTGAAGTAAATGAATAATCGACCGAAATAACGTTTCCGAACTTTTTTTTGAGGAGTTTATATATAACTGATTGAATGGAATCTGTTAAAACCATTCACAGTGCCGCCAGTTCTGTTCTAAGTGCAACCCTATTGGGGGGTTGTTGCTGCTGCCCTCACCGCCATACCCATGCTTGCTCGCGTGGATTGGCGGGAGGGTTTTTGAACAGAACCATACCACCAAACCTAAAATGTATTGTTCTAGAATGTCAATAAAGCTTTTACTTGAACAACAGTGGTCCTGACTGAAATGCAAGTTAAGACTATACTACGCAAAGCGTAAGCCATATATCAACAACATCCAGAAACGCCGCTGACTTCTCTGGGCTTGAGCTCATCTGAGATGGACGCAAAGTGTGCTGTGGTCTGACGAGTCCACCTTTCAAATAGTTTTTTGGAAAAAATGGACGTTGTGTTCTACTACTACCAACCACTCAAAACCAAAATAAACAGTATTCCAACCAATCACAATGATCTGCACAAACGCTAATACTCTTATCTCGCTGAAATCTTGACGGATTTACAAACGGTTTGGTTTCTTACAAACGTTATTAACGTGGTTATAATTCTGGATGCTTGAACACTATTTTTTAAAACATAACATAATTATTCATAAGTATGTTTGTTTGGGATTTCGCTTCAGAAGTGACGTCACCCAAAATCGCTGATACAACCTTTAAGGATGTATGGTTAATGTTAGTTGTCAACGTTAACAAAGTATCCAATTAACCTTTCATTAGTTACCAGTAGTAGTAACAAATCTATTCTTAATGTATTTTATCCAAACAGGCTAATACCAAATACACGACCTAACAAATAGCAGGCTAATAAAATTATCAAAACAGGGATTAAACTTAGTTAAGTATTTTTTTGTGTTCTTATATTGGCATTAAATAATGCAGCTGTTATTAATTGCTTGTAGATTCAAGTTACCATTAATTAATGATTTCTAAATATTACAGCGTGAGCTAAACTGAACAATACAGTACTTTAATGGTTCATCATTTCAATAAGGGTAGAGAATTGACTCAACCTTGAATAGGGTATAACTGGGCACCAAAATGGGAGAGAGAAAAAAAACAGGAAGCTGAGGCTAGAGGCAGGGAGGAACCACCACAGCGAGGCATGGCTGGTTAGGGTGGCGAAGTGATCTTTCACTCGCAAGGCAGATTTTTCATCTTTGAATCAGCCACTCTCATGTGGAAGCGATTAGCTGGACCAGGGGTTGTAACAAATAGATTTTATATACAGTATATATATATATATATATATATATATATATATATATATATATATATATATATAAAATACACACACACACACACAGAGCAAATCTCTTTTCAAGTTGTATGACATGTTCGATAATAAAATGTTTTCTTGTATCATAACAAGAAAACAAAGTGCTTCAGCAAACAAACAAAACAGAATTATTTACAGTGAATGGATAACAATATACAAAACATCAAAACATAGCAAGTTATTATTACTATAATATAAAAATTGTAATAACAGATTACAAAACAAAATTTTAAAAAATAGAGAGTGGATCTCTTCAAGTACTATAGCACAACGTGATACTATATATATAAGATTTATTTAGTGAATGGATAACAATATACAACATAAAAAGAATCAGAACATAGTAAGTTATTATTATTATAAAGATTGCAATAACAGAAAAAATATAAAAGGAACAGAAGAGAATAAAAAACAGTTAATAATGGGTGGGCAAACAGTTTGGGTCCAACAAATGCACAGTAAAGTAGTGGACAGCACTGCTATTGATAGCACAGTGAACTAGGAAATAGAGAAATGTGTGAGTGAAGACAATATCAAGTAAGCAAATAGTAGAAAACCTTGCCTTCTTGGAGCTTTATGTAGCCCACTCCTCCATGCAGGACTGTGAGCACAGCCCTGCATATTTTGGCTCAGAGTAGAACCCCTGGCAAATCCCTCTTCTTCCGTCACCGAAATATCCTACAAGTCGGACATAAAACAAAGAGATGCACAAAAATACTAGTGTCAATTCTTAATTAAAGGCTTTAAACTCAACTGGGACTGGTTACAGCCCATATCTGATGATTTTAAAACATACTGTAACTCTATTAATCTAATTCAGTTGATAAAGTCGCCTACTCGCCCTAATCTTAAACATACAGAGAGATCTACACTAATTGATTTGATTATGACTAATGTGCCTTATACATACTCTGCTACTGGTGTCTTCTGTAATGATTAAAGTGACCACGGTGCTGTTGTTGCTATTAGAAATACTAAGATCCCTAAGACAAAACCATGCTTTTTTTTTTTTGCACCGGATTTGAAGATGAATGTTTTCGCTTTATGTGCGTTTTAAGGTTTTTTTTATTCAAACGCAAATTGCAAAAACAGCAGGTGGCTTGGGTTTACCTTGATCGGAGCACCTTTAAAGTAGAAGAATGGCTGGGGGCTGCAGGGAGGTTGGTGGTTGTAGAGAAGCTTGGGTTTGCAGGACAGCTGGAAGTTGGAGGCAAGGTTACTGTAGAGGGGCTTGGGGGTTGCCGGACGGCAGGAGGTTGGAGGCAAGGTTACTGTAGAGGGGCTTGGGGTTGCAGGCAGGTTGATGATTGAAGAGAGGCTGGGGGTTGTAGAAGGGCTGGTGACTGTAGGAGGGCTGGAGAGGCATTTATCAAGATGTGCAATGAAACCTTTCTTGGTGATAATTATTTTGGGGCAATAACAGCAGTGGTAGTGGCTGCTGCCCACACAGCTTAGACTGCACTTCTATATGGAATTGCCTTAAAAACAAAACATCACATATACATGAACAGAATACATATGCATATCACATATACATGAAGAATGCATGAATATTAGAAAATAAATAAAATAAACAAAACTAAATCAAATAGGCACAAGAAGTGCCAATTCAGCAGTATTGAAGAAAATAAAATAAGCATATTGGCATTGGTTTGCATAGCACATTCACCTAGATATAGGGACATTGTTGCACACAAATAATGTCTATGAGCTGTTAAGTGATTGTGTGATATCATAGTAATAGTTGTAGCAAAAACAATTACACATTCCTATGGTAACGACAAGGTTTCTACACAATCTATAAAAGGGGACCAACTAATTATAAACTTTTTCCGAGACCTGATATTGTTATGTTTAAGCTCTTCTAATGGCAATAATAAAAGCACATCCTTAACCCAGTCTATGAAGGAGGGGGGGGCAGGGGTGAGGGGGGGGATATCTGTTCCTCCCATGAACTACTCAGAGAACGTGTGTCCTAGAGTGTAAAATATCACTTCTATAAATTAATGATATGGTTAAACTGACAATAAGCTATTTCCTCCTCAACACTTCAACAAGTAGCCCATCAAATGCAGTGATTTGTTGACTTTATTATAATATTAGATATTCAACACTCTTATTTATTTAATACTGTTAATACACAAAATATTAAGGTTACCTCCATGTTTGACTGAAGACTTGTGGGTCTGTAGATGGGCCACCATATTGGGGTATTCCCCCACCCTTGGACAAAAAGGGCATTTGTAGCCATGATCCGTCTTCAGCAGTTGACATGCAGTGACGTGGGGCTACGGAGAAAAAGTAGCAATAGCATAATAACGTTATCAAATCAATTACATGTTACATTAGCTACTTATACATATAACATAATCCTACTATAAAATGAGCAAAACTCTGTCCCATGTCAATAAGTTGTTACATCAAACACGAAGTATCAAACGGATTCTCCGCCATTAACTAACGTTAGCCTAGATAATGGCGAACAACTCGTTAGCCTAACAGCTAGTTAACAAGACCAATGTACACGGTCAGTTAGCAAAAATCAATAACATCAAACTGACGGTTTTGTAAAACTTTTGTACACCAAGTCGCTTACCGTTTCACGCTGCACCATTTTTTATTTTTCTGAGTGACGTCCTCTGAGTGACGAGTTAGGCCTTCTCATATAAGGGGCGTCCCCAAAGAAGAGGCGTTCCCGAAGAGGAGGCGTTCCCGAAGAAGAGGCGTTCCCGAAGAAGAGGCGTTCCCGAAGCGCCTGCAGTCTGCAGATGGACCCTTCTCCTTTTTTCCACAGCAGATTAACGTTAGTTAGCTAGCTATGATATGTAACGTTAGTTATTTCTAAAGCGTTTTGTGTAGCCTATATACCGTTATCGATAACGTTAGCTACCTATGTCATGTTCACATTTCTATTTTCACAGTTTATAATTACCATATTATCCAAATTTTCATTGGCTTTGTCGTAGGCTAAGTCACAGGCTATGAGCCCAGGCATCTAACGTTAACTAGCTAATGTGTTAACGTTACGTTAAGCCGGGGAAGTGTAATGTTAACTAACGTTAGATTACTGGCTGCAGACCCCCACTCTCAGGCACATAGCTATTCATAGGTTTCTATCACAATGACAGTGTCAGTGTAAACACGTCACCATCTTTAGGACCTATTTCGCGCTGCAACGGTACCTCACGCTCAGTCAGCGGGTGGGGGAGAGATGGCTAACGCATAGGCTATGGCTAACGTTGGCCACAAAGAAATCGTGCACCTCACTGCTGATGAAAAACGTTACTTTGACAAAGCTTGCTAACGTTAGCTATTCTAGACTGTGCTTCATAACGTTACTTGCTGCTGGTCCCACTTAGATCAGCTGAAAATCTACCAAAATGCACTTTTGGGGTGTAATTATGATCCCAAACTGCACCATCTGTAACGTTACTCAAAAAACATGTTCCTCGTCATAGGAAGGGTAACGTTAAGTAAATGGACAATGATATTTGCTTGCTGTCTGTCATAAAAAAATTATCTCTTTCTGGTTTAGCTAGCTAACATTACATGTAGTTACCGTCCTAGCTACCCAGATAAGAGTAATTAACTGTTTTAAATTACAGATGGTGCCGTTTGGGATTATAAACCCATCCTGACGCTCGGTAATTTAGCTTGGCATCTGTCCTTGTGTAAGCCTCCAGGGACTCTAAACCTGATGGTACACAGGCAATATTTGCAGGCAATATAGAGTACTCAAGTGAGTATGTCAGTCGTGGGCGGAGTCTGGATTCGGAAGTAAATTCCCTAAGAAGAATAGAATGGGCTTCGGAGACTATCAACTATTTCTTGAAATCTGATTTATAGAATGAGCCAAAACATTCCTGGATTAGCCTGTGTGGTACAAGGATATAGACCATATATCACATGTTCCAATAAGACTTAGCTAGATTAGTCCACCCGGTCTATTGATGTTGGGCTAGAACAAAAATTGCACCGCTGTGGGTCCCCAAGACCAGGATTGAAGAACACTGGCTCTGGAGAAAAACAGGATTGAACTATCAGCATATGACTTTGGACTAACTGTTATCCATATTGAATCCTGTACCCATGTTTTAACTTTGTTGATACTGATCTTTTCTCATCAATTATTTTGTCCACCCAAGACCAGTTTCACGTAGTAATCTTCCCGGAACAAATGAGGTGGAGTTGGTGCCTGATACCTAGTTGAAGGACGGGGTTTGCCTGTGGCCAAAATACAAAGCGGCTGTCCTCCAAAATGCTATAAAAGGACAAGAGTTGCCGGGCCAAGATTGGGCTCCCTACCAATACCGGATAATATATTCAAATGGTATGTACTACAGTATAGGTTACACATAAGTAATGCATTTGCTGAATGTATTGTTTTTTGACTATCATTAGATTCATTGTTAAAATGACTAAATAGTTTTCTATTTTTTATTATTATTATTGGTGCTGCTGCTTCAATATGTGGTGTGTGTATCCAGTGATTCGTAGCATGCAATGCTGCAGTGCTTACTTCACTGCAGCATCTCATAATTATTTAAATTTTACAGCCAACTATGAAGTAGCGAGGGTAAGGTTGCCTGCGGCTGAGGCCACATCAGATCTGCAGTCAGACGCACAGGTGGCAGGGAGGAGTCGAAGAAGAAGAAAGTAGGTCTAATATTTTCCTTCATCTCACTTGCTGTACATCATTATGTTTACAAGGTCTTGGGCTGTGAATTTACTATCATTTTTCATCAGAACCATGTATGTCATTCCCTTTGTTTCATTCATAGCAGGTGTATGGAGTTCTTACAAAATGTCTGAAAAATAAACCCCCATTGGCAACACCAGGAAACAACACCAGTTTGACCTCCACCTCAAACAACCACAGACCCCCATTGGCAACATCAGCAAACCCCACCAGATAGGACCACACCCAGAACAACCCCAGACTCCCATCGGCAACACCAGCAAACCCCACCAGACAGGACCACACCCAGAACAACCCCAGACTCCCATTGGCAACACCAGCAAACCCCACCAGACAGAGCAACACCTCAAACAACCACAGACTGGCGGCGACAGACGCATCAGACCCCAAGGTGCAAGCAGGCACAAACTCCTGGCTCTGAAGGAAATTATCGCGGTGAGTGAACAATTAAATTTAAGATTAACTGTTAGTATCACTCTGTACACATTAGTTTATGTAGCTAACACCATCCCTGATGGATGGAGGCACCTCTTTGGTGCTTCATGACCAAAGATTGCATGGAGGTTTTCTTCGGTAATACTCATTTGAGCATCTCGGGACAATACAAAAAGACCGTCTGTGCGTTTTTTGTTTTATTTTTTCCTCACGATACATCGTTGAGCTCACTGAAAGTCAGCTATTTTCCCATAGGAATACATTGAGCAGCAGAGGCCAACCAACCTAGTGACGTCACGACTGCAGTTGGTCCAAGATGGCTGCGCCCTAGTGAAAAAAAAGCGAATTTCAACTTCTTTTTCCAGCAAATATGGGTCGGTTATATTTAATTTAAGGTAAAAAGCTAACGAACCAGAGCCACTTTACCGAGTGCTTCATGTCCCCTTTAAAAATACATTAAAGCAAAGTAAATAATTTTCCTATTGAAGTCTATGGAAAAATAAGTCAGGAGAAGAAACCCTTCAAGTTATCCATCCATATCTACTGTATATCTGGCAGCAGAGTGATAGTTTAAGGCTTGTTTGATAGTCAGACCCTTGATGACTTAGAGCCATTTAGCCAACCATGTGTTCCATACTGTTCCAGTGTAATTTACAGCTAAATCTAGTCCCACCCACCAATTCCCATAGAGATCCATTCAAATGCAGAGACGTTATAGTATCGCTTGTTAGAGTACCAGAAAATAAGATATCAAGAGTCTTGATAACTGTAATTTTCTCCAATTGATACCGTCAAAACCACAGTTGCATTAACAGGGCTCTGATTTGTATGTTATTAGTATAATGTAAAGAGGAGAAAGATTTTTCCTACCAACAGGCTATCAAAAAGAGACACAAGTTGTCACTTGTGACACTTCTTAAAAGCACAAGCGCGCCAGAAGGAATAGTATCAAATACTGTTGCAAATACTTTTGGAGTAACATGGATATTTAACCTTTGTTATCCAATAATTGACATACCAAAATAATATTTTCATCATACCATGTCTTAATAAACAATTACTACATTTTGTACAAAATATCCATATTATTCCCAATGAAGTATTTGTGGGGTGAGAAATTGTGCTTGTAAGCCAAAGACCAAGCGAGAATAATCTGTCAAAATTCAACAATTTAACTGGTATTTTATCAATATTATAATTGCACAACAACATAAATTTAGTACTAGATCTAAGTTAATTTAGAGTTTTACTAATTTATTTATTTATTATTATTATTAGGTTTTTTGTGCATTATGTATATACATGTATATATAATGTTTATTATTTCTCTTACAATATTAATAGTAGCTAGTACATTTTGGGGGAAAGAAGATAAAATCTTAGAACCACACTCCTGCCCAGTAGGTGGCGGTAATGCACCAAAAGCTGATATGTAAACCGCCAATAAAAAACAAAGAAGAGAATAATTATTTTGAAAAGAAAAGGGCGCCAGATGCACCGGTCCCGTTCGGCAATTCAACTGTCGGTGGTTTATCGCATGTTTAACATTACCCATGTCCATATAAAAGGGATATGTTCGATTATATTGGAGTAAGAGGACATTCTTATCGCCTGAAATGTCTGCTGCGGAAGAATGACATTTCGGAATTCAAAAACGCCTTCAAATTTGAGAAAACATGGCAAGGTAAGTTAACCTGATTTCAAATCGGCTAAAAAGTTCACATTCTTTTCAGCTGACACCCAATTAGTCAAACGGCGTGAGCTTTAGCCAATTTGCTGGTCCGAATTGGAATCATGCATGTTAGATAGCTAGCTAGCTTGCGGTCTCCAAAGTTCAAAAAGTTTTCCAAGTCACTGCCGATGCCATTCAACAGGGTTTGAAGAACTGCTTCAGCTCCTTGGAGACCCAGAACTACTAGCAGTCATCTTGATGCCAAAATTCTAGACGTCCTGGACCAAAGATTAAACTGTCTTCAAAAATGGTAAGGCAAAGCTTGCTTCTTCTGAACAGATTCTTTATTTTTAAATAACTGTATAGGGGTGTTCATTGAACTGTGCAGTGACAACAACTAATTAATTCAACTTTACATTAAAGCTGCAGTAGCTAGCCTATATAACTTGAGCATGCTTCATTTACACTTTAAAGGGCAACTTTTAGGTTAGCATCAACAGTGAATTCATATGTGGGAAAGTGATGTAGCAATGGGATTTAAAGTGTTTTTTTTTTTTTTAAGTACACTTAGAATTCTATCTGCTTATTTTAGTAATGAAATCGGCCATGCGCACCTCAAATCTGGCAAATCGAACGGTGACGTCACATCAGGCAGTGAAAACAGAGCGGGCATTACAGTGAATGGTAAAGTAAGCAACATTAGGAGCAAAATGGATCGTAATGTCGGCATCGTTGAGACAGATGAGCTGGAAAATCCGCTTTCCAATGCTTGCGTTAGCTATCTAACGTGACAGCGGGCAAACTAACCCAGTAGAGACTGTCCAATCCCACTGAGCAAAATCGCGTCTATTCGTCGTTCCTAATAATGTCGGGCGACATCGGCTGTGTTGGTCACCTGTGTACTATGTTGTTTTGATCACTTTTTAATCGTGATTTAGGGTTGAGTTAGAAGACATCGTTTGACATTTAACAATATTTTTCTAAGTTCATCAATTGTTTCGGTCAAGATCGGCTGGTAGCTAGCGAGCCAATTAGCCTACACTTTGAATTAATCGGTAGCCTGTATTGAGCTGCAATTGTGACCATTATAGCCTATGAAATGCACAGAAAGCGCAGAATACACAGTATTCATGTAGCTATTGTTAAAATAGCTCAATACTCCCACTGAGCACTTGACGTCTATTAGATCATCTAAAGAGCCACTAAATCAGATCTAAGCATCTAAGATCTCTTTTAGCTCTTTTTTAGCCCGGCTAAAAGGCGTCTAGGCTACAACATAGACGTGCCATATGACACATTTTATTTAACCATTTTCATATGTGATTAATTTGTAAGTTCAAAGAGAAACAGTGTGTTGATAATGAATCAATTTCACTAGAAGTCATTGCTTTGACAAGCGAAATCCCGTCTACACTTAGACACAATTTAGACATATATTTAGACGTATAATGAAAAACATAGACGTGCCATATGACACATTTTATGAATGATAAAGTAACACGTTTTATCTCCCCCTCCCCGATCCATGATCGCCATTTAAATTAACGTTACATTACCCGAGCTGCCTAATAACATGTATACAACACGTCATGCCATTCAAAAATTGTTATTGATTCCCTGATCATGTTATTCCAGATCTGCGCTACACAAGGGCTACAGCGGTGAGCTTCCAGACCCATCATCCCTTGACACTAAAGCTGCCTATGCTGGCTTCAAACCAAACTCCACTCTACTAATCTGTACGATGTATATCTCCCCTGATAAACCGCTTGTGGACTCCATCTTGGGTAAAGTACAGGCTGGCAGCATCCTCTCGTATCAGCATCCACCTCCTACAACTGATGGTGTTATCACCCATGAGGATGCCCCCCCATTCCCAAAAGTATCATTAGAGGGCTACCAGTTAAATCCAACAGACTGTACATTTGTGCCAACTAACCAAGAACAGTTGCATCTGAGATCTCTGTCTGTGACTGTCACAGTCGCACAACATTGAAGCAGCAACAAGATGCTAAAGTGCAACACCTGAGTGGCATTCACTAAGGAAGGAGAGGGTGACTGCTTCAACTTTTAGGCAGGTAAGTCACGTTGGGCCAAGTGCAGCAGATAACCTGGCGGAGAGGATCATCCGAGGGACACGTCAAACAGCAATCATGAAGAGAGGATTAGATCTGGAGGCAGGTGCATTAAAGGACTATGCAACTCTGAAAAACATGAACTGTGGACTGGTGATTCATCCTGATGCACCTTGGCTTGGCGCATCGCCTGATGGGGTGGTCTATGACCCACTTGAGAGACCATCATTTGGGTTAGTTGAAATTAAATGCCCAAATGCACTTAACTACATTGACTGCAGCTACCTCAGAGTTGACCATGGCATGCACAAGTTGAAGGAAAACCATCCTTATTATTGGCAAGTGCAGGGGCAGTTGCTGATTACGGGTATGGAATGGTGTGACTTTGTCGTTTGTGCCCATGATGACATGTTTGTGCAGCGCATTTACAGAGACACAACTGTGTTAAACACCATAAAACAGAGGTCATAGGCGGCGGGTGATTTTTTCGTTAGGGAAGGCTAGGACGTTATGGGGGGGGGGGGGGGGGGCTGTGCTCCTCCTTCCGTTTCAGCGATTTTTTTTCAGGACAGCTTTGAAATAAGTGAATTCTAATTACTTTTTAAAGGGAAACTGCGTGAGAGGGGGGCCAGTGAGACGGGATTTAAATATTTCTTTTTTTATCGCGGGTTCATGTGTCATAAAATTACAGCACTTCATGCTGACGCTGTAGGTATGTGCTGGAAAAAGTGCTCAGAAAACTATGATTTAGCATGACAGTGAGTCGCTTGCAAGGAGAGTTTCAGTGATAATTTTGCGCTTGAATTGGGAGAGCGATACAATGTTGCAGTTTTGGAATGCGAGCGTGGACGTGGCGCTGCTACATTTGTATCCGAAATGTATCACTTTCCCTCTATTGAGAGGCCTAGGAGCGTCGCGGAAGTGTAGTGGGTTTTCTGCCTTGAAACTGGTATAAATTAGGGCATATAGAAACGATCAAATATGCACAAATATAATAGCAACCTATAAGGCGATCTAAAGTACTTCAGTTAATAAACAGATTATGTTAAAGATTGGAATTTACAATGATTCAGTTATTCCATTGACTTACACACTGAGAGTAGTCCATTACATCAACACACACACATCACAGATTACGGACAGACTGCGACTGAACAACTGCCATCAAATGCTGAGTGAGAACGGTCTGCTTATGATATGCAACATTCCATTTTAGACCAACCACATCAGTGAGTGATCAATCAAAAGTAGCCTAGATACACCAACTCAAAACTGACAATCAGCCATAAAACACACAGATCACAAGATCATTGTCGCTAGTAGTAGCTAGGCCTGCTCGTAGTCTAAGCAAAAAAAACAGGAACGATCGTTTGACTGCACTGCCAAACACACCCACAACCCCCTCCCCCTTCCCAACGCACACACGCGCGCACACACACACACACACACACACACACACACACACACACACACACACACACACAACGCGCATCCAACTGCTGGCTGTATAATGCACCCATTAGTTTCCGAGGTACAGGGCAAAGTGGAAATCATGCATCTTGCATTTAACGTTTGTTTATTATAGCCTATGCATGCATTGATTTGTGCAGACAGATTGGTAGATACGCCTTAGCCTATTTCAGTTTTGTTATTGCTAGATGTGCAATTTGTAGGCTAGCCTATGCATTGGCGAAAAGTAGCAAATCACACACGTGTAGACAAGATTACATTTTATTGTATTTCAGAGATCACACACACACACACCCTCCCTTCCACCTTCATACACGCTAGCTAGCTAGCAGCCAAGTCTAGACGGCACGTCACCGCAGGGGGCTGGTGGCACGTGCTACGGTTGGATCAAAATGATACATTTGTTACATTGTAACAAGCGCAGCGCTGCGCTGTTGGCTGTTTGCTGTGCTTGTTGGCTCTATCGGCCAGACCCAAAAGTCCGTTCGTCAATGAATACTCGGCCAATTTTAATGTATTTAATTAATTTATTAGGCATTTGGGGAGGCTAAGCCTCTCCAAGCCTTATACATTCGTCGCCTATGACAGAGGTGTGATTTGTTTTACTTTTATACATATCTGCCAAAATACCTCTCTATGCACCAGTAACTGAAGAGCCAGAATGCTGAGGAAATGAATTCATGGATCATTGTAAAATTTCAGTCATTTAATTGTCAGTTCATTTAATTAAATTCAAGAATTTGTTTCAATTCAACATTGTTTCTTTGTATTTCAACACATTAAAACAGTGAGTATTTAATATGTACAAGTATAGCTCTTCCTACAGTTATAGCCAGAAGCTGTCTCCCTAACTAGATGGCAAAATTTTAGTTAAAGGTGTTATAGATAACATTTTTATGTAGAGGAATCATAAAAAAAAAAAAAAAACATCCACAGAGCTTTCAGAAAGGTGTAGAATAAAAGTATTGCTTTTCCCCCGAAACAATTTTGGATTGAATTTATCGTTTTAAAAAAATTGTCGGGTCCGAAATGAATTGTTTGCAAATAGACCTAAGCAATTTGCGTAAGCCATCAATGTAACACAAGATGGAAGCATGGACGGAAAAAAATATTGGACAGTTTAACATAATGTAGAACAAAGTAATCATTTTTAATATTTGGTTGCATATTCTTTGCATGCCATGACTTCCTGATGTCTGTGACCTATCAACATCATCAGAGTCTGGATATCTTATTATTCTCAAACCACCGTGCTGCTGCCAGATATGCAGTAGATACTACAAGCATTGTTTCTCCTGAATATTTTTTCCATTGAGTTCAACAGGAAAATGAATCAGGAGAAACAATTATTGTAGTATCTACAGTATATTTGGCAGCAGCATGATTGTTTGAGGCTCATTTGATACCTTGGACCCTTGATGAATTAAAGCCATTTAGCCAATAAATGTGTTCCATACTGTATCGGCATAATTTACAGCTGAATCTAGTCCCACCCCCCAATTCCCATAGAGATCCATTCAAATGCAAAGAGCTTTTGTAGTGCTTGTCGGACAACTTGAAAATAAGATATCCAGACTCTGATGATGTTGATGGGTCACAGACATCAGGAAGTCATGGCATGCAAAGGATATGCGAACAAGTATTAAAAATTATTACTTTATTCTACATTGTTAAACGGTCCAATATTTTTTGATGCCCGAAAATTGGGGCGACTATGTACAAAAGGTGCTGTCATTTCTAAACGGTTCATCCGATATGGATGAAAACACCCTCAAATTAAAGCTGACAGTCCACACTTTTAACCTTATATTAAACATTTTATTTGAAATCCAATAAAAAGTACCAATTTCTTTCAAAAACATAAAAAATTCTCAGTGACCCCAAACTTTTTAGCGGTAGCGTACGTACTTATTTTCTCACTGCCTGCCCATCAAACATGTTTCGGTCATATTGCCCAGCCCTGTGGTTCTGGGATTAGCACTTGCTTGCCCAGGCTTTGACTATGGGCCCATTTTGGTAGTTAACCAAGAGGCAGGCTACTGTGTAAAGCTGATTGATGGAACCTGTGAGTGAAAGAGGGATTACAGTACTGAATATCTTGTGCTCCTTCACCCTTCGAATGAGTCGCTTAACATGGACTCTCAGTCTTGCAATAGACTGTGTCTCCCTGACCTCTGGCGCAGACAGTTGTGCTCTCTTGGACAGGAAGGCAGGCATGTATATTTTACAGGGCACACAGTCCTCCACAAGGAAACCCTTGTCTACCATGATGGCCATTGTTGGTTTGAGGAGAGACACAATGCCACTCTGCTTCAGGATCTCTTTGTCACTGATGGAGCCTGCATAAAGAGCTGACACGAAGGTTATTGCACCATGAGGGGCCATACCGATCAATCCTTTAAAGGTGCAGTGGGATTTGTAAGAAGAGAACACCTCACTCTGAAGGAGGAGAGAGTTTGGTGTCTGGCAACGCAGTTCAGTGCAGTCCAACACCACTTGTGTATCAGAGTAGTTCTGAAAAACATCTGGCAGGTGAGCCTTTACTGTTTCCTCAGACAGCCAGATTCCCACAGCTCCAAGTACAGTATAAAGAAAGTTGACCCATGTTGTGATTATGCGGCTCACCGTTGACTGGTGGATGTTGAATCTGTGGGCCAGATCTTTCTGCATCAGACCCAACGACAGATAGGTCATGAACAGAAAAAACTCATCAATGGGTTCCAGAGACTAAAAAGTAAAAATTTAATGCAAGACACTTTAAGACAGCGACTTGCAGACATTGACAAAAACAAGCAGAAACCAGACTGATACAATATATTGTGTTACAAACCAAAACTTCAAAACAGAATCACATTTGCCGCTTCATAAGAACAACAGAAAAATAAAATGTACCGTTGCATTGGCAGTGTGAGGAACCTCATTAGTCGATGCAGTCCGCGCTCTTGTGACACGCACCATCTTGTGTGTTGCTGGTTCTATCTGCCTCCAAAAGGCCATCAGGTGAGCGTGAGTCGCAAACCTGTGGGACAAATATAACTGTGTTAGGTGTTCATAGGCTGTAGCCTACTAAATTGCAGATATGATGGTATAATAGTTTCTATTAATACAACAAAATATTAGGGGAGTAAATAAAAACCTTTCAAGAGGGTACACAAAATCGCCTAATCAATGCCAACCGTTACAGAATAAATAGCGTACTTTTATATAAATCCAACAAACAATGTTGACATTTAGCTTACCTTGTATAAAACCTTATGTCGTCGTCGGAAGCAGCAAACCGCTCCAAACCGAATTTGTTGCTGATAGACATTTCCTCCACTTGTTTCTGTAGCCTCGCTATTTCCGCACGGAGATCTTCATTGTGGTCCAGGGAAAGATCAAGTGCTGCAGGCTCAGTAACGTTAGTGGAGCAGTAGTCGTGATCTACATCCATAGGGGGATCCTTATTTTGGCTTGTTTTTGTATTCGGTCGCTCTGTCTTTTGCCAAACCCCGGGCCGTGGGGCAGACAGGGTAAAGTTGTTCCACTGAAAAAGCACGGGGACAGCGCCATGTTTCAGACGTCTCCGTCCGGCTGGAGTTGGTGGCTCGATCAGGTCTGTACTCTGAAAGTGTCGGCTGCAGACTCTTGTGTGATTCGTTATAGTAAAATTGTCTCGTCGGATCTTAGCTACCCACCTCTTCTCCAGTTCTTTGTCTTTGGGAAATGTGTGGAAACTGAGCACGGAGTTGAACTTGGCAGAAGCCGTACATTGCGGGACACAGCAGTGATGGCTTGTAGTGCTGTCCTCTCGTCTTTGAAATGAGACATTCAGACGTTTTGAGCTCATGGCATAACACAATTAACACACAAATTGGAATAAAATACACAAGAGCTAACCACTTCCTGCCGCTGAGTCGCTGACCGGAAGTGGAGGAGCGGCCTTGGTAAAAACACGGAAGTGTTGCGTGCATAGAGCCTATTAAAATTTTCAATGGCAGCGCTGATATTATGAGGGTGTAATTATAGTTTCGGCCTCTACGCAAAATGGCGCACTTTCGTCCGTTTCGCTATCTGACCAGAACTCTTACATTTTAGTGTAGAGTAAAAGTTAATACTGCACAGTCGTGGATCTATGGGTGGGCCTGGGTGGGCCCAGGCCCGTCCAGATTGACAGATTGCCCACCCATTCAGATTCATAATTACCTTAAATGTGAATTGTTTTGTCTTGGGGAATCGTTATGTATTAATAATCTCTAAAAAGTGATGCCATAGAAACCAACTGGAGAAAACGCTGGATGTGATTGTTTGTCTCCATCGGCCCGTTGCTATGTTCGTTACTATGTGATGACACGGCACTTTCATAGCAGAAGTTCTCTTACGTTTGTTTAGGCTACATTACGAACTCGCGCGCCAATTCTGTCTGAGTTTCATGTACAGTAGCAGCCTAGTATGAGCCAACTATGACTAAACAGCTATCATTGACCCATTTTCTTAAAAAACCACGTCTGGAAGTGGAAGATGAAAAACGTTTGGACCAGGACTTGTCCAACGAAGAGGAATTGCACTCGCAGGATCGTCGTGAGACGTTTGCGGGCCCTGGCAATGAAGGAGAAACGGCCACAGCAACGACATCCCGTGAGTGTCATGCTAGCCTGCATGCTAACGTGGACATGCAGGCTCCACAGCCCCCTCCACTCCTGAAGGGAACTTAAGGTAGTCCTATACAAGTTCATTTTAAAAAAATTTACTCTGGGGCCCGCTGTGGCATGGTTATGATTGCAACCTCTGTGAGCGAGGCAGGGAGTTCTGTGACAAATTGTAAGTTATTGTATATTGGTTGTTTAATTTGTGATGTTTCTCTGGGACCCGCCGTGGCATGGATGACTGCAGCCTCTGTGAACGAGGCAGAGTTCTGAATTGTGACAAACTCCAGGCTATTTGGTTATTTATTTGTGGTTGTATTCCTGTCAGTGCACTAATGAGGGTTATGCAATATTTGTTATTATCGCACCTGTTCTGTAGCTAGCTAGCCATTCATCTGGCTGGCTCATAGATAGGCCTATGTGATCTCTGGTGATGTATTTTGGTGACAGTCGTGGCTGTATTATTGTTAACACTAGAAGCGCCATCGCCGATGCCAATTGGCGTTGTGATTTTAAAATTATAATTATTACAGCAGTGTAAATGCCACGATCAACTCTTTCCTTGACGTTTCCTAATCATCTATGCTACAACTGCCTGCAACTGCAGAGATTATTTCATTTTCATTTTTCAAATAAGCAACAGAATTCATTTTTCTGCGTGACCAAAATCAAACTCCTATTTTCAGACGTGGAAGCGCCGCTTCTGTTTCTGTTACTTTTGTTGAAAATTGCTGAAAGTTGCTAAAATTACGTGCTGCCTGGCTGAATACAGATTTGGATACAAACTTTCATCTTTCATTGTCATTTGCTTCATAGTGTGTGTCTTTAGAGATACACACACACTTCTCGTTCTTTCTTTTTTTATTATTATTAACATTATTATACTTCATTTAATTTTTAATTTATAATTTTTTTCCAGTTTATAGTTACTTGTTTTTAAATTAATTTTGTGAATTCTGTATAATATAGGTAGAGGCCTCGTATAAGCCCTTTTGGGTTTCTTGCCTACCTTGCACCTCTCTTTTTGTTGTTATTTTCTTTATCTCTTTGCTTTTTTGTGTTATCATTGTGCAAAATAAAAATCCAATCAATTGTTGGGGTCCCCACATTGTATTGTAAATATCTAAGCCTGTTGAAGAAAACGTGCGGTGATGAGCTTCACTCAGGCCTACCCAGATTTTTCCAGGCCTACCCATCAGCCACTTTCTGTATCCGCCACTGATACTGCAGAGGCAGGAGTTTGATTCTACCTGTTTTTAAGGACTGATTATGGATCAGCACTATGGAGGAGTCTCAAAAGCAGCTCTACAGTGCTGAAAAGATAGCTGATCCAGAAACAGTCCTTAAAAACCGGTAGAAACAAACTCCTTGTCCTGGGTTTAAGTTGTATAGTTCTGAATATCATTTGTGAAGCTAAGGGGGGTTTATTGTATATAACTTCTGTTTTAAGTTTATTAATATTATAAATAAATAATATTTATTTACCATAAGCCTTTGTGAGCAAATGTTATTTTAGCTCAGAATGGAGAAATGCACCACTTTGTTACCAACACCCTCCCCATGTGTGCGATGACTCTCCGTACCCCCGACCTGCGCGATGATACTACCTCGGCCCCACGCGCGCGTTTGATGAAACCGTGTACGCGCAACAACCCTGCTAGTTTTGAGGGGCCTACCACCCGGCCTGAAAAAAAATCTAGGGGAAACACTGGTTTAGAACAACTGTCTTATCATATAGTAGACCACAGTATAAGGGTATTTCACTTTTTTCAGGGGCAATTAGTCCTGACACCCAGAAGGTCAGACTATGAACATTTTTACAATTCCCCAACCCCATCTTCAGAGTAGTAAATCTGAAGATAGGTTTGGTTCTGGGGAATGGTAAAAATGCTTCCCTAATGAAAAAGTTCATGGTCTGGCCTCCGGGTGCCAGGTCTGATTGCCGATGACTTTACCTGACTATTTTGAACATCTCTTGAATCTAATTATTATGATTTCAAATGTAAATAAAAACATTAACTACAGAATAAAATGCCTTTATATGGTGGTCTCGATCATGAGGCGTTTATAAGTTTCATTTTTCAATGAGGGGGAATTTAATTCATTTGAAATGTGTAAGCAAATCATGCAGAAGTTATGTCTTGTAGCTTTAAGAGGGGGGTGTATGTCATCAATAAATGTATTTATTTTTAATTGTTCTATTGCCATATAAGCCCCACTCCATTCCTCTTATTGACTGAAAAATATGTACGTTGGTCATTGACTAATTGTGTTCAATTTCTGCATGTGTATGGGACATGCATTGTTTTTCAGGACTGGACAACATCAATGTGGAAATGGAGCCCTTGCAGCCCCTCAGGGATATTCATACCAGCTCTTCTGATGATGGTGACCTTTTCTCATCTAAGTCTAATGCACAAAGTACCAAAGAACTTCAGGGACATTTGGCCTGCTCTGCTGTCCACACTGATCTGCTGAAGACCTCCTCCGTATGCAAGGTGTCTATCAAGTTAAACACACCCCTTCCTTGCATCTGAAAGACTATTTTATAGCCCCAGAAGAACCAGGATGGACTCATTTGTAAGAGTACCTGAAAATAAGATACAATTGATGTAGCCCAATCTGTATTGGGAATTAATAGATGCTTTGTTAATGCAACACTGTTGAATAAATTTGTTGAACTGTATCAGTTTGTATTCTTGTTTTTATACTAATCGCTACTGCAAATGAATGCTAACAAATTAAATTCTCAATTATTTCTCATAATTCTCAAATCAAGCTTGTCCAACCTTCTCATGTATAGCTTCTGTAGTAATCTTAACAGAAATAAATCAGACAAGGAGGAGATCTCAGGTTATTCTCTTTATTGCTCCTTTAAAATAACCAAGGCATGAATAAGATCAGGGCTATACAATGATGAGACCTCCTCTGTTGATCATACTTCTCAAATACTGCTGAAATGATCATCTCAATTCAACTTCATTTGTCCTATAGAGGTCTCATAGAAGTCTCCAACCTCATCTCACTATTGCTCCTAAGGGGCCTTTAGGAGTAATAACCCAGACACTAGTGATCACGGTTTTAGTCAAAAATGAGAAGCTCCAGTTAGTCTCAAAAGATCAGAAGGATATCTGAGTGAGCAACAGATTTTTCCTATGGGTGTACAGCAATCCAGTCCATCCCTTCCAGGATAAGCTCAGTAAAAATGGCCACAGGCGTAATCTGATCCTGTCTACAGTTTCATGTGGCTAAGTGCGCACAGCACGATTGCCCTATGGGCTGTCGTTACGCATAGATACAGCGCCATTCCCATTCACTAGAATATGACATATTTTACTTCATTCTAAAGGGCAGGAAACCCCGTAGAAGATAATCTACGTGGTTTACGTTAGATCATCCCTGAAGCAGTCTAGTAATGTTTTTACGCAACGGTAGTAACGTAGTACAAACGCAAATGCGATGGGTACGCACCATGGAAATGGAGATTTTGCTGGAGAATGGATAAATGGATTACGAAAAAACGGATTCTTCAGAAAACAGTTATAACTGCATAACCAGGTATCAAATTTGGTTGATTAAACATGTTTATCAAGAGATCTTGTAGAAAATAAAATATATTGAAACAAAACTGGAAGAACATTGGTTGTATGCATAGTGAAGTGAGCACGGGGAAAAACACATAATGTTCATTTATACAACTTTTCAGTAACATACAATTGTTCCTAAATCGGATCTTGATTTTTTAGCGTGTAGAAACCTCGTAGGCGAGGTGAAGGCTGTAAACAGTGGGTTGGGCTATTAGCACCCTGCTGCTTTATGGCCCTGCAGTGTAACCTGAGAGCTGATAAGCATATAAACAAATGTGTTCGCAGGCTGTGACTTTTTTTAACAATTTTGCCTCAAAGGTTCCATGTTTTATTAACGTTTTAATTTAGAATTTCCGAGAACTATGAACACTATAAAAAATTGAGACGGATACATCCCACCACTAGGGGGCCAAAGCCAGCGGAGTGCCTTGGATCGCTTATTTTTATCATGGTATTCACTATTAGTGAAATCATATAACCGGGTGGGCTGAAACGCCAACGAACGTTACCGATTTCTCTTTCAATCGTCTTTGTTTACACGAAACCGACCGACAGAATCAAGGCCCGCCTCTACTTTCGTGCGATTGGACAGAGGAGAAAAGAATGACAGTGACGTGGTGCGCATTTTTCCTCAGAGCGCTTCAAGATGAGATATTTCAACCCTGTGCGCACCGAGCATTTTTCGAAAAAACAGCGAGGCGCCCGGGGTGCAAAAGCAGTGTGGAAAATGCTTCAAACTCATTGAAAACAATTCGAAAAAAGGCGCCCCCAGCTGTTAAAGCAGATCCGGTGTGATCGCGGCCTTAGAATTAATTTACGACATACAGGCCCAGCGTCTCCGAGCTAGCACCCAAACTGTGAGATAAGTATCTCAAATCGATTGCTCCATGTCTGTATACCATTGTTTAATAATAAAATATAAATCGGTGTTAGGTTGTGTGTCTGTTTGTTAGCGAGTCCGTTTTTGAAAGGATGTTTAACGTAACTTATACCATCGCTAGCTAGCTAATTAGCTACATAGCTAAACATCCAAATTTGCACTCTTTTTTCTACTCTTGGAATTGTATTCCACAAACATTCTACCAAAATATCAGTGTATAGATCACATCGCCATGCCATGTCTACGTGCAGCAGTAACGTTAAATTGTAATAATAGGTGGAGACAAGGACTTTATTTAATTATTTTTTATTTCCTTCCGATGATTTGCAGTAGGCCCACATAACATAGGCTAGCTAGGTAGCACCTGTAAAAACGGTTTCCCTTCCCACAAACATTCTACCAAAACATCAGTGTATAGATCACATCGCCATGCCACGTCTTTGTGCAGCGGTAACGTTAAATTCTAATAATAGGTCGAGACAAGGACTTTTTAAAATTTCCTTCCGATGATTTGAAGTAGGCCCACATTACATAGGCTAGCTAGGTAGCACCTGTAAAAAAGGTTTCCCTTCCTAATGCAATTAGTGTGGCCATGTGTCTTTGGTAAATACCAATATTTCAATGTAACAGTGGTGATAAGCAAGTCACTCTTTATAGGTGCATGGAGTGGTAATATCATAAATGGTCGTTTTTCTGTCTTTCAAAATATTAACGGGTGCGTGCAATACTATATTGCCAAATGCCGTAGATAACTGTCGAAAAACTCTGAAGAGTCTCACTGATGTCAATACTTTGAAACGATTGGCTAGCAACGGTGCACGTGATCCAAGCTAAGCTACTGCTAGCCGTTACGCTTTTCACAATGCGAAAGACGCGGAGTCTCCCATCTCCTCCTTTATAAGAAAATCTCTGGCCTGGTGTCACTCCAACATGATGCGGCGGAAGGGGGTTAAGATGCAATATCAGTTTCACCCTCTTGCCTAATGAAGGTAATGTGATTATTAGTATGTTTCTGCTTTTAATAAAAAATTTTAACAAATCTACTCACTGTAGTTTGCAATGCATTGTGGTAAGAATCGTAGCGTAGCCTAGCCTGCCATTAGTTGAGTGTACCTGCATCCCTAATAGCTAGCTAGCTAGTTAGCTTTATACCTTTGATTGAATAAATGTCAATAAACACAAAAAGTCATTAGACATACCTCTGAATTTGCCGCTTTTTCACTCCTCCTCCACTTTTCTTTTTATCCCCTGTGCACCAGAAGGCTTTGTGTTGAATCTCCATGTTGAAAACCGACCGTTCTGATTTTCAAATCGAAACTATTATTTTGATGGCTCTCTGAATCTGCTGTCCAGTCACAGTGCTGCTGTGAGAACAGCTGGGCAAACCCAAAGAACGATGGGGGGGGGGGGTGTCGTGTTGGGGCGCCACTAACTTTTATTTTTTTAATTCTCAAAACATACAAATTTGGATCTGGTGGGCGCCCAACATTTTAATATTTAGTATTCTATGAAATATATACAATTATATCCCCCAAAAAAATAATTTAAAAATCCTACCTTGGCGCCCCCTGGCGTGATGGCGCCCTAGGCGACCGCCTATGCTTAGGACCAGCCCTGGGGACGTTATTATGGATCCCACTGCTTTACCTGGCAAGACACGTCCTGCGTAGCATTTAAGCGGTAGGATTGGCCAGGCGTCCATGCTCACACCTCGGGGTAAAGACGTGGTTCGAAGGGAGCAGACGAACCAGAATGTGCTACAAAGTCAGAACCAAGATATATGTTGAATTCAAAGACCCCCTGAGTTTTGTGAGTTCGTGATTCCCGTAACCCACCCCCAACCCCTAAACATAACATCACAGGAGTTCACATAACTCGGGCTCATGCCCGAACTGTTAAGATAGTGGGGTTTTATGCATGTTCAATAAATCAAACAGTCATTAATGCTTTGAACATTTCTTAACTTTGTACATAGTTAAACATTTCAAGAATAAACTTGGCACCTAGCCAATCCTAGCGCTTGAATGCTACACAGGGCGTGTCTTGCCAAGAAAAGCAGTTGGATCCATAATGACGCGCCCTGGGGGTATGGAATAAATCCTCATGCGGCTTGCCACAGGAACAGGGCAAATCTCTATGCACGGACCGAGTTTTGAGTGCTAGAAGAGCAAATCCGTAAACGAGCCATATTGGTGAACCGAGCAGGGTGAATTCTGCTCTCAAATTCATTTCTTGCGCGCTCGGACGCTTGCGAAAACATCAGTTCATATAAATAGCCCAACTTGGCGATTTGATTTCACAGTTGTTTCTATCAATTGGTGGTAAAAAATATGTAATGGGCCTAGGTCTTTTAAATCCGACCACAAAACTGTCCTTTGGTTTATTTTTACTGGCATAGCCTACATAGGAGGTGTTTCAGATTATTTAAAATGTTATGCTGTAGCAGTCAGACTCGTCATAGTTCAGGCCGTGTTGTGCCATTTTGAATAAAGCCTCAGATAAAATAATTTCTTTTAAAAAGGAAAAAACGTATTAATTTGTTAATTTGTGTTCATTTGTTTATCCCTTTGAAAAATAATTATCTTTACAACTTTACAATTAAGTCTTTACAACTGACTATGTCCTCAATATGAGCATTTATTTTAATACAAGGTGATTTCACTTAATTTTTTTTAAGAACGCACCATTAGTATTGCAGGAAAATAACGTGAGATTGTGTATTTTAGTGTTTTGGATTTCAGTATAGCCTTCAAACGTTAGTAGCTATAGCCTATTATAAAACACACAGTGCACATTTTTCTCACATGAACATATAAAATATTGCAGCTCACCAATATCTCTGACTTAGTGTCATGGGTATTTGCAGCCCCTGCTGTTTCTGTGGTCGTCTTTCTTTTTGGCGTCGGCGGGACGCTCTTATCGGATTTTTCCGCCTCCATTCCGGTATTCGTGTTTTGCCCGACAATTATTCTCTGCACCTGTTTTGCGTTTCCTGTCGGCTATAAAGACCTCAGGACTTCCGCATTTCCGCACTTCGATATTGTCTTTGCTATGTTGACAACGAAGTCGGTAAGGTAAAAGATTCGGTCGCTGCATTTCTGGTCGGTACGAATAGGAAACGCAGCAAGTCCGGTTTAGAGTTAGGAGAAAGATTTATTTTTGTCTTTTTCTTTCCTTTCTCTCTATCCTTTCTACTCTTCTGCCAGTTACCTTTTTGTTCAGCTCGTTTTCACCTAGAGCTGTAGGTAACAGGTGTTAGTTTAATTTTCTTTCTCTCGCCTGTTTATACAGGGTGTTTCTTTTGTTTTGTTTCACAACCTCTTGTTACACCTAATTATTTAGTGTGTGAGGTTCTTTTGTTAGTTGTTCTCGCTGTTTATCGAGATTGCCTGAGTTTTTGGAGGTTGCTTTGTTTTGCCTTGTGCTAGGGAAGTTTTGCTCCCGAAACTGTTATCCCAGTCCTGGTGCGGCTTCTCCGCGTATTGTGGTGTATCTCTCTTGATATGCTTTTAGAAATCCTTGTCGGTCGCGTTTCGTTCTCCGAACCTTACACTCTCCCTTACAAGTATGGAGGACTATTCAACCCAAAATTAAAATGAAAATGAAAACGAAAATGAAAATGAAAATGGAAAATGAAAATGGAGGATTATTCAGCCCAAAATTAAAATGAAAATTAAAATCTTTTCATTTTCGTTTTCATTTTCATTTTCATTATCATTTTCGTTTTCATTTTCATTTTCATTATCGTTTTCATTATCGTTTTCATTTTCATTTTCGAGCTGTACTATATGTAAATGAGGGGGTATGGTCCTCCTATCAATCAAAGCAAGCAGGGTGGGCCTCATACAGGTTTAGTGTAGTAGCACTTAATGAACACTAGGGGGAGCATAGCATAGGGATGGGTAACAGTCTATGCTTGATACTATGCTCTCAGGGCACTCGTAAGTTTTAATGGATGAAATGATGAAGAATCTGAGCAGTGTTATAAAGTATTCTTGTTTTATGAAATAAACTGAGCTAGCTAGCCAGCGCTATGCTGTGTAGGCTATAGGTCAAACCTGCGAGGTGGAAAATCCAGGTTCAGAAAGTGAAAGTCCTCCCCAATCATTTGTTCCAATCACCTGGATTTGCTAATTGTCTCAATTCTTCAGCCAAGAGGTAGGAGCTAACTAGGCTCATTAGTGAAATCGTGAGTTCATGGGTGGAAGAAACACGGCAGGACTTTTACTTTCTGACCCCTGGAATTTCCACCTCTGCAAACCTGGTAGTAGCCTACGATAGGCTACATTGTGGCAGGTTAAACGTTGGATTGGATGGTTGTGTTGTAGCTACTGCTGGAAATAAATTAAATCCTCTCTTAAAATAAATGAAAAGACCGCAAATGAGTCACTGGATCGTTTAAACTTTTAACCTGGCTCCGGTACTTTAAGCGAACATTAAGGCATTGCTTCAAAAAGTCTATCGACAGCCAGATTCTATTCTGTTATGCAAAATGAGAAATGTCAATGTAGGCTATTTGAAAGTGAGTCGGCTTCGTCATACAAAAAATCCAGGGTTAAATCTTAAATTGAGCTTGCTAGCTGTTATTATCCTAAAATAGCTCTCATAAGTGTTTATGTTACCCATCTATCGTTAATTGTGTTTACTGTATTACACACGTCATGTGTGTGCCATGAGTCACTGGACCGTTTATTTTAACCTGGCTCCGATAGATCTAGCTAGCCTACTTCAAACGAACATTAAGGCATAGCTTCTAAAAGTCTATCGAGACATTAATGTATTTGAAAGTGAGTCGGCTTTGTGATATACAGAAAATCCAGGGTGGAAATTTAAATGAGCTGTCTAACCCCTTAATCTCGTTTAGTAGCTAGGCTACACCTCTGCTTCGTGAAATTCCCTCAGGGAAAAAACAACGACACACTTGGCAGGTTCCAAGTTTAGACATTCTCGTTTATTTTTCAGGATTCTAGCTCCGATGTGTATTAAAACAATCGGATAGAATAAAACGTCATAGCACCATTTTGTGCGTTCCATTTCCAGCTGTCTTCAGCAATATTTTTTCTTTCACAACGCAAAAACGCACTTTCATTCATATTTGCGACCATATTTTTTGAAGACCGTCATGAATCTATCTAGCTTTTAGAAGCTATGCTTTAATGTTCGTTTGAAGTAGGCTAGCTAGATCTATCGGAGCCAGGTTAAAATAAACGGTCCAGTGACTCATGGCACACACATAAAGTGTGTAATAGCCTACAGTAAACACAATTAACGATAGATGGGTAACATAAACACTTATGAGAGCTAATTTAGGATAATAATAAACAGCTAGCAAGCTCAATTTAAGATTTAACCCTGGATTTTTTGTATGACGAAGCCGACTCACTTTCAAATAGCCTACATTGACATTTCTCATTTTGCATAACAGAATAGAATCTGGCTGTCGATAGACTTTTTGAAGCAATGCCTTAATGTTCGCTTAAAGTACCGGAGCCAGGTTAAAAGTTTAAACGATCCAGTGACTCATTTGCGGTCTTTTCATTTATTTTAAGAGAGGATTTAATTTATTTCCAGCAGTAGCTACAACACAACCATCCAATCCAACGTTTAACCTGCCACAATGTAGCCTATCGTAGGCTACTACCAGGTTTGCAGAGGTGGAAATTCCAGGGGTCAGAAAGTAAAAGTCCTGCCGTGTTTCTTCCACCCATGAACTCACGATTTCACTAATGAGCCTAGTTAGCTCCTACCTCTTGGCTGAAGAATTGAGACAATTAGCAAATCCAGGTTATTGGAACAAATGATTGGGGAGGACTTTCACTTTCTGAACCTGGATTTTCCACCTCGCAGGTTTGACCTATAGCCTACACAGCATAGCGCTGGCTAGCTAGCTTAGTTTATTTCATAAAACAAGAATACTTTATAACACTGCTCAGATTCTTCATCATTTCATCCATTAAAACTTACGAGTGCCCTGAGAGCATAGTATCAAGCATAGACTGTTACCCATCCCTATGCTATGCTCCCCCTAGTGTTCATTAAGTGCTACTACACTAAACCTGTATGAGGCCCACCCTGCTTGCTTTGATTGATAGGAGGACCATACCCCCTCATTTACATATAGTACAGCTCGAAAATGAAAATGAAAACGATAATGAAAATGAAAATGAAAATGAAAACGAAAATGATAATGAAAATGAAAACGAAAAAGAAAAGATTTTAATTTTAATTTTAATTTTGGGCTGAATAATCCTCCATTTTCATTTTCATTTTCGTTTTCATTTTCATTTTCGTTTTCATTTTCATTTTAATTTTGGGTTGAATAGTCCTCCATATACAAGAAGCCTAGCAGCACTAATGCAAAGAGTGAAATGCAGGCCAGTAGGCCTACTGAAGTCTCGGAGTCTAGCGCATAACTAGCCTACATTTTTGTTTGAATAATACTGGAAAGCAAATACTTTGCTATGTTTTACCCAATATCATACCCAATATCATACCCAATGTCATTCATTCAGTTTTCGATTGTTGTAAATTCAGATTTTATTGAGATCGGCTATTTATTTAAAAGCGAAAACACGGATTATATGGCAACATGATGTGACAGTTTGGCCAGTTCTGGCTCAGGTTTGGTCCAAGCATGGCACATATGGCACAGTAAAAGACGAACCAGAGCATTGCAGCGAGGGATGCTATAGCAGGTAACAACAGTAAACAACTTTCTTGTTCGATCTGTGCTTTCCTCTGGTTTGTCTTTCACAAATGTCATTGGAAAACAAAAACTGTTTGCGTAGCTCGAAGCGTCCAAATCCGCGTATTTGCGTGAGGTATGTTTCGTCCCTAAGGGTTGATTAATTCAGGCCCTTAGTCCCCAAAATGCCTAATGCTACCTCAGTATTGAAGACTTGCAGAACATTAGACTTTATGGTACTGAACTTTTCATTAAGGTGTTCTTGAAAAAATTTCATGAATTGCGTATTGCATTTCGTGTCAAAATTATTGCAATATCAACTTTAATCTATATTTCCCAGCCCTACTTGCTTTTGAGATGACTGAACATCTTGTCATTGCATCATGGCGGCACATTCTTTACCTGTTGCTGTTTATTTTGTATATGTGTGTGTTTAAGAACACCACCTCTGGAAAAGAGTGTGTCCCTGGAAGGACCATCCAGCTCTGCTCCAGGAGATGTTATCCCCTTGGAATGTGATGCTCAAACGCATCTGAAGACGCATGTGTGAATGATAATGGTACGTGGTTATGTCTGTAAATCTGTCAAGGTTTAAAATTTAACTGTTCAAAAGACAATATATGAGGTGTGGCACTGATATTTGGTAGCAATTTCACTGGGCAGAAATATTAAAGTTTGCATATCAGATTGGAAAACCGATCCAGACCGTAAAAGAGCGGCATCCCTTTACACTAAGGGAATTCTCCACGCATGAGACTGGAAAGCCATTCTTGATGACCATGGATTTGGGAATGAGCAGGGAGGATCAAGATAAGGAGCTCATTGCATTGTACAAACAATCAAGTGTGGAATGGCCATGTCCATTTTATTCACCTACATGTACAGTATATACTGGGACATGAAATTTCTGGAAATCATGGAATTTCTGTCCATTCAAATACTGGGGAGATCTAAAAATGTAATACCTTTTTATGCAAAGTCAAGGAACATCAGGGAATGTCAGATGGAATTAAACAATACTTTGTGAAAATGTCGGGAGCCAGAGAGCATATTTAGGAGGTAAAGGTCAGCATAAGGTTTTCACATGCTGGTTGCATTGAGTGGTTGGAAAATGTACATTTCAATTAATATACTGTAACCTGTCTTAATTAGGATAGTCCTTTATCATCAAGATCTTGGCACGATATGATAGTGTTATAGGTTATTGAAATGTCAGTATTTTTTCCCATTTCATTTAGTGTGCTTACAGTGTTTTTTTTCTTGTCTGTTCATGTAAATTTGAATTGCTGTTCCCTTCAGGAGATGTTGCTATTGGCGAACGTGACACTTCTTCTCAACAGTTCTTCAGAGGCTTAAATCTGGTTTCAGTATTAACCTGGGTACATTATTAATTATTATTCACAGATAATGTGAATGATTATTAACTTTTCTTTCAAGCAGATGCGTCGATGTTCATTACCGTCCTTTTTCTTAAACAGGAAATACTGGAAGCACTTGTGTCTTTGAAGGTGAACCAGATCATCACAATTCCTTATAGAGGGTGACCTGTTCCTGGTAGCAGGATGTATGCTTGGACATTCTTTCTTACACGGGGGATCTCGGGCTGGCTGGGGTCAGCAGAGCAATCATCCACGTACTTCTAGGAGGTTCAACTGAGACAGCCACAGTGCGAATAGAAGACTGTCCAGATTATGATGTACATGAAACCATTAAATTGGTATGTGTCATGGTTTTTTACCCTTTTTCCCTTGCGGTCGGTTTCCTTGGTAGCCACGCGAGGGCACTGCCCTTTTAGTGGATGTTTGCTCTGCCCTTTTAGTGGATGTTTGCTCTGCCCCATCTTGATTGCGGAGCTTCTCTCAGCATCACACCTGTGCGTGGTTACCTGGGAGCTATTTAAGCCCATGTTTTCCTCCGTTCTGGGCTTTTGATATTGTTTTGTATTGTCTGGCATTATTTGCAGTGTTTTGTGTGTGGTATTATTTTGCCCTTTTGATTGCTTAAGTCAGTATGATTAGGTCTAGGTTTTTTTTAAGGAGACCCTTTTCGCTCCAGTGGATTATATTGGAGTAATGCGGGACTTGCCTTTGTGGATATATTAGGACTCTTCCCCCCTAGCTCTTTTCTGTCTCCGCTTCCTGGTGTTTCCTTTTTTCCTCTGCCTAGACCTTTTGCCTTTTCTGTGTCTTCCTCCTCTGTCTGTCTGCTTTCTTCTGTGAAAGCGAGAGGAGTCTGTGTTTGTTTGTGGGTGTATTTGTATAGTCATTTCTTACTAAGAGACCTGGCGTTTTTATCGTACTGACAGGCAGGGCTTTATTTATTCTGAGAGGCAGGGCGTGCATTTTCTATTAAGCTCGCGTTAGTCTTTTAGCCGGTAAATGTCCGGTGCAGCTGTCCTGTTCGTCCTTCTGTACCTGTCTCCGTACATGGAGCTTTGGCGATTTTGTTTGGAACTGTAGTTCTGTTTCGTCCTTCGGTACATGTCTTCCTATAGGACGCATGTTTGCGTGTGACTGCGAGTCTCTGAAAGTAGCCTTGGAACGTTAGCTCTCTGTTCCTTTCGCCTCGTTACATTCCCCTTTACTGAGAGGCTAGGGCGTGTATTTTCTACTAATCTTGGTGTTAGTCATTTTTCTAGTAAAGGTATGGGACGGTGGTTTACCGGCGGCTCGCCTGTAAAATGTTTCTCTCCTGGGATATCGGGCGTTTACCCCCTTTATGTTTTCTGCGTGTGACTACGAGCTTATTGAAGCAGCCATGGAACGTTGGATCTCTGTTCCTGTCGCCTCATTACATTCCTCTTTATTGTGAGGCAGGGCGTTTATTTTCTACTAATCTCGCGTTAGTCATTTAGCCGGTAAATGTCCGGTGCAGCTGTCCTGTTCGTCCTATTCGGCACCTGTCTCCGTACATGGAGCTTTGGCGATTTTGTTCGGAACTGTAGTTCTGTTTCGTCCTTCGGTACATGCCTTCCTATTGGGAGACTCGGCGATGTTGTGGACATGTTTGTGTGTGACTGCGAGTCTGAGAGTAGCCTTGGAACGTTAGATCTCTGTTCCTTTCGCCTCCTCGTATACTATCTCGTATTATTTTGCAGTGTTTGTTGGCTGTGTGTTTTATTTGTGCCATTATGCTACTCGCCTGTTCTTATGCGTTTCATTACCGAGGCAGGGTGTTTATTATTTCTGGCTCTTTCTTTAGTCACTTAGCTCGTAGAAGTAAGGGAGCCCAGTGCTTTGTTCCATTAGCCTTGTTTGGTTTTCTTACTGAGGAACCTGACGTTTGCGCTTCTACTCATTGGCGTGTGACAGTGAGCTGGTTAGTAGCTTCGGTACGTTTGGTGTGTGTTATTTGTGCCATTATGCTACTCGCCTGTTCTTATGCGTCTCGTTACCGAGGCAGGGCGTTTATTATTTCTGGCTCTTTCTTTAGTCACTTTGCTTGTAGAAGTATGGGAGCCCAGTGCTTTGTTCCATTAGCCTTGTTTGGTTTTCTTACTGAGAAACCTGGCGTTTGCGCTTCTACTCGTTGGCGTGTGACAGTGAGCCGGTTAGTAGCTTTGGTACGTGTGTTTCCTGTCTTGTCTCCTTCTTTTAATTACGGGGTTTCCCGTCCTAGTGGCCTTGTGCTTAATGAATACCCTTGCTGCGTTTGGCCCCTCCTACCTCACATGTCACGCCACCATTACAGGTATGTAAAATACAGTATCTTAATTTTACGATTGAATACACTGCAAAAAATGTAGTGATTATGTTATTTCATTTTTTTACTATTCCATTTGGAGCTTGATGGAGATGCGGAACTCAGTGATGATGAACGCCAGGCTGTCCTTGACCTGAGTCTTGCTTGGGATCTACCTGGCCCAACTGAAAAAAACAGGAGGTGGCTTTTTGAGCTCCTTCTGTCATATGCCGTAATATACCATAACTACCTGGGCTTTGATTTCTTTTGATTATGTGACTGCAAACTTTAATACTGTAATGTGACCTGATATGTAAGGTGAAATAACATTTTAATCCATGCAAACTCTGTAGGTCATTGGAAGGAGATCACGACTGAAACAAATCTGGAAAAGGCTGAAGGAAACCAAGGTGTGGCCACTGTTGATCACAAGGAAAGATGTGGAGCTCTTAACCCTCAGGTAAAATTGGATCCCTAGGGGTCAGTAAATATTTTTTACAAAAATAATGATAATAATAATGTGTGGGGTTTCAACAAATAATACTAGTAGATTCTGTTAAATCTGATTTTTTTAGTTTTTTCTATTACATAAAGATTTCAGTGACACATACACAGCCCTGTCATATACAAACAGACTTGATCTTTAAGGAATTTGTTTTTCTGATGGTGCTTCCCTACATCCACTGGCAAATGAACGCCATGAGAATGAAGATGACGATGATGTTACACTGGAAACAAAGTGTCGCATCTCAGGGTATTTGCGTTAGTTCATTGAGACAGGTGAAGTGAGGTTTGGTCACTTTTATTCAGAATTAATTAAGTTCAACACTCAATTAGAATTCTATATGTCAGTAGAGCCAAACTTAGTGAAATAATGTAGACATGACAATGGGATGGAAAAATTACATGTGTTTTATTGGCTACAACTATGAATAATAGAAACAATAATTGATATAACATTCTATAACTTAATCTTAATCAGAGGAAATGATAATTATGTGACGGCTAAATATAGAAGCTAACAGTCGTACCATTAACAAAGGTTATGTGTTATGGGTTAATGACACGCTAAACTATATTTTTGCTATCCGACTGAAATGCGCATAGCAAAACAAAATACAAACAATAGTAGGAACCAGCAGTAAAATGACCTCAACTGGGTATTACAGGTTTTATGCTAGCCTATCAATTGTCAGTGCTAAATAAAATGGTTTCAATACTTAACGGTAACAAAGGGAGGCCAGTCCCGATTCTGTAAGTGATGTCAGCTCGTCAGCTGGTCCAAGGTCCCGGCAGGTGCGTGGACTCCTGGAGACTTCTTCACCGAAGTCGGGTCGCAACAGGTTTCCAGTCAGGTCGACGTGGATGTGCACATATCTCCACTTGGGTCCGGCCGCAAGGGAGACAGTAGAGGAACAGTTTGAAGAAATGTGTCCTCAAAATAGCTGTTGAAAATAAACCAGCTTGGTTCATTTTGTGGACGGTGGCAGGCTAACTCTGTCTCTGTGATCAGCCGTCCGGATTCAGTGGTGCGTCTTTCCCATCAGAGCAAAGGTGGTAAAGTTTCATGGGTTTTTATGCTCAAAAGTCACTGACAAGACCGAACCCATTCCTTTGATCCCAATTGGTAGATGGCTTTAGGGCACCCATACAATTGATTGGCTCATTTCCTAGGAACCATCAATAAACACAGATGGATCAGCCATTTCCAATCACCTCAGGGTGTGCGTGAGTGTGTTAAATTTGGGTCTCCCCTCTCCTCAAAAGAGGGGGGAGTTCCTGCCTAACCCGGTGCCTGATCGATCAAGCAGTCTGTGTTCATCTCAGAGTCACACGAAGAAGAGGACAGACACTCCATTGTGCCTCAGTCTGATCAGGAGTGTTAATTGTGAAGGACTCCGCAGGGGGCCCAGTCTCATGATCAGAAAGCCAGAGTCCCAAAATTTCCCTGTGTAACCATTACACAGGTATGTACTTTTTTAGTTTATTGTTATGGTTTGATTGTGGTTATGTAGCATTTGCTGTTGTACTACATCTACTGTACTCTTGACATTTTGTCAGTTTTACACTATTTGGTTTGTTTCTTTGACTTGGATTAAGCCTTGTCTGAATGGAGATTGCCGATGTATTGGGTGGTAGTCTTGGACTACTTAACCCAGCCAGAAATTTGTCTACCCTTTATATTTTAATGAAGTAATCAACATTGCTAAAATGCTATGTTATCAGAGGTGTGTATCATGACCTCACAGGTATGAGTTTTGTCCCCTTACTATTTCATGAAATGAAACTGGGTATTTACAGCACATCCTTACCATGATATCTAAAAAGTTTTTAGCATCCAGCACCGTCCTCAAGGACTTGGTGAAGTTCTGGGTGGGCTGGGAAGTGCCAGGCGAAGACATGGTGGTGGAAATCGTGAGTGGTCAAGTGCCAAAGTCCTCCACTTGCAGACATGGAGTAAATATGGATATATTTACCCGTTTCACTTATGTAGCTCTCAGTATTTTGTTGCAAACTAAAGAAAACTTTTCCCAAAGTTTCTTTGCATTTGTGGCACTTTATTTTGAATTAAATTATGAAAATAAACAAATCTAAGTTCGTATTGGTAAACCTGTCTTGTTTAATTTAAGCCATTTACCAAGTTTATGTGATGCTCACACCTGGAGTTTTAAAGCCTTAAACAGAGCACCCCTTAAATAGATGAGAATTGAGATGACAATCAATTCGACACCAAACAATCCTATAGACATAATGCTTGTATTTTCTTTTTACTGGAAACTATTTTTACGTGTTTAAAAAGACTAATAACCTAGGCCACTCTCCATCCCCGTTTTATATGGTTATGGGTGTATTCTGTGTGTTAAAATGTATTTTAGCTACATTGATGCGTATACGCTGTTTTTTTAATACATTAAATAAAGAAATCGAATGTATCGTTGTTTTAAATATCTATTAAGTATTGTCTGCTAAAATTGCCCTTTTCTTATGATTCTAATTGTCATATAATTTCTTAATATTCAAATATTTGTTTCATGTGATACAAATGTTTTTTGTTTGTTTCCCCCGGACCTGGCTAGTTGGCCAATAAAATTAATTGTGCTACAAACTTTCTGTTTGCGTGCGTTCATTGCTCAATAGTGATATTGGGTTAGGGGAAGTGTCGTTGCCTGGGACATTTCAAAATTGATGGGGTTGCTCAATAGACTCCCATCCCCTTTCGCTGTTGAAGGAGATCGATGCTGAGGGGCGTTTCCTTTTTTGTATGGAAACAATCACAGCCCTTAGCTCAGATTCACGTTTTTACATTTTTTACACGCTTCTGTAATTTGTATTCTTGTGCTACACAGTCTCTGCTTTTATCTTTCTAGACAAATGTAACTTGCTTTTTGATAACATTTGCCAATTTTTAACGTTTTTACAACTGCTTGAATCTTTATTCTTTTTAACACGCATCTAACCTAAACGCATATATGCCCCGATGCTGCTTAAAAAAACAAACTACTACAACATTTATAGTTCATTACCTTTTCACAATGTTGTTCTAATAAAGTACATTTAAAAGAAAATGTGAACCCATTCAGTCACGTTTACCTAAGCATCAAGATCGTCTTATTAAAACAATACCCCCACCCTCACAAACCCTTTACTACAAAACCCCATTAAAATTTACAGAATCATCTACGATGTCCATACACCCCATTGAAACAAAAACCCACCCCACCCCAAATAATAATAAAATAAATAATTATATGAATAATTATATTTCATAACCTCATGAATATTCATACATTTATGATAAATGTCATCAATCACAATTTTGACATTTACCGAATTGCATTTCTCTGTCCGCTTTAAAAATCCATGGCTTGCTGGCTAAAATATTTCTAAATTAGCTTGAAAGATCTCTTGCTGGAGTGTAGCCGGAAACAGGTAACTGTACAGTGCCCTAAGCATGCAAACTAGCCTACAAGCTATTAAAAAACGTTTTGAAAGTGAGTGAAACAGAATGATCGCAATTTTACTGAATAATATCAACCAAGGTTACTAAACAATTATATCACATTCAATAATTAAATATAATTTAGAGTAATAATGGTAATTGATTAATTTTACTCTTTTCCCATTTTGTCGTGGACCCCCTGCCATTCCTTCCCCAGTTTGACAACCCCTGGGCTAGGCTACCAGACCATGTCGGGTGACTTTCACCTCTTTTTAAGTACAAGTGAAATACAGTTAATACAGTTAGATTTCTTAGCCTTAGCAAGAAAACTAGGTTATGTCTGGCATTGTTGTGACAATTTGGCATTGTTGTGACAGTGCCGTGTTAACATGTGCACACTGTTTTAGTTGAAAATTAAATTACCCTTTGGTACCTGGTGGGGGAAAGGCTCAACGCTTACTTAAATAAATAAATAAAAAATTTAATTTTTTAAAAAATTTATTTATTTTTTATGATTTCACATGTTTATTTTGCATTTGAGTGAGCAGGGGTTTTCACAACTTTTTTGACATACGATCAGGATATTGTTTTTTTTTTTTCTTTCTTTTGCTGGAGTCTCTCTGAGGGAGGGAAAAACTAAATTAAGTAAACAGTAAAGTTAAGCAAACAAAGTGTCATAAAACAAGACAAAACAACAAAAAACAAAGACAAAAAGGGGATAAGGGGAGATGTAATAATGTTGAAATAAAATAATAATAAAAATGAAATGTTTTTTTGTTTTTTTCTGCAGAAAGGAGGGATAGATTAAAGGGAGCTAGTAGAGGGGAGGAGCATGTTTAGTGTGGATCGTGTATAGGCAAAAAGGTGATGAGTGAAATCGGTACTATGATTAGGGATTTAAGATACAGATGAATGGACTCCAGATTGTGTTAAAATCAGCGGTTTGTTTTTTGATAGTGGCAGATAATTTTTCCAATGATATGTATTTGATTAGTAGGTTTTTCCAAAGTGTAATATTGATTTTTTTCCCTTGATTTTCAGTTCATGAGGATGGTTTTCTTTGCGATGATCTATAAAACCCATTTTAAACATCCTTTTCCCCGTGTAGTGTACTCTATGAATAATCTTGTATTGTATGTTGGATGTTTGTGTTGGTAGATATAGAGGAGATGTTTTTGCAGATTTGGGTCCAGAAGTTGGCATCAGGGATGATCTGCAGGTCTTTTTTTTTCTCCATTTTTCTGAAGGGATGGATATTGTTAGGTCGGACGTGGAAATTATTTTGTAGATTTGGGATAGTATTTTTTTTTAGTAGTGATGTTAATCAGGTCTAAGGTTAGTGGAGGAAGATCTAAATTAGATGATTTAATGTTGATTTTGGACTGAATAGAGGATTTGATCTGGAGAAATTCTAAAAAGTGATTCTCCCCAATGCTGTACTTCTGGACCAAGTGAGGGAATGAGACCAGAGTGTTATTATAGAAGATATGTTTGAGGTGTGTGATACCTTTACTAATCCATGTTAAAAAGTTTAGTGGTTTTTTGTTCATTAAGAAGTCAGGATTGTTCCAGATGGGAGTGTGATTGGTAGGTGATAGTGTGGTGTTAGTTATTTGATGAAATTTCCACCAGGCTGTCAAAGATGATGTGTAATGGAGCGGCCTATGAATGGTAAGTCTGAAATATGGATTTCTTTACATAAGGTTTGTTCTATGTCTGTCCAGGAGCTGTCGGATTGATTGGGATTGGTCCATTTGTGAATGTATTGGATTTGGTGGGCTATAAAATAGTGAAGAAAATTTGGTGCTTCCAGACCTCCTTGGGTTTTGGATTTTTGTAAAGTGGCTAGTTTGATTCTAGGTGTCTTGTTTTTCCAGTAGAATTTTGAAATGATGGAGTCTAGGGATTTGAACCAGGATGATGGGGGGATCATTGAGAATAGGTAGTTTATCATGGGGAGTATGGTCATTTTGATTGTAGCAATTCTGCCTATGAGGGATATTGGTAGATTCATCCAACGTTGAAGGTTGTCCTGTTTTGAGAAGTGGGTTGAAGTTGAGATTGACTAACTCTGACAGCCTAGGGGAAAAATTGACTCCTAAATAGTTGATATTACCAGTGCGCAGAGAGAGAGGTGGTGTTTGGACTGCCTCATCCCAGCTATTAGGGCTGAGAGGGAGAATGGTGGATTTAGACCAGTTGATAGTGTGGTCTGAGATTGTAGAGAAGGTGTTGATGAGGTGGATAGTTTCAGGTAATGAAGATGAAGGATTTTGTAAGTAAAGTAAGATGTCATCTGCATAAAGGCTGATTTTATGGTGGATATTTTGTGGGCATCCTTGCCTACACTGAAAAAAATGTGGAGTGAAATTTACTTTAAAAAAGGTTGGTAACAATTTCCACACAGAATTTCTTTGTAAATTTAACTGAGCATATTTTCAAGTAAACTCTACATAGCAGCAAGTATTGTTCCCACTTAAATATTTTAGTAAAGTTTACTGGCAATCTTGTTTTCCTTAGTAAAGTTTACTCCGTCATTCTTAACGTTGAATTAGAAAACATCTTTAAAAATACTCAGGATTTCAAAGCGATTCTAATTAAAATATCTTAGTAAAGGTTACTGGCAATTTTCTGTTTTCCTTAGTAAAGTTTACTCTGTCATTCTTAACGTTGAATTAGAAAACATCTTTAAAATTACTCAGCATTTCAAAGCGATTCTAATTAAAATATCTTAGTAAAGCTTACTGGCAATTTTTTGTTTTCCTTAGTAAAGTTTACAGTCATTCTTAACGTTGAATTAGAAAATATCTTTAGAAACACTCAGCATTTCAAAACGATTCTAATTAAAATATCTTAGTTTACTGGCAGCTGTTTTCATTAGTAAATTTTACTCAGTTATTAACGTCCAATTACAAAATATCTTTAGAAGTACTATTTCAAAATATTTTTACGTCACTGGTCCTAGTTTTCATTTGTGCAATATTAACATTGGCTAATATTTACTTAATAAAGCGGTCTTAACATTACAACACATGAAATGACAATTTTAAACAATAGCACTGTTTATTTAAATGTCCCCACACAGATGCAAAAGGATCCATTATTTCCATAAAATGTTTCAAGTACATGTGCATAAACACTTAAAACATAAAATCTCAATGAGCCTGGTGCTTGGCCCCTAATAACTAAAGGTATGCCTTCCTTCATAAATTGTACTGCTTCAAGGAACACATTACAGATGGCTGAGATTACAATCCAGCACAATTCAACAATCCAAAAATGCCACCAAGTGGAAAAATAAAAATAAATTTTTAAACCTAGCCATCGACTCCATTCTTGCTCGTCCTTCTCTTACGGGAACATACAGTAAGCAGTTTAAAAAAAAATAAGCGCAGGAGTTTGTGTTTGAGTTCCATATGTGAAAAGATCAAACAAAAATAATCATCCAATCTAGCTGCAAACAGCGATTCCAGGGTCCAAGCAGCATAAGCAGCAGTCAAACAGAGACTCTGATGGGGGATCACATTATCTGTATACATTCCAACTGAGATGGACTATCCCATCAACTTATCTGATGCATCAGTGGTTTTACTAAATTTTGAAGTCAGAAAATTTTGGATCTCTATAGCGCCACCATGTAGTTTGATTGGGCTAAGACTTTGCAACTGGAGTTTTAATCTAACTTTCAATCACCCCACCAAGTTTCATAACTTTGTCAAACGGTGTGGAAGTAGAATATACGGAGAAGTACGGTGGCGGAGCGATACTTTACGTTACCTACGAATGTAGTGCAGGCACTGGTCGACGACAACAACAAAGAGCAACAAGTTGCAATGGCCATGTTCGCTCCGCCGTAACTTCCACAGAGTATATAGGTTAGCACAAAGTAAAGGATTCAACGATAGTTTGACTTCAAAAACAATGGTATAAACACTCAAATGAACCCCGATAGACTGTTGTCATATTTTATTGGCTTTGGGAGCACTGTGGAGTGTTTGTGCGTTTGGTAGTGGATGCTACCGGTTACCATAGAGTTGCGCTAGCATTAGCAACATGTGTATGTTCACAAGAAGGACAGCATGGAATCAGCTGAAAATGGTCTCCATCAATCAACAACATTATGGGTAAGTCGTAAATTAGACATTATGTCTCCGAACAAACCCTTTAACCTCAGTCACTGTTCCATTCCCAATTCAAGGTGCTGGAGTACAGAGCCAAATCAACAAAAAATGTGCCACTGTCCAAATAATAGTGCATTGTACATGTCCTTCACAGTTACTATGGCTTAGATCATAAATGAATGATCCAACTACCATTATCAAGGCATAGTAAGGATGAAGAACTGGGGCTTACCTGAGATTGACAGAACAGAGCAGGCCATCTCTCCATGAAGTCTTGGACAGCAGGGCAGCTGTTGACAACTTCTAGTCTTCGAAATGAGAAAGACTTCTCCATTTTCTCACCAATGACCTTCTCGTTGTTTTTCTTTTTAATTTCACTCAGCAGGTGTAATCTCGCCTCCTCTAAGGTTTCCTGGGTTTCCCCAAATGGAAGCGGAGGTAGGTAGTTCACCTCAGCCTTCTTGGGCCGTTTGATGCCTTTTGCTGGAACCTTTTCATCTGGTTTCTTTCTTTTCAAAGAGTTCACTTCCAGCTCAGGACAAGCAAGTTGACGACCTCTTAATTTTGTCCGGTAATTCCCCATTTTATATTTTAGGCTCTGTTGCCAACCATACATGCCAGAAAATGACCCTGGCTCTTTGAGGCATGGGTACTTCTGTACCAAGGCTTCTATCACTGCCAAAACTTGGATGCCAGTTGGGTAAGCTGTGTAACGGAATATGCTCTCTGCTAGTTTCTCAAGTATGCTGCTTTTCACTCTTAGATTATTGAAGAGGGTGCCATCCTTTTGGTAAGCTTTGTTTCCGGCCTCAAGAATGAGGTCCACATCATAAGAAAAACTAGGCATTTCAAACTTAGCTGGCCATGCCTGAGAATGGCAAGACATGGCACATTCATCAGAGGAAGACAGCAGCACTGTGTCCCGAGATCCATGTGAGTGGCAAGAGCCATTATCCTCAACAGATTCTTCTAGTACTGAGGAGTCTATATCTGAGCTTTCCAAAGGACTCAGAGTTAAGACAATTGATTGAGCTTGTATAATCTTTAGTGTACCCTTGTCCTGTACATCTTCAATTGAGCTCAAAGTAAAAAAAACTGACTTCCAAAATCCATGTCTTGGTACATCACAGTAAACCCCCCTGGAATATGAAATGTCTCTCGGATTACAGTAAAAAGCTCCTGAAGTGTACCGGGGATGCCTGAAGGCAGAATCAATTTGCGAATGTCATGCTCATCCAACACAATTCGGAGCTTCGCTTGGGTACACATCTCAACAGCAGGAAAAAAACTGCATGAAAAGACAGAAATACACGGGTAATTTAATACATAACCTAAAGTCCTGACTAATGTGGAATTCAAATAAAATTTGTAATCAAGTGCTATACCTAATAGGAGAGGCAAATGTGATGCTTCAAGATAACCATTCATCTTCCTGCAAGAGTGTACACAGCCAGTGCATAGACATCTGTAAGTTCTCTTTGCTCAAGTAATGGCACATTGCCTGTGTGCTCTAGCTCATAGCTCCTGAGGTGCTCATTGTACCATGCATTTTGTAGTCTGACAACAAAGGCAGGTTTATCACAAACTAAAATTATCTGTAATACCTCTGCATAGTCAGGCAATCCTGCAGTAGAACCATAACACACTAACATTCCAGCTGCATAATTGCTACCTAAAAAGCACACGTTATTTGCAACATGTACTGTTGTCAGATTCGGAAATTTACATTGCACCAAATATTTTATTTCATCCTTAAGCACATCTAAAGAGACTTTTGATGTTTTTGTGACAGAGATAGTTTGTTTGACAGCACTTGATTCATGGAGGTGGTACGCAATCATGAGCTGGTGCTTGTTTGCAAGGGACAGCAGGATATTCTTAAAACAACCCACTTGTCTGACGATCTTCTTGAAGAAGCTGTGTTTGGCTTCAAATCTCATAGTCCATAGGGCAGCCACAGGACCAAATTCCTGAATGAGCTGAGGATAGTGCTCTAGATAGTGGTGTTTTGGAAGGAGCCTTTGTTGGGGGAAAACTTCAAGGAATCTGTATCTATGCATAGAAATCAGACTGTCAAGATAGCATACACTTCTCTCATTGTGGACTGGTGACATTACAAGTTCCAATATGTCTTTCAGGGTCATTAACATTTGCCATACTGGTTCATCTTCTGGTACTTTTACACCAATTATAAGAGGAAGCAGACGCAGCAAGCACCAATTTTCATGTGCGTTGCCTCCCACTGATCTTCGTGAGGCAAAATTAGCTGGAACTATATTTGGACGATTTGTTCTATCACTCCACTTATATGGGAACTGGCTAATGGAATTATTGAGTTCCACAAGAGAAAAATATTTCCTCGTGATCAAGATATCAAATGACAATGCCAACTCCACTGGAACTATACCCTCAAGAAGGTCATGTAAAATATCTGGAGGGTAACCAGATGTTACATGGAAATGATCTAGCCTTTCAGTCAGTGCACACAGTTTTTTTACACCGTAGCAAGGAGTTTGAGTTGGACTAGACAAAGCAGTCTGAACATGCAAGGTATGTTGCTCTTTAGTTCTGCGCTGAAACACTCCTGATCTCACCTCTTTTGACTGAAATTCAGATCGCTCTCCGAGACAAAACCGGCAGACATGAAACCCTGTAAAATTTTCCACAAATCCTGCCACTGCATGGGCCCCCAGATTATCAGCCACAACACTCACCACAGTCCCTTTGATGACCTTTCCTAAACAGGGAATAAAAAGACCATCTTTCTCCAAACTTTTCAGATCTGTTAATAGTGGCTCTAAAACTCTCTGAAATGTAAATTGCTTTGTATCATCTGCCTTACAAAGAATGGCTAAATAAATATTTGTCAATGTTGATCGTGACTGCACTGGAACATTTCCCAACACCCAATATACGCCTGTGACTTTGTGCTTCTTACGGGATGTTCCGAGAGGATTACACACCTCAAAGTCATCAATGTACAGAATAAGACTAAGTCTCAATTCCTCTTCAGAAAAAAATGAATTTTTCTGAAAGTGAGATCCGTCATAAAAGGACTGATATTGTGACGCACATTCAAAATTTCTTCCAGTAAGCACTGCCTTTTCTTGAATATTCTTATTGTTCAAGACCTGTAATAAGGACTGAAGAATTTGAACATATTGGAATGTTCTGCTGTCTCTTTTATCGAGTATGTACTCTACTGGTTCCACAACTGAAAAACTCTTCTTCAAAAATTCCCTTCTCTTGTATGAAGTCGTAAAAGGTCCATTTATCCCCAAAGCTGAACTTACAGGATGTAATTCACACAGGTTTTTCACCAAATCTGAGATGACAGCCGAATCAAAATGACAATTATGGCTCCTTAAGGTGGATTCTACAATGTCTCTCAAAACTGGACCAGAGGCACAGCAAGATATGAACTGAAGCTCATCTACAATGTCATCAATGCACTTGTTTGGCATGTTGAAAGTACTCTCCAACCTTAGAAAAAGGCGGCCAAATTTCTCATTTACGACTTCAGACAAATCTTGTGGTTCTTCAACCAGAAGTTCAAGAACATCCTCATCCTCAGAAACCACAGAGTTACATTCAGGAACAGTGGGATTTGGGTATTTCTGAAAGACTTCAGTTTTAAAGTCTTCAGGGGAATGTGGATTGTGTTTCCTGTGTCTATGAGTAGCAAAGGTTGAATAAATATTTGTACTGAAATTGCAATTTTTGAATACACATACTACTGGTTCATGCCTTCTCAGATGGCTGCCAAGATGCTCAAAATATTGCCCCTCTGAGTTGAAACAACTAGAACTGCATAGCAGACAACTAAATGAAAGGACCTCCCCTGGTGTCACTGACTCTGTGTGCTCTCGGGACAAATGGGTCCGAAGGGCATTATATGTTTTGAATGAACAAGGGCAATCAGAGCAAAGGCAAGGGATTGACTGGCTGCGGCCACCATTTCCATGTTTCAGCCTATAGTGCTTTAACAATTCTATCCTTTTGTCTGCTTCAAAGCTACACGTTTTACACAACCACCTCATGAGGTGCCACCTGGAAAAAACAACCCTCCAGACTACTTGAAACAAAATCAGATTAAATAAAAATGACAAGGCCTAATTAAAGGATCGTCTGGAGAAAAGAATGGATTACTGCAAACATGAGACCTACCCAAGTACATGAGCGGTGTGTATAAAATCCAGAGACTAATAATGCTAAACCGATCCTTTAAACTAGCGGCAATGTTCGTTTGATCAACTTATATGTGACTTACCTTGTATGAGTCCAAAATGTTAAGCGATGGCAATTTCCATGAATAATCTGTGGAAGACATTGACAAATTACCAGCCTGCTACTCATTGTGTAAATTATGAACACACAATATGAATTCAGTCTTAAAAGTATGGTAAAAAAAACCAGTGAGACATAAGGAGTTTTCTGGACTTTAAGTATAAGAACCTAGCTAGGTAAGTGTCTAATGGCAGCTAACTATGAGGATACTGTGCAATGTTCTTTGCAGCTTGCTAACATGTCAGTAAATAAAACTAGTAATAAAAATATTCAATATCAAGTTAATATGATCATTAAGGGCAGTCATTGCTCTTGGTAAGATAAGTGGTTGCTAGTCACATGTCAAGAACTCAATTTCAAGTACAGTAGTTTGATTTCAATACAGGCAACAGAGACAGGGAGATGGAGAACAGTGGCCAGGTAGAGGGGAGAATGCCGTGGCAATCAGTTAAGAATCTTAGCTCACAAACTATTCCAAAGCAATGCTTCCCAATGTTTTGTAAATTACTTCATGCAACTTGGCCCAGCGTGTTTTCATCTTATCATCTCAAGAGAACGTGGTCATTGTAAAAGCATGTTTTAATTATAGGCAATTTAGTTAGCAAGCTAGCTAGCTTCCACACAAAAGAAAAGATAGCGACAATTAAGTTTTAGAAATGTAAATATTGTAGGGATTATTCTATTGGCTGACATAGCATCACACGTGCACTTCCTTTTATGTCCAAGACTCCAATAGCATCACAGGTTCACATCCTTATGTCAATCAAAAGCATTACGTGTGCAGTGTTAATTTTGCCTGTGTATCCTGCAATTGCCCACTTTGATCAGATGTTGTGTTGGGTCGAGAAGGAAAACTCCACCACTTTTAATAGAGGCAATCCAGTCAGGAAAACACACACCAGATCCAATTATAATGCTCTTTATTTCTGCAGAAAGAGTACGCTTGCTGAGGTCAGAAGGTACATAAGTTAATGTTCTGAAAGGATGAGTCTGTGATGATTGTGGTTATTTCTGTAGGAAACCCTGAAAAGCGCCAAACTCTGAGCTGTATATGTATGGGACATGTCACATGCCCCAAGCTAAATAGCGATAATCACTTCATGAATGCTTCACCAAATAAATGATTATTCGAATTCGAAGGGAACCCGAAACAATAAAGCTTATCGGTCCTGTTTGCTAGCCAACTAACGTTAACTTAGGTTTAGGCTACGTTAAAGTTAACTGGCTAGCGAGCAGGGCTGTAAAACTAGGATTGTAGGCATATAACTAGGTAGCTTGCTAGTTTTACAAAGCGTGGTTAACGTTACCACTTGCTAAGTTAGCCACGCTTTGTAAAACTAGCAAGCTAGGCAAATTACTTTGCTTATGTAGGTCTTATTCTGCGTCGCCTTTTTCTAAATTATGCACTGACAATGGATCGGGAGTTTTATTTTTGCCAACTCTTTGAACTACAGAAGTAGAGCAAATATGCATTAGCTTTGCTGGCTCTCCAGCTAATGCTGTGCTAAGCTACCGAATACGCGGGCAGAAATCGTCGTGATAAAGTGTAGCCTACCCTCATGCTAGCAAGTGTGTGCAGCAGCCTCCCACACGTGCACCAGAACTCTAATTATCTAATTTTTGTATCAAATTAGGAATACATGTGAAAATGGCAGCTTTACAGGAACTAGGTATCAAAGTATATAAATATTAACAGTGGAAACCACCAATTCTATTTATTTGATTATTTAACACAAAAAATTGCGGAGCACTGCAATGCCTACCATCTCTTGGAGAAACCAATGCAAAAGAGGAAACAAAATTATTAGAAATAACGTTTTATAGCCAATGTGGGTGTGGCTATACGGAGCCTCTAAAGGGACAAGAATGAGAAAAGCACACTCCAGTGGTAGTCCTCGACGTCTCAATTATGTGTAGCCTATTATGTAGGCTATATAGGCTACTGTGTGTGACGATTCTGAAAAATATTTATTCTGTCGAAATTTTCGAGCTTTAAACCATGGATGTGCAGTGAATAGTTTTTCAGATATTGACACTTTAATGAGACGAGTAGAAACTGTATGAAAATTGACTCTGCCTCTCCAAAAGCTAATAGTTAATTGATATAGCCGATCACGTTCGTTCTAAAAATAGCTCCAACTCGGAATTAGTTTACCCTTTAACTTATTTTAAATTAGACAAAAATCAAACTAATCTTAAATTATTGCATTTATCTGTTGTTGATTCAAGGTGCAGCGCTATACCCATGCCGTTGTAGACCTTAGACTCTTCGCGGTTTGATGCAAGAAAATAAACCCTGTCTCAATCGATAAAAACCACTAGGCTACAGGGATAACAAGAGGAATAAAAATGCAGTAGGCTACTCACCAAAGGAGGGCACTGGGCAGCTCACAAATTTTCTTCAATTAACTGTATTTTCTTCAAGTAACTGTTTCGATTCGTGAAGCTAGGGCTTTGCTAATGATTTTCGTGTCTGTATTGATGAGAAATAGGGGGCGATAGCTTGATGGGGAGGTTGGGTCTTTGTCGGGTTTCAGTAAAAAAGAGATATTGTAGCAGTGTTCATGTCTATGGGAAGTCTGGATGTTTTTTTAAATTCAGCTGTTAATCTGTTGAAAACAGGGGATAGAATATTCCAAAAGTGTTTATAGAACTCAGCAGGGAAGCCATCAGGTCCTGGTGATTTATTGTTAGGCATGAGTTTGAGTGCATTGTAGAATTCTGTTATTGTATACGGTATTTCAAGTGCATTTGCTTGGTCTTCAGTAAGTTGTAGTAAATCAATATTGTTTAGGAATGTGTCAATGTCTTCTTGGCTTGGTTTATGTTTTGATGATTATAGGTTGGTACAAAAATCTTGGAAGGTCTTATTTATTTCCTTAGGTCTGCACGATCTTCCCCGCTGAGTTCATAATTGCTGAGATTGTTGTTTTTTCTTTGTTTCGCTTGATTTGGTTGGCCAGGTATTTTCCAGATTTATTACTGTATTCAAAATTCTCATGTCTGAGTCTGTGTATGAGGAATTTAGTTTTTCTGTTTGTGTGTTCATTCATTTGCAACTTGTATTTACATAAATTGTTCTGGATTTGTGCTGTGGGATTATTTGTGTTTATTATTTGTAGTTCTTTAATCTTTTGTTCTAAGTACACTTCCTGTTCATTGTCTCTCCTTTTTTTGTGTGTGGAATATGATATGATTTTTCCTCTTAATACTGCTTTCCCTGTTTCCTAAAGTAGTGATGGTGCTATTTCCGGTGAATCATTTATTTCAAGGAAGGAAGCCCACTCTCTTTTAATATAATTATCAAAGTCTGGGTCATCAAGTAAGGATGTATTAAATCGCCATCTGTTGGATGGTTTGCGAGAATGGTTGATATTCCAAGTGAGGGAGACGGGAGCATGATCGCTAATGGTAATGGGGTGTATTAGTGTGTCTGAGATTTGGGAAATAATTGAGTTACTGGTTAAAAAGAAGTCAATGGCAGAATATGAGTGATGAACCGGTGAGAAGAATGAAAATTCTCTAACGGACGGGTGTTTTAATCGCCAACCATCGCCAAGACCAAAATCACTCATGAACTGTTTAATTGTTTCTGTGGATTGGCAGTTACGTGTAATGTTTGAGTTGTTAGACCTGTCTAATGATGGATTGAAATCACCTCCTATTATTATTGGGGAGTCAGACAGATTAGAGAGAGAAGTGAAAAAGGTGTGGAAGAAGGATGAGTCATCATTATTCGGGCCTTAGATACATGCAGTGGTGATTGGGCTGTTGTGTATTGTAATATTTATTATAATAAGTCGTCCTTCAGGATCTGTGATGGTGTTGTTATGAATAAATTATATCTTTTTGTGTATTAATATGGCTACTCCTCTTTGCCTGGAATTGAAATGGGCAGAGAAGATTTGATTAAATTGTGGTGTTTTTAATTTATGATAGTCAGATTCGGATGTATGAGTTTCTTGTAATAGGCATATATCTGCTTGTAATTTGTTTAAGTGGTTGAGTACTTAAAGTTTTTTTGCCTGTGAACCAATTGCACAGATGTTCCAAGTTAAAAATTTAAGTGAGTTCATGGTGACAGGATGTGGGAATCTGTTGTATGAAAGGTTTTTGTGTTTTGTGCATGTCTGTGTGTGTGTCTGTATGGGCACATACGCATGTGTCTAGGCAAGTCTGTGTGTAGATGGGTGGAGAAGTGTTCTTCCATAGGTGTGGGGCGTGAGTGAGTGTGTGTGTGTGTGTGTACGTGTGTGTGCGTGCAAGTGTGTGTACGTGTGTGAGTGTGCAAGGCTCGAAGCTTACTACTACACCAACGAAACGTTCGTGGGCTACGGGTATGTGACATAGGGCTTTTGTGTATCCTGCGATACTCTGACTAGTCAGAGAAGTATCATGAAGCCATGTCGTTGGCAGATGAGATGTCGTTATCCAACGGGGAGAATTATTGTTATAAGGGTGTAGATCATTTTTGATGTTAAATTCATCAGGAAAAGGAAGAAGAAGAAGAATTGGAAGAAGTAGAAGCTGAAGAGGAATGAGAAAAAACTATTTGGGGCTTTATTGTGCGGATGTGTGAAGTTGGATCTGAATTCTGTGTGGCTATATGAGGTCAGAATGTACAGAAGTGGTCATTGTGGTTATTTCTGTAGGAAACCCTGAAAAGTGCCAAACTCTCTGTGCTGTATAGGTATGGGGCAAGCCATAATTAGCAGATGGAATACCTACCATCCCAATGGGGCATGCTCCGCCAAGCCGAAACTTGGCGGATGGCATACCTGCCATCCCAATTAGAGCATTCCGGGGGAATACAGAAGGGCCGTCTGTGTATTTTTTGTAGGGTTGCCCCCAAATAGTCAACTTGATCAACCATTCGTTGATCAAAATAACTTAGTCGACCAAAATTTGAATTGGTCGAATCGTCGCAGTGTGAAAAAACTATTAATTCCGGACGTGCGCATTGTAATGAACAATTACTGTCTATTAATTAAGGAATAGATCCGTTGTATAGAATGACTGAGAGAAAATCAAAAGTATGCGAGCATTTTGAGTGTCTAAAGGATGACCCCAAATAAGTTAAATGTAAACACTGCAAGCAACAATTAGCCTGTCATTCAGCGCATCTTCTCAAAGGCCGGCTTCATTGTCAGCAAAACGCGGAGCTCACTTCTCCCAAGCAACGTCAACAAACTTGTGTTCCTCACACATAATATGAGAAGACTGCGATCGGAGGAAAAACAGCAGTGAGTAGGCCTAATGTGACGGGGTTCGCTGGTCACAAGTAGAGTAAAACACACTTTTAATGAACAATTGGTGTCTATTAATTAATGAATAGATCAGTTGTATAGAATTTGACGCTTCTACTTCCACAGAGAATATAGGTCAGCACAAAGTAAAGGATTCAACGATAGTTTGACTTCAAAAACTATGGTATAAACAGTCAAAATAACCCCGATAGACTGTCGTCATATTTTATTTGCTTTGGGTGCACTGTGGAGTGTTTAAGTGCGTTTGGTAGTGGATGCTACCGGTTACCATAGAGTTGCGCTAGCATTAGCAACATGTGTATGTCCAAAAGAAGGGACAGCATGGAATTAGCTGAAAATGGTTTCTATCAACCAACGACATCATGGGTAAGTCGTAATTGAGACATTATGTCCAAAATTCCAAACTATCCCTTTAATCCCTGTTTCACAATGTATTCTTGCTATTTTTATTCAAGCTTGTGTGCGCACCTGTGTGTGTCAGACAGGAGGGTGTAGATGCACTTATATTGCGCTGTTAAAATAACATCAAAACAACTGCAACATGACTTTAGACCAGGGGCTTGTTTCACAAAAATTGCGAGCTGCGATGTGCGAGATGCAATCGATTTCTCCAGCACTTTTTGGAGTGTTTCATGTAGAAATCGCAATTGCAAGCCACAAACGCATGTCGCAAAGCATGTTCATGTAGGCAATCCGTAATTCTGAAATCGTTCTCACCCCCCTGCTGCCTCATTTTTTGTATCGAACTGTCAATTATCCCAAAACGCAAACTAAAGGTGGCGCTTTTACAGGCTGCTTTACTGTCTGTAAAATAGTCAAAATACTTTTAATAACTGAAATTATGTCACAATTTATTGTGTCTGACTTCAATCCAACGTTATAATATAAAAAATATCATATTAAACTATGTTCATGGCCAAAACACAATTCAAATGTGCCCTTCAAGAAAAAAACTTAATTTGATAGCCTAATTAGGCTGCATGTGAATAAACCTAATCATCTGCTGGATGCTGACCATTACGAGTACATAGCAAGATTGTATCACACTTCAGTTCTGTGTGGGCTGGCCACGGGTGCAAGTGGTATCTGGGGGAGGGGGGCGGGCTGGGTTGAAAAATTCACCTTGCAGTCAGATTAAATTGGAATTATGCGTTATAGGCTAATATAAAAGTGTAATTTAAAATATCTCCCCAGTAGGCCTAATATAGCCTACACTTTATAGTAACGTTATGCATATTGCTATCTGTTATATTCAAATTAAACCTACCCATTGTCACCTAGAAGCCATCCATCAATATATGTCAGGAAGCGGTGCTCCAAATGTAGCTGTCGTGCATGCTCCCATTTAGTCCCAGGGCATCACATAACAACTTGTAGGCGGTGTTTAACGAGTGTTAGGCTACTTTTCTATGCACAAAAGTGTGTTCGTTCTCAGTTGATGCCCTGGTGGGAATTTGCGACCCATCAACTGCACCAAGGAGTTTTGGGAGACCATGCAGTGCGTAAATGACTGAATGAAATCAGTAGGCTATTTACAATGCGTAGTGCTGTCGTCACTTTACAGACGGATTGGACTTTTCGTTGCTTATTCCATAACATTGTCCGATGTCCGACAACCCCGAGAAAGCTGCCGGGTGCCAGGAAGCATAGAGCTGTCACTATTTGAAGCGAGACAGGTAGGGCCATGCTCTGTTACATGTTAGTGTATGGCCTAAGATCAAGAAGGTCATATAATTCCATCCCTTACAAAAAAGAAGTTTATAAAAGAAGGCCTATGTCTTTACACTTTTTCTGAAATAAATCCCAGACAGTGTAGGCTACTTAAAGTGCACTTTCATTTTACTTTGCAGAAGTAAATTCAGATCACGGTTTCAAATAGGATAGTCTATCAATTTAGGATAGTAGAAGTAGTTCATTACATTACATTCCAGTCATTTAGCAGATGTTTTTATCCAAAGCGACGTACAATAAGTGCATAAATGGTAGTAGCCTATACTTAATAGTTTAGTTCCAGGAAATGTATAAATACTGGAAATACTTTAAATGCATAGGTCTACTTTAAAATAAACTTTATGTAGGCTACTACTTTTTTGTAAGGGATATCTTTCTATCAACTAATCTCTGTAGTTATCTAAATGGTCGATCACAAAGAAGATTCTTTCTGGAGCGTGCCTCCGTCTCCGCACAATCAAAGGAAACGACATATTTGCGAGGCACGAATTGTATGTGCGAGTGGCATATAGTCGTCGCACTTTTATTTGCGTTTTGCGAGCGATGCATTTTCGTGAAACGCGTTTTGACAAGAAATTGCGATCTGCGAGTGGAAATCCTCGCAGATCGCTTTCGTGAAACAAGCCCCAGGTTTGTGGTGGTTTGAGTGCAAGTGCTTTCTGCTCGCTCAAGACAACAATATGCCAAAAAATTTTCCTGGCCACACCTCATCTTAAGACCAACCCGGCCAGTTCACTTGCTATGGGGGCAAGTTCAGTTGGTATTTAACCAACGTGAGCGCTGGGTGCTAAAATGACACCTGCGCCAGTCTGAAACTAGAAAAGACACTTGCGTTTCTGTTAGCGCCAGGTGTAAGATCAGGCCCACTGTCTTTGTGATGTATAATCAGTGGAGTAAAGTTTCTTAACTTAAGCCCAGCCCCGGTGTGTGAGAATGTGAATGGTATGCTGTACCATCTAGCATTACTGTGGATACTGTATTCTCAACTGTCAATCTCACAGACGGTTCCATTGTGAGGCACATGTTGTGATGTGATTACAGCTTGTTGTGATGTGTTATTTTCTTTACGCACCTAGTGCTCAACAGGAACATAATGGAGGCAAAGTGTAGGGTTGGTTTGGAGTCAGAATCTCCTGCAGTGATGAAGATGATTTGATTCTGCTGTGGTAAGCTGTAGTCTCATAGGTGTTGATTACCATCTCCTTGCTGTTTCCAGTTATTGTCATTTCCCCCTGTATGAGTCAGAAAGAATTTTTTCTTCTTCTGCCAATATTTTTCCTGCTTTAAGGGTAGCATACAGGTATATGCTTTTACTTTGAATTTCCTATAGCAAAAATGGTGGTATGGGGAATGTGGTATGGATAATATCAAAATTGTGTTCATCTAGTATGCTGTTTCAGAATGTTTATGCCAAGTACACTTACATCTAAATGTAAATGCGTAATATCATTAGGCCTATTGTATTTTATGATTAGGGCCCTTTTGGTGTCTGGTTTTCAGTTATTCAGTCCTGCAGTAGCAAGATTTCCTTCTCACAAAAGCCATCTAATTGGGCAGTCATTGACATCACACTGTATGACTTGCATCTTCTAACTAATTTAATGGTTACTAACAATGTAATATTGCATGCAATTCAGTGTAGTGCTCATGGATATTGATATTTCTATTGATTTCATTCAGAAGTATTTTGGTGAAGAAGGTAAAGATTGGCACATTTTTTGTCTGGTGGCATAATAATTTGGTTACTCCTACCTTCTGTAATGGATTGATCTAATGGCCTCAATGAACATACAGGGTCTGATTTGTACTTCCTCTCTAATTAGCTTGTACACCTGTAGTTATGTTATAGAGTTAGGTATATAAGGAACTGCCATCAGTGCATAACCCAATTCGTACAGATGAAGGGAACATGTCTTTTAGCCTCATTTTTACTAAAAAATATTGAATGCAGATCTCGTTTACTGAATTCCTACGAACTCTGTTTTTAACCCAAAGTGTTAAATAAGAGCGCAATAAACCTCTGTATAAAATGTAAACCCAACAAGAACTTCACAAAACACTGTTCAAACATTCATCGTACACAGTAAGCCAGCAATACAATGTAACGTTACATTGGGGACTATACAGTGCACTCCAAAAGTGTTAGGAAAGTGACAAATTTTTTGTTGTTTTGGCTCTGTACTCCAGCACATACTGGGACTGGATCACTTTAAGGGTTGTTTTTCCAGAATTATTTTTCCATATTAGAGTTCAACAGGAAAATGCAGTCAGGAGAAACAACCCTTGGGGGGACACATAAGTGCTAGGGGGGTCCGGGGGCATGTATCCCCGGAAAGAACATTTTTGAAAAACAAAAGCACTCCAAACAAGCTAACAATACTGCAAAATAAACCAATCTTTTAAAAAAATATATCTAATTTGTGCACTTCCAAAATTATTTACGTGTATATCATGGTTGAGATGTAGGCTACTCATTTCACTGCCCCTCTCTACTGTCACCATTACTCCTACCTGCTGTGGCTCAGAGGGCTCAGTTGAGCTGCTGCAGCTGCCTCACTCCACTCTCTCCCATCAATTGTATCTAATGTTAATAATATGAGTTCAAATACAAGCCTTAATCGCTTTATTTTATCAGGAGGAAAATAGCTCATCGTTATCATATTACATGATCGAAATAATGAAAACGTTCTGAGTGGACTGGCTAAAGTTAAAATTCTGTAGCCTATGTGCTAGTCCAACCTTGCTCCCTGTGTATCCTGGTTTTCGTTCCAACCACAGTTGCAATCCCAGAATTTGGGCTATATTTTAACCACAGCCTCTCAGTGGGTTTCAACACACTGGGTGGCAAGTAGTTTGGCCTTCAAAAACCAAATCGCCTAAATCTCCTTTTTGAAAATGGGAAACTCTGAGAATGCTTGCAATCTCTGCGTGTATTTTCGGTTTGTCTTTGTTTATTCAGAACACATTTTTAATAACAATAATGTCATATCTCGCAGATGTAACCAAGAGAACAGATTTGCGGAAATGCAGAATTTATTGAATAAAACCTGATATAAAGTAAAGCATGATTTGGGTAGATTTTTTTTAGGGTGCCCCATCATCTTGTTTGCACAAACTCTGTTAGGAGAGTTTAACAAAGCTCTCAACACATTCACTGAATTGGATAATCATCCAGTCATACACATCTAAAGTTTTAATACACAAGCATGACACAACGCATGAAGGGACTCATGCTGATTTAAGAGGGGAGCTTAGTTGTAACCCACATAAATAGTTACTAGGCAAAATAGAAATCATTGCTATTGCTATTGGATGATGTAGTTCACGCAGGGCCGGATCATGGTCCCGTGAGGCCCCTGGGCACATGTCTTTTGGAGCCCCCCCCCGCGCTATATTGCTGTCTTTCTTGCCTAACTCCTCACAAAATCATCCACTAGATTGTCAAAATCTAGCTGTCTGACAAGGTCTGACTCTATTGACATAAGTGACAATGAGCTGAGATGTGTTTGGCACATGCTACTCTGCAGCTCATTTTTTATTCTGCCTAAAAGGGAAAATGTCCGCTCACCCTGGCAGTTTGTCACTGGCAAAGTTAGAAAAATCCGAAGTGCCACGAAAACATTGGGGAACACTGACTGCAGATTAAGTGCCTGCAACATCTGAAGCAATTTAGTTGGGCACTTCTCACCCAGAGTCAGACATGACAGACTTGAATTGGATGAGTTTGTTGGCAAAGGTCATGTCCAGGTCAGATGAATATGCAGCGGAGAGTGCATTTACCTTTTCCACTATGACATCACTGTTAGACACCTGATCTGACATAAACAGAACTCCAAAGAGACTGGTCAAACGCTTGTAAGCGTCCAAGCGATGTTCAAGGCATCCCACTAGCTTATCAATGACCACATAAAATGTTTTTATTTTGAACTTCTACCTCCCCTCAAGTGTCACACCTGACTCTGAGCTCTCATCTGCAAATGTTTTGCGTTTCCTCTTTCGCTGAAGATTGTGCTTGTATGACTGAGAGACACCTGTCACATTTAAGGCTGCTCTTTTAAACACCTCAAACAGGTCTCGCTGTCCCACCACAAAATCTCTCAATGAAGACAAAAGCTGTGCTGCTACAGAGATGTCAATGTCACTTTTCTGTAGGTGCATGCTTGTAGCGTGGAACCGGTCAAGTATGATGTCCCAGAAATGTGCCATGAACACCACCTCTAAGGTGTCCAATTTAGCACATAGTCCAGCGGCCTCAATTCGAGTATCTCTTTTCTCATTATCATCGTTGCACATACCACCGAAGGCCTCTCTCTCAATTTCTCCACAGTGCCTTGGTTAACTCTGCCCAAGCACTCCACCGAGTACTGGATAGCGATTTTAATGTCAATGTGACATCTGTGTAGGGGACATACCTCTATATCCTTATACAAGGCACCACCAATGTAGGTGTAGCAGTATAACTGCAATTAGTAATCAGTCTCATAAAATTACCATTATCTAAAATATTTAACCATAAATTTGGAACTTCAATTAATAATCAAGTATTAGTGGACAAATGTAATTAAATCAAAGATTTAATAGATAATCTGAAGGATGGAGTTCTTGAATAGACTATTTTGGCTCAGATTCTCACGTTTACGCAACATCAAAACAGACACGGGTTTAATAATATAATTTATTAAACAAACATGTAAAAATACAGAGCAATCAAACTAATCTAACAGGGGAAGGCTACGTTAACTATGGTAGTGTGTGTGTGTATGCGTGCGTGTGCGCGTGTACGCGTCTGCGCACGTGTCCTTTGCCTCTGAACAAAGGGGAGAACTGCGCGTGTAGGCCTGTGCAGCAGTGGTATCGGCATGGTTGAATAACCTAGCTTAGCTACAATGAAGTGTCGGTCCTAGCAGTGCAGAAGACGGACGCAAAACTGCAGCCCATAACCGATAACGTTACATGCACCAAATGACTCGTTACTCACTGAATCCCGGATATATTAATATAAACTCCTCAAAAAAAGTTTGGAAACGTTATTTCGGTCGATTATTCCTCCCCTTTAATAATACCAATTGGTATTGTATTTTATATCGTTGGAAAGCCTGATTAGTCACCTTTACAACAAGGTACAACTTGTAAGGATCATGCATTCGTGGAATGAGGAACACAGCTAACCGTGTGGGTAGCGGCCCAAAAAAATGTGCCAAAATCCCCTGCAATATTCTTCTGTTGGTATTCACTCTCGTTTTGAGCTTCAAGTGCTGGCAGGTGTATGCCAGTCACAGGTGTGTGACTGGCACCTGATTGGCACCTAATTGACAGCACTTGTGTGCATGGGTCCTGCAACTTTGTTGAGTTTGTGTGTGCTCCAAGCATAAACATGCCATGTTTGTCCCTTCAGGATATGGCCCGTGCAATAGGGCAAGTGGAAGCTGGTGTTCCGGTATGCAGAGTGGCAACATTATTTGGTGTCAGCCCTGGTACCATTTCCAAACTTAGGACCAAGTTCCGTGAGACTGGTGAAGTCAAAGACAGACCACAAAGTGGCCGTCCCAGGAAGACAACACCCCAAGAAGACCGGTTCCTCACCCTTGCTTCACTGAGGAACCGTAGGCTTTCTTCCAGAGATTTACAGGCAAGATTTGCAAAACGGTACCACAGACAGATCTCTGATCAGACGTGAGGAACAGACTGCACATGGCCGGTCTTCGTGCTTATAAGGCTGCCAGGAAGCCTGCAATGACTGCTCTTCACTGTCAGGCCCGTTTGCGTTGGTGTCGACAGCACCGACAGTGGAACCTAAGAATGTGGGGCAATGTCATGTTCAGTGATGAATCAAGGTTCTGTCTGCGGAAGCTGGATGGCAGGATCAAAGTATGGAGACGGCGTGGAGAACGCTATGCAGATTGCTGCACAGATCGCGTGACACCTTTCAATGGGGGCAGTGTCATGGTGTGGGGCGGTATCTCTCTCACAGGCAAAACAGAACTTGTCATCATTGAAGGCAATCTCAATGCAGTGAGATATCGGAATGAGATTCTGGAGCCAGTGGCGATCCCATACCTCCAGAATCTGGGACCTAACTCCATCCTCCAGGATGACAACGCTCGCCCCCACAGAGCCAGGATCATCACAGAGTACCTCCAGAATTTGGGAGTGGAGAGGATGGAATGGCCTGCCGTGAGTCCAGACCTCAACCCAATTGAACACCTGTGGGATCAGCTTGGGCGTGCTGTACGTGCCAGAGTGACCAACGCAACCATGTTGGCTGACTTGCGGCAAATCCTGGTTGAGGAATGGGATGCCATCCCACAGCAGTGTGTGACCAGGCTGGTGACCAGCATGAGGAGGAGGTGCCAAGCTGTTGTGACTGCGTATGGATCTTCCACACGCTACTGAGGTCCCTGACAGTGTAAAATGAATAAAGTGTAAAAATGGCCAATATGTGTTGTTTTTTTCCTTATTACTGTGGGAGAGTGCAATCATCCAATCCACCAAGCAACTCAAAACGAGAGTGAATACCAACAGAAGAATATTGCAGGGGATTTTGGCACATTTTTTTGGGCCGCTACCCACACGGTTAGCTGTGTTGCTCATTCCACGAATGCATGATCCTTACAAGTTGTACCTCGTTGTAAAGGTGACTAATCAGGCTTTCCAGCGATATAAAATACAATACCAATTGGTATTATTAAAGGGGAGGAATAATCGACCAAAATAACGTTTCCGAACTTTTTTTGAGGAGTTTATGTTAGTAATGTGGAGAGTTGAATGAAGAATTAGCATGCAGGAAGAGAGAAACCACGTGGGTGGTGTTACTCTATGTAGGTAGCTAGCCAATTCGAACAGGATAAACACGGCGAACAGAACTCATTAAAATAAACAGTAAACGGACAGATATAACCACACAGATTCACATTAACCTCAGTTAAGACTAAACTAAACTGTAGCTACTGCCTGGGATGCTTAGTCAGTCTTACGGAGATCATTCCACCCGTGTTGCCGTCTCCGGTGGTCGCTGTTGCACTCCTGGGAACACAAGGTCGTAGAGTTGTGAATTGTGAAGGTTTTCCAGCAGTCCGAGCTGGTGTCCTTTTCGCAGCGTGGGTGGCGATGACAGCTGGTCTCCTCCAGTCGCTGTTTGTAAAGTTTGTTTTGCTGAAGTTTCTTGTGGTCAGCTAGCGCAGTGTTGCACGCACGCTCGTTTCCATGTGGGATGAAGCAAACTTAGTTTGTCACCGCAAGGCGAGTTAAGTCAACGGCCCCTTGGAGAGCCACGTTCTCTGTGTTTTCACAGAAGTCTCCTCAGCAATAGCAGCAATCCTCTGCGTTCTGTGAACCCCAGTATTAGGAGAACTCCACAGAATTGTGGGAGTTCCGGAGCTCTGTGAACTCCACAGTGTTGTGGGAGTCTCAGGGAAAAGTGACCAAGTCCGCTGGATGCAATGGCGAGAAGAAGGGGGCGATGGTCGTCACTCAGTTTTATTAACTTGGTGGGGGGGAGGGAACCTTCACACCGGTTCACTGTGTGATGAGGATTTTAAACGCCGCGACAGTTTGAGAGGTCCAACCCAAGGCCCTCCACCATCAAAGTCACACAGTCTACTAAACTTTTACCAGTGTGGCTCTCAATTGTCTCAAAGCCCAGGAATCACTCCACCACATTCCCGCTGCTGTTAACAAACCGGAATATGAACGTCAATTGGTCCACATGTGACAGGTCTGGGGTGGAGTTAACAATTATTGAAAAATATCTGGCATCGAATCTCATCTGCTATTGTTTTGCGAGTTTTCTGAACCATTAGTTCAATGAGTTCTTCACATATTGTCGATAACAAATAGGACACTGTGCCTCTTCCATTTCCGCCAAACTTTTTAATATGTTCAGCTAAGAATGGGTCAAATTGTGATAGCAATTCTAGGATGCCAAGGAAATTACTGTTATGGGTTGACCCAAACCGTCCATCGTCTCCCCTAAACATCGTCTCCCCTTTCACCCAAGAACCTGATCACTGGTAAAAAATGAACACTTTTACGTTCCCCATCAAGTTCCTGCATGAGATCTGCATCTATAGCACTGCCCTTTGTCTGCTGGTGCAAGGCAAGCATGCATGATCTGTGTTCTTCTCTTTCATGTTCCTCTATTCTTTCAAAGTGCTTCCAGTCACTAAACCCCTGACTAAAGCCACCGAGCTTGCTGGAGAACAGTTTGCACACAAAACAGTACACACAACCTGTTGAGGGTGAGTACAGTAGCCACTGTCTAGAAACCTTCTGCCCATTTGGCAATATACAGTTCAGAAGTTCATTGTTGAAACTTCTAGTCTTTCCACCAAGTGCTCTATCTCGGACTGAAGCTGGATATTTTTCACTGCGGTTTTGGAAGGGGACAGCTCCTCTTTCAATAAGCATTGAATTAACAATGTCACTGGAAGTGCTTTCCCATATTGCAGGGTCAGTGACCTCATAGCACCAGGAATGGCTTGGTTGCTGATTTGATTCTTGTGAACTGCCCAACTGCTCCTGGGGTGGAAATGATGGTTCTTGTATACCATTAGCTGTTGAGGGTTCGTCTTCAAAGGATGGCTCTAGGGGAGTGACAACATTACTGGAAACTGAACTAGTGCTAGTTCCTTCCTCACAGCTGACAATAGTGCTGCTGTCATCATTATTACTATCAAAGGGTGTTTGAAAGAAGTTGGCAATGAGTGGAACACTTTGAAGCAAAACTGCCTCTCTTGCCTCTTTTTCTTTTTTGGCTTTCTTTTTGGAAACACCACTATTCCAACATTTGTGGTCCATATTTCAGAACTAGTATGCTATTTATATTAATATATTTATAGCATATCTCAATACTTATTAAATAATAATTGAATGAATATATATTAATAATGACAACACCCTTCAAATACTGTTGTTGGAAAATACAATCAAGATGGAGTATGTAGGTCTACTTCTACTTAAAGGCAGCTTTCAGTAGATAAAAGCACATAAAAGAAAATAACCCTAACCCTTTAAAAAGGCTGTTAGAAATGAGCCCTTAGGAGGGATTGTTGATATAGCCTTTAAAAAGGCTGTTGTTTTAGAAAAAGATGAAAAAAGTCTCTGAATATTTTACTGTAGCGCACCAAGCAAGAAAACAGGCATCTGTCTGTAGCTTTTCCTACCAAGAAATGTCTTATATACCTGCCTGACACAGATAGAATTATGTTGCTTGAAATTCAAAATATAACCTTTTTTTCATTGGCTGAACAACCAACAAAGGTTTCTGATAAGTCAGTGAAATTACTTGGTGGCGACTATGCACATAGGCCACACCCCATTGATGGGGAAAGGGAAAAAATACCTTGTAAGAGCTGTTGACAATTTTCCGACGTTAGCATTATCTACTTCCGTGGATCTAAAAACAGATGGTCTATGGAAAAAATGAATGGGGTTTTCCTTAATCTTTAAGTATGTATTGGGTCTCAAATGTGTTAGTGTATGAAAAAATATAGGTTTCGGCATATTTTTTTTATGTTTCACAAAACCGCTAGCTAATAAGCTCTCAATGAGGTTTTTATTCCCACGGCCACAGCATCCCATGTTTTGAACTAATAGTAGTTTTGACCTAGTAGCACTAATAGTTAGCTAGCTAGTAGCTTTGATTTAAGCATCATGACTATGGCATGCTGTTTTAACATTTATTCAACCCACTGTAGCTAGCTACCCTTTTAGCCGATAGCTAGTTAACTAGCTGGCTTTTTAGTGCAGCTAGCTGGCAAAAATGGCAGCTAGCAAACTAATTTCTGTTAACAAGCTGAATCATATGGGCAGCTAGCTGGGGAAAATGGGCAGCTAGCTAAAATAAAGGGATAGCTAGTTACGGTAAGTCAAATAATGAACGGCTTGTGGCTTGCCATAATATGACGCCCTTCAAACTGTCCTGTTATGCAGAATTAATTGACTTGTTGGTGAATATTGTATCATGTCACAGCATATTGTAGCGTGCCAGTGGCTCAGTTGTACAGAAGCACTACTCTCCGAGAGGCTCTCGTTTTAAGTGTAGGGACAACAGGAACTACAATTCCATACAGTCCACAGGAGGCTCCTCCTCCACCTTGGAAGTGACGTAGGACGTTGTACCAGTTGTGATTTCCACACTGTAACGTGATACTGCACAGCGGAATGCGAGACTGGCAATAAAGTTTATAAAAGGGGCAACATGGCCAGTTCTCCCCAGTGTTCTTTCGGGTATCAGTTGTCCGCTCAACTCGACAGGGCCTATGTGATGCATATTTTGTCATGTTATAGAAAATGGAAAGCTATTTCAAATTCATTGCCCCTATTGCATTGAATAGCCTGAAGTAATAAGCTTAACGTTAGATATGAACTAAGTGTGTTATGTTATAGTTGTCCTGATATGTGCATTGTTTAGCGAAGTTATTGCTAATTTACAGAAAGATAATATGAATATGAATGTTTTACATATGAATGTGAAAGCTACATGCAGTTGCTTTGCTAGGCCACATTTTTTAGTCTACGATTTTGTAGTTTTAGTACGCTGCGAACGCTGCCACCATTTTTTATTTCTCTGTAACATATATGTTACCGTGGTTTAACTATATTTACTTAGGCCCTTCAGAGGCAATTTCCACCTGGTTTCTACTAGTTTGATTTAAATGTCAATATCTAAAAAATATTCATGGTTTTAAGTTCGAACTGAAGCTGTATCATTCAGAAATTTGCTACAGAATACATTTATTCCAGAATAGTCACATACAGTGTATATATATAATAACCATAACATACGTCGCCTAATGTATTTCAATACGTTTAAAGAAGAATGTACGAAAGCGCGTGTGTATTTACACATGAACAGCAACGTATTTCAGCCCTAAGTGCGACGGGTGGTCGCTGTAGAAATGTCGACTGTACGGGACTTTGGCAAACTATAACAAGATGAACTCTTCAGGGTTCATCAGAAAACAGCTGTAGCTGAATATACTGGTAAGTACTTGGTTTCTTAAACATATTTATACGAGAGATTTTGGAGAAACAAATGAGGTGTCTTCTAAACTGAAAGTGCATCAGGTACTGTATATAGTACAGTAAGCAAGGGAAAACGGTGAATGCTCATTTGTACAACGTTTTTAAAAAATATTATTGTTTCTATACGTGAACAATATATTGTGAAAATGTAAATGAGGTCTCATAAGAATAAGATTTAGTAACTGATATTTGTACTGTTGCATCTGCTATACGTACATTGGTTTTATTGTTGTACAGATTTGGTTATTGAATGATTATTGAATTAATCAACGTCGATGGTGAGCTGGTTCCTTGATCCTTGCGAGAAACACATGCATCCTGCGTGCTCATCAGCAGTTGCGATTCGCTCTGAGTGGAGCACATCCTTGGAATACAGATAAGAGAATCTCCAACGTGTTTGCATTTTTTTCCACCTAGATTGATTTTGACATTTTTGAAATGTATTATTTTGATACTTTTGGGACATTTTTGAAAAAAAAAAAAAACAAGACCTATTTTTATTTTTTTACTAGGCCTACTACTACTACATACACTGTAAAGTGAAATGTATGCTGAAATTGACTGTAAATGGTATTGAATGTTGAACATCCATCTTTTTGTGTACTATAATGTGCTCTGCTTGACATCTTTTATACCAAAAAAGCAGTTTTGTAGTGAATTTATTCACTCCTCTCTAACGAACCTAGGTAAATGTTGGCTACCTATTCTAAGCTAGAGTAGACCCGCTACACACACTTTTTGCGAGTCTGCATCAATGCAGACTTACCTGCCCTTGGAAATACGCCATTAAAGTCTGCAAGTCCACGAGTCCGTGAGGGCTCACTTTGGGATTCAGCCATTATATACATCTAATAGTATCGGGCACATTTTCGCAGAGCACTCTTTATAAAAGTCACCATCCAACCCAGGAGACTTGTGGGAGGGTATTGACTTAACAGCTTTAATGATCTCCTCAAGTGTAAGTGGTGTCTCTAACGCCTTATTTACATCAGAAACTTGGGTAAGATTCAGATCAGCAAAAAAGGCTTCCACTTTATGCATGTATAATGTGCCTTGAGATGTATAAAGAGCATCATAAAACATTTTAAACTCCCTATTGATCTGTATGGTTGAGTTGGAAATGTCACCTTTTTGCATCCGTATTCCTGCTATATGGTTCATTGAATTGCTTTAGTCTATAGGCTAATAGTCAACCGGCTTTTCTCCCATCTCTCAATAAGATTGATTAATGCGGAACATTGCATATTCTGCTTTTTTATGATATAATCTATTAAATTAATATTATACTGTAATTATTTTATTCAACACAGTCCTATCCTCGCACAAGGCATATTGTTGTTCTAGAGCCTTAAGTTCACTCTCCAGTGTAGAGGCCTTTTGATTAGCTGTCTTTTTCTTAAATGAGTACGATATGATTCTCCCTTGTAAATAGGCTTTTAAAGCATCCCACCAGATGGGAAGGGATGTATCTTCCTTTTTATTAGGGGAGGCAGAAGAGCATGAAATAAGTCATGCATTCACTTGTATTTGCAGTAAATACTAATGGGTCAAATGTTTTCAACATACCTCCAAACCAATATACATTATATATTGGATGCATTTATCAAGTAATAGATTATAGAACTTAATTGACCTCATTGACGTTCTAAACACCTAGCCTAAAATGGCAATCATCTGTGATGATTATTTGATATAACACAATGAAATTATTTGTAGTAGAAGGTTTTAGATAATAACCTTCCGTATTCATACTCTTTTCAAATGATACGTGAATGATATGCACATTTTATTTTCCTAACAATAGGTAATTAATCATGCCACACCACAATTAAGCCACATACTGGATTAAATTAACAAATAATTGTTAACAAATAAATGCTTTCAAGCCAATGTAGAAGCCATTTCTAAGAAAGTACATCAACGACTGTACTTTCTGAGGAAAACGCGTACTTTTAATGTGTGCACTAAAATGATGACTCGTTTTTATTGAATCCGTTTTGACCTTTGGCATTGTGGATTGGTTTGGTCATTAGAATTTTGCCGGTAAGAATAGTCTTGGCAGTTTGGTTAGTGGCTGATAAAATCATTGGGGTAAGGTCCAGCTTTCTGATCTTTATGACAGGCAGGTCTTGAGGAAGGCCTTTGCCATACTGCACTGCCCTGAACATCCCTTGCACAGAGTTTGGGTTCTTACCCTCAGGCCGTTGATATAGAGTCCTGTCCTCGAGGACCAAATGATTAGTAGACTGAATTTGCACCTGTGAAATTTGCACTCAGCACTTTAATACTTGATAATCTGCTATTTTTGCACAGTCCTCATTTTATGTGATCCTGCTGTTATTTTATACCATTTGTTTTTGTGATCTGTAGGCTACACTATGTGATTTTTGCTGATGTGTTTTTATGTATTTATGGTGTTCAGTCTTTTATTGTTTTTATATTATTGTGTTGTAAAATTGTTGTAATATACAGGTATGTTGTGTTGTGGTGCCTAGCTGCAGTTGAATTTCCCCTTGTGGGACAATAAAGTTTTGAAATTGAAATTTCAAATACAAACAACATGGTAAAGTAAAAAAATAAAATAATTTAACTGTACAAAAATACATAGCCTATACATGTAGGCTAAACATTACACCAGAAACATAATTTGCATTATGACAGATAACGAATGAGTTGTTTTTAAAATGTTAAAATATCGCTACGTTTGAAAACAGGCTAGGTTTTTGCTGCCACCACTTACCCTGCCTCAATCAGCCAATTAGTCATACACAACAACACAGATTCACTCGCAGATTAGACCACAATAAAACACTAAAATGCATACAGGCAGAAGAACATTCATCAGCTGCTGTTCATATCGCAGAATGTAACTAAAATATCAGATAACATAAATAATTGGGCTAATTAAATAATTAAGAGTGGAAGTTAAGGGCCGTTCACACTACGACGATAACTATAAAAAACTAACTATAATTATAACGATGGAAAATTTCTCACGCGTCCACACTACAACTTTTTATCGTTCCTAATTTCCCGCAAATTAAAACAACGCAAAAATGGATAACGAAGAGCTGACAGACATCGTCCTCATTTATGCTTTAGGCATAAATAGGCATCGAAAAAAAAGTTGGGACAGTATGTAAAATGCACAAGCTTTATAAATATAAAATAATTCTGAATTTGATATTCACATTTTGGAATGTGTTGCAGGCATCAAATTCAGAATTATTGTATAGCCTATTTATAAAGTTGATATGGTAAAACATTAAATATATTTTCTTTGTACTGTTTTCAATTAAATATATGTAAAAGAGAATGTACAAATGTTTTCTGCTTTTGGGCTCTATTTTAATAAACCAAACGCAATGGTGAACGCAAGAGTAAGCGCTTGGCGGTATCGCTCTGAGGGCGTGTCGGCGAGAAATTTGGTAATTTCATGACGGCAATCTTGGCGCACCTTATGGCGGTCTTGCTAAAAGGCTGGGTTTAAATGTCCAAGGTGTGTCTCTATGGTAGCCAATCAAATTGTTGTTCTCATGCTTTAAAAAAAAGCCAGTTGGAACACAATCGCTCCATGCAATTTCATAATGAGCAACCCAAACGCACTGGACCGTCAACTTGGATGTGTGTATGATTCTACGTGGGAACATGCATTGAAATGTTCATTTTAAAAGCTGATCCGATACTTACCATTTATCTAGCCCTAGTAAACCGCTCAGCCAGTTGATTTCTCTTTGCTCTGGCTGTGATGGGGACCGCGACCACTGGTGCAGGTGGGGCAAGCTAATTTTGTCGCATGTCACCTGGACATTGATGGAATGTGTTCCTTTGCGATTGACGAAAACTATTGCATGCTCGGGTGGTGCGCGGATTTGTATGTGCGTGCAGTCGATAGCTCCAAGCACCCCGGGGAACCCACACTTGAGAAAAAATGCGAGTTTTGACTTTTTACTGCATTCATTGTCCGTATAGTTGAGGAAGGACACCCGCTGAAAGTATATCCTTTCTGTGTATTGTGTAGTGGTAGGCTTATGATTCAACTGTGCCAATGTGTAATTTATATATTATAGGCTATTGGCCTACATGATCGCAAGTTTCTTGTAAGCTGTCCTGTTTTATTCTAGTAGTTTAAATTAAAATTAATTAATAATAATAATAATAATTATAGGCTATTTGTTCATTAAATGGAAGTGTAATGTTGGCATCACCTATAGACACTACATAGAACTACATGACTAATAAGTTGCCAAATTGCCAGAGTCTATTGCGTTGCCGCTAAGAGGTGGTTCCAGCTGATCATAACGCAATGGGTTTTCGTTGGTTCAAATTGTCACTACGCCAAAAGTATTTTAGAACACCCCCCAGACAGCGCCACCCATCCCACTGCAGCGCAAGCGAAAGGATGTTGTGTTGAGAATTTGTTGATCCTAGCGGTATTGCTGAGAAACGCCATAGCGCCAGTTTTAAGACGTTGATGCTCTCAACAAGCTTGCGTTTGACTATACCGTCCCCTTGCGCTGGTTTGCGCCGGTTTGAAAATAGAGCCCTTAATGTGCATTTTGCATACTGTCCCATTTTGGGAATTGGGGTTTGTAGCCTACATTAAAAATTTGCATTGAATAGTACATGTTCTAAATACACGTTTTGAACGACTTGCTTTCTCATAACAACAACTTGGAATCATTTAACACCACGATCACTGAATAGATGATGCGTCCCAATACTCGAAAAACCTCCTTTCCTCCACTCGTCTCGTACCCAGAAGTGTGCAAAACAGTCTATACGTTTCAGGTACAAGTAGTTGCATATAGTCTACAATATTCAATGTAGCCTAACTTATTATTAACATTGTTCAATTTTAATTTACTTTTTATATGTCTCTGCATTTTGTTTTTTATTGTTGTGAAGCACTTTGGGCTGCATTTTATGTATGAAAGGTGCTATACAAATAAAGTTTATTATTATTATTATTATTATTATTACGTGACATTGCGGTTTGCGTCGAGACATTAATTAATATGCAAGTAATATGTAATCAGCAACATTTGATTAGGACAGAAAGATTCGTTTTCGGGGCATGGTTTCGAGGAGGTGGTAGTAGAAGAAAGGAGGATGCCTTTTTCGAGTATTGAGACGCACCCGGTATTTCCAAGTTGGAAACTTTGTAGTTCGTAAGTTATTTACCATCTCTCCCACATGACGTGAACGCAGCATCAGTCTGGTGAATGACTCACTGACAGACAGCGAATCCCTCAATCTCATCTCTCAACTGCCAAGCTAGATGCATATAACCTACAGCCATTGCACAGTTCCTACTTTTCCCCACACACACCCTCGCACTCCTACTAGCTAGCAGCTAGCTAACGTTAGCTAGTTCGTTCGCTGTTGTGGCTTTGTCACAGGTAACGTTACTTACCACTCAAGCCAAACTTCTCCCCAATCGCTGCCCAGATGTCCTCCTTTCATCTTCTTTTGTTTGTAGTCTGGGTGATTTAGATTATACAACACTGGGTTCTTCTCTACAGCTTGTATTAGTTGCTCCTCCATAACGAACAGACAAACTAGTCTTGTCCCACGCTTTTTTAAACTTCAACAGAATGTGATTTTTGATTAGCTGGAAATTGTCTATCGTTTTGCAGCGTCATGAAAAATCGCTCAGGGAGTGATCACAACGATAGGAATATGTATCGTTCTGGCTGGTTTTATAGTTGTCGTTGTAGTGTGGACACATCCATTCACTTTGCTTTGAACGATTTACATTTTTTTTATAGTTATCGTTATAGTTATCGTCGTGGTGTGAACGGCCCTTTAGTCTGAAATCCAGAAACAGATACAGCCCTCCAGGAGCCCGTCGCACCAACAGGGCTTACGCCTGGTCGTAAGCTAAATTGGTCATAACTTTCTGGGCGCAAATTTAAGACCATTGCACTAACTGGTCGTAAACACTAGTTTCACTAAGAAGATCGGGGGTAAATGTTACGCCTACCCAAGAGCATAAGTGGAATTTTAGAACGTACTTGCGAGGATATGCAGGGAAAGCCAAGCATGTTAGCAAAGTGGCAACAGAGCACATAGCAGGCAGCAGCAGCAGCAAGATGGCAAATGCGTGAACAGGTATGGTTGGTGATTTAAATAGCCCTCCCATTTGAGACGTAGCATCATGTGAGCTGACGCTATTTGACGCTTCTGCCCGAACTAGCTTCGCAGATTTCGCATCATTTATTTGATGTGCTAGCCTGCTAGCTCTACCAAATACCACTCAGCTCATACCACTCAACAATAATACTTTTTCACCGGTGAATAACTTCTTCCCCGCACTCGAAAAATGTCTTGGCTTTCATAATCTGTAGCTATGTTCTAATGCCACTTTCAGAGTTAAAATAAAGTTTGAAGTTTTTAAAAGTAAGATGACAAGCTAGTTTTGCATCGTTTGGAAGCTAGCCAGCTTGTCACCAAACATCAGCTGCTTTCGCGGCTACAAGCTAATAATCACCTCATGTTACTGGCAAAACATCTTGGCTTTCATGATCTGTATGTCTTAACGCAACTTTCAGAGTTAAAATATAGTTTTGAAGCTTTTGAACCTAAGATGACAAGCTAACACCAGAGTTTCGTTAGGCTACTGAGAACCACTCGCCGTTAACATATCGCAGTGTGAAAAGGGTCTATTGGTTTCTTGCTGCGAGTACGCAACTTTCTCAACGGTTGCATTTCTTGTCAAAACATTTCAAAGTCATAACATCCATAACAGCCTACAGAGAGAGACATACCCCCACCCCACTGCTTCCACAGACCTCATTGTGAACATGCAACTGGCCTATCTCTTCGATTGCTTTGCGTCATGAGGTTTTAGAATGCAGAATTTGAGGGTATATACATAGTGTATGGTGCTGGATTTCTTTCGCAACAGTTCTTTCTATGATTGCTACAAACTCAGCATGACTGTTCCCTAATATTTTTCAAAAAAACGTTGCGTACTCCAGCTTTATTGTTATGTTATGAAAGTACAAGAACTGATAACTACAGTGACAAAGGCAATAACAAAGGGTGCCAGGCAAGTGCAACTCCTGCCAAAATATAAATCACAATCAAATGGAATATCCTACTATTCTGTTACCTCAGCTACCACAGCTCTGCTACCAAAGCACAGGTATCAGTGAAAATAGAGCGCCACCTACCCTGTCATAGTACCAGAATGTAAGTAACAAAGGGTGTGTTTAGATATAAGCCTATATAAGCCTAAGACCTAGCCATTCAAATGGGTAAGAGGGAGGTAACAACTTCTGTATGGTTTACTAATTTAAAATAAAAATCTAATAAAAACACTTATATAAATAAGTACCCTTCCCCTACCACTACATTTTTGTTGACAGAAGTGAGGTTATAGAGCATATTGTAGACAACGTGATTTTGCACGCCATAGTTTAAAATATTTTGGGTGAATGTCAAGTGGAAAAACCAAAATGATTGGTTTTCAGTTCTCACTACGTCTGTTGCTACTGGATGAAAAAATTAAGGATTCAGCATCTATCCGCTGTCTCCAGAAGGAAAATGACTTTGAATACTAAGGATGTTCCATATAGTTGTTTCAAGAGGGTGTGAAGAATCATTTTGTCTTGCACAAATGCGCATGTTACACTTCAAGGTAATCCATTGCACATAATTGTTTGGCTAGGGAGCATGAAGTCCATTAAAACTAAAGGCCTTTAGAAAAGAAAAAGGCCTTTTGATGACGTGTGATGACTCTGTTGAAGTTTGATAAAGGCCTTATGACAGCAGTCTATATAAAACTATATAAACAATAGCATGATAATGGCAAAATAATTATGAAAGAATTAAAATGTGATAATTAATGTTGATTTATCATAAACAGAGAACAATCACTGCAAAGTAAGCAAGTTGTTGGGAGTGGAAGGAATAGACACTGATGAACCTGTGACAGGAGAAGTCTACAGAGTCTGAAGGTTAAACTATTCACAATTCATTCTATACCCTACTGAATGCATTCACACAATAAGACAATTGTTTCAACTCACAACTATGTTTTTATCCTAACTGCCAGCTGATGTTGTTGGTCAATAGACGTTCTTCATATTTTCAATAAAACAAATACAATTTTCACAATATATCTGAAAATAAATGAGAGCAGCTTCAACATAACCAGTGGGGAATTTGATCTTTGGATGTGTGGCATTTACATCCTCGAGTTGTGGGACTGTTGTGGCTATTCAACCTGGCTGTATCACTTCACTATTTACTGGAAAAGTGGGTAATCATTCATTGAAAGATTATCTCCAGTGAATTTTTATCCTGTCTTATTATGTTTTTCATTTTTCCTGTAATCATACTTGATGCCGAAGTGCATCTCCAAACTCCAGAGGCCATGTGAAATGCTTCTGAGAAGAAAAAATCATCAGGCATGGCCATGCAGCTTGCATACGATCGACAAAAACACGTAACATCATCACATGACAGAGACCATGAAATAAAATATGCATAATATTAAGAGTATATTCTAAGTCTGGTTGCACAGAACATAGTTAAACAGACAGTAAACATGTCCATTGTGAGGGTTCTGAGTGCCATCAGAGAGGAAACAGAATGTGAAATAGTTCAGGGGATATTTCAGGAGAGAGACTGACAGAGCTGCTTGAGTGATTAAGATCGCATGTCAAGTGGAAATGACATTGTCAGGTTCTCCTGGGAGTCTGTGAAGGAAATTCCTGCCAGAGTTAATTCACCACTGGCAAATATATGAGGATACATATTTCCTGTCCATTTCGATATAGAAAAAATTAAAGATGTGCCAGGTTTTAATAGCATTATCAACATGCACTCTTTTAGCCAGGATCCAGCATTTTATTAATACTGAATCTTGGCTGGTTATTTACAGTCCTGTATATTGCTGTATTATCAGGAATACAAAAGAAATAGCATAAAATATGTTTTTTTTTGTTGCTTTCCTTGCAAACAAAAATAATTTGTGCATTGTTTTTTCCAAATTGTTTTCTTATTTTGTTATAATTTATGTTTGGACAAAAAGATAACAAAACTGCTGTCTTTGGAGTATGTTTTATTTGCCAATAATACAATGCAGCTTTCATAAAGCGTTTGGCATTTATTTTTTACAGAACAGTCTGTCTTTAAGTTCAATATTCCATAACTAACTGCTCATCACAATGGCGCAGTGTGACTAAGACTGGCCTATTAATTATTAAAGGATACAATTACCATTGAGTCAGGCAGTAAGTTATTTTACCTCATGCTTGACATTTTCAGACTAAGGAAAAGGTGGGAAGGATATTCTATACTGACCAATCCATAGCAGGTATATTATATTATTAAAGCTGATTACACATAGTTGAACAAAATTTCAAATCCCATGGAAATATCTGCCAGTCCATAATTGTATGGGAAAATCATTGTACAATATACAAATTTCAGATCTGAAGAAGCCCACTTTATTGAGTATAATAATATTGCAGCAAAACTTCCTGCTATTCTCCTGTGTTGAAAGAGAGTATGAGTGCAAATTTGAAAGAAACAATTATGAATCACTCTCATTCTACAGTAATAGCTTTCAAAAAAGAAAAAGGCAAGGGAATATCATTTATCAGATCTTGCTGATGTAACATGGTGGATGCATGATTTTTTGTAAGCTACGGCGATTCCCAGAATATGTTTTATTATTCTGTAAAAAATTATTATTAAAACACATTAGTCTTATTTTTGGCACCATTGGGATCGAAACGTATTAACTCCTGCAAGCTGACTGCTCTAAAATTGTTGTGTAATCGATTTGTGTTAAATATATATGGCAAATCTGGCATTAAATTGCTGCTGAAACAAAAGTAACTTGGCTCATCTCCTGGAAGAGGACAGAGAGACAGTACAGTCCAAAGATGGACTTAGAACATGATGGCAGTGAAGGCAATTACTTTGAATCGTAGCTATTACAAAAAATCCATACATTTACAATTACTGCATTTGCAGTTTAATTGCCCTGTCTGGTGTGTAAGATGTTTAAGAATAAAAAAAACAGGTCTGGTGCACGTTGAAAATTCTATTTTGTGAGTTTGAGGTCAGCAGTGGTCTCTGTATTATATGATGCAAAGAAACGGTACACAAAATATACCAGATTAATATGGAACCTGACTCATTATTTAAGTGAATATGTGGCATTAAGTATCATTTTGGGTTGAGAAACAAGGCATTTGGACAAGAACATTCATCAAAGTGTAATTTAGAGGAGGGAAGAGAAAGTGTGAAGATCATTTCCTCTTGTTTCTCACTGTGGTTTGAACGGGTAAAAATAAACTATATATCATTATAAAAATAAACTATACTACATTGCGAGACCCAATTACCTCTCTACAACTTAAGCATTAAAAATGAGCGACTGTATGCATCTACTGTCTGTATGGTTTTGAATATTAGGAGAACAGAGGAGGCTACTCCAGGTAGGCAAAAGGAGGCACTGCCTCCTCAAATATAAAATACATTTTAAAAAACTTTGTGAATTAAGCAAAATCAATCAAATTATTAAAATAAATCCAAATATGAACACCAAATATAGAACAGGGGTCATTATTTTGCATGATATTTTTAGTTATAAATTGTGGCAGAACGTGAACTCTCACGGCTGAAAAGGGAAATAGCATAAACTCGCTCATCGGAGGCAATCTCAAACTTGCAACCGAGGAGTTAGCCGTCTGTTATATGCATGTATCAAAGCATGTGTTTATATTTTTTGTTCAGTTGTCATTTAAATACTGAAAAATCATGTGAGGGAAGGCAGCGCTTTAGCCCAATAATAGTCTCCTAAAATAACAGTCATGCTATGACTTATAGTGGATTGAACAACAGCACTGTCAAAAAATATATGAGTCCCTCCCACCCTTTCTAACAATAAGCGGTTGATACCATAAAGGTTGATGCTGATAAATCAGTAATAGTGAGTGAGGCAAGTTTTGAATAGAAAGGTGATGATGAGTAGCAGACCTGTAGTTAAATTTTTCAAATATTGTATTATTTCATTCAACATTTTCTCTAATTTATCACATCTAGACTCATTTTAGATAAATAATTTCTGAAATTTAGTAAGATCAATGTAGCAAAAGGTTAATTTGGCGAGCGCGCTAACGTTAGCTAAATTGTTACAAACATTAACATGGACGAAACATGGATTTGACATCAAGAATCTGGATTGTGCTGTCACAGGGTATGCAAAATCCAATGAGTACGTAGCCTAAGTGCAGCTGAATATTTTGGGACAAATTCGCATGTTATGTTAGGCAATCTAACATAACATGCAACCGAGGAGTTATTGACAAGGGGGCTAAGCTTCAGGTGGAAAAACAACGAAACCGTAAGACAAAATAAGGCTGTGCTTAACGGTACACAACACAACAACGTCACTTGGCCAGCAAGAGTTCGCTTTCAGAAGGCAGGATGAACGAGGGAGTTTGCAGTTAGGGAGTTAGTTTATTGATGTGATGGGTAGGTATGATGATTTTATTGCCTCTTACTTACTTGGGGTGTATTTCACAAAGCGTGATTAAGCTGTAAACCTGGGCCGTGTTTCCCGATAACGATCAATCTTCGGGTTAAGTGCGATGTCAACAAGCGATTCTACGATGGCTCTTTAATTTGTAACATGCGTTTCCCAAAACAGTTCTTAAAGCATGAACGTGCAGTCACCTCTTAACCAGAGGTGTAAAATCCAGTATTTAGTTCCAATCACCTGGGCTGCGTTCAGCCCCGACAAAACGTAGCAAAACGTTTATTTAAACAGAAACGGTGGTGCGTTGAACACCCTGTTGTGTTACGCAAGCATTGCCTTTTTAATACGGTGAGGTTTATATACACGTCGCTGCTGATTGGGTAACACACCTCTGACACACCCACCAAATGAGAGAAAATGTACCTCAAAGCCCGTTGCACACCGTTTCACACCTTTTCGAGGAAACGTCTTTCAACCCAGAAACCGTAGCAAAACGGTGCACACTGTTTTCAGATTGAACGTGGCCCTGGATTTGCTCATTTGCACAATTCTTCCACCAGGAGGTAGAACTAATTAGTGAAATCAGCTGGCTGATTGGAATAAACACATAGCAGGTGATACGGGAGGAGGAGGGGCGATAGATTGGGAAACGCAAACCCCACTGTGATGCCCAATACATGACCGGTTAGGCATGTCAAAGTTTTTGAAATAAAATCTTTTTCCCACTGATTTTACTTGTCTCAATCTTAATTATTTATAGGGCTATTTAATTTCCAAATATATAAAAATAAGTAAATTAAAAATAAATAAACGTAAATATTGTTGCATCTAATATCACTATAAAAAAAAACAATCAGTGGTTATGGTAACTGTAAAAAGAAATCAACACGAAAAATCTAATAAAGTATGTGATTTATGGGCTTCTAAAACGTGGTTCAAGCTTGACTTATTTGCAGCCAGTGTTACAGTGACACCGACTGGGGCGGACCACTGGCTTAGAAGCAACATGTTTCAGACCCTTTTTTGTCAAGTAATTTCTTTTTATGTTGTCACATTATTAAAACATTTACAATTCAAGTTTTTGACTTAGTTTTTATTTGCAGGTTAAGCTATAAAAGAATTACCTTTATGTCATAATATTATTGTAATGGTTACACAGGGACATTTTGGGACTCTGGCTTTCTGATCATGAGACTGGGCCCCGAGTCTGCCGAGTCTGGCTAGCGAATATGGCTAGGCAATGTGCGATTAGGTTCTAAACTAGGTTAAATGGCATTCAGGAATGAGGTGGTTAATAAGGAGAGAGAGAGAGATATAGATAGCGCTTGCGCGTAGCCTCTAGTACTGAGCCTTAGGCTCGCAACAATTACTATCATATAACACAATAAATTAGTTACAAACAGCAGTCATGCATATAAAGTATATAACTACAATTACAAAGACTAAACATATGGCTAAAATGTTACAGCCTTACTTGTGGTTGAATATCATGAGATATCCAACTCAGAAGTCTTTCACTGTCCACCATCCTCAAGGGAAATTGTCCGTGGTCCAATTGTCAGTGGAGGAAAAAGAAGGAACGCGTTGTCCAGGCGGGTTTGACCGGGCCGGGATCCACGTCTCTGGCTTTGTCCAGGGAAGCTTGGTACCTTGAGAAGATCCGGTCGTTCTCGGCACTCAACTATGATCCAGCCACTAATGAGAAGTCCAAGGGCAACAGTGTTAATAGTGTCCCATGGATCAGATGACCTTCTAACTATAGGTTTAACCCTTTCCAGCCTAAGCGAATATTGGGTCAACATTCTATTCCATTTTATTTCTTAATGTGCATTGCAAAAATGTTTGTAGTGTAATCATATTACATCGGATACCTAAACTTGATATACCATTGTAAACAGGATAACTGGGGCTTTCAATTGATATAAAAGGGATTTACTTGATGGCAATATCATTTACTTGATGGCAATATCATCAATTATGGAAATACATTTACCAACTAAATGTATAAAACATTCTAAATGGCTATTTTCTAATGAGAAACCTACTATTTTACCCATTTTATGTTCAAGATAGGGGGAAACTTACAGCGTATGATATCTTCACCATTGTGCGAGTCATATAGAATAGGAATCAGAATAGATTTATCTTCTACTGCTCAAAAGTTATAACCACTTCAGTGATGGGTAAGAAAAGGCTAAAATAAACGCTTTAGAATGTTAGGTTCATTGAAAATATGACATGTGTATGCAAAACTGTTTGTGGTGTGATCATATTATGTTACACCCCTAAAGATAATATACCATTTTAAACAGGATAACTGGAGCTTTCCATTTATATACAATAATATGCTTACTTTAACACAATATCATCAATTATTAAAACAAATCACAAAATAAATAATAATAAAAAAACTTTCTAAATGGCTATTCTCCATGAGAAACCTAGGTTTTTAAACATTTCATGTTCAAGATCGAGGGAGACAAACTGTGTGGTATCTTCACTGTTTTGTAAGTGATATAGAGTAGAAATCAGAACAGATTTATCATTTACTGCTAAAAAGTTATAACATCTTAGTGATGTATGGGAAAAGGCAAAAAAAATCTTTTAGTAGAATGTTAGGTTCATTGACATTTCACATTACCACTTATCCATACTCCTAATGGGTCACTGTTGAGAATCTGTTGATATAATGCAAAATTGAAAGACACATACACTGAAATATACAATTTATGTGTTCAATGAAACACACACTTTATTTTAAAAAAATGTATAACATAGTGAATGGATGAACTAAGTAAATGGATAACATTGTAAAACAAATAAAAACAAGATACAACCCATGGCAAATATCAGTTTAGATACCCGTAAAATTAATGCATTGGATTTATTTACAGTAAAATCATTAATGTAGTAGTACAGATACAGCAGACAAATCTATGGTCAAGCATAAATACCTTCAATATATTCAAAAATCAAGAAGATAACAGTAAGTGCATGCATGCCCTGATGGTCCTCCGTGTCGTGCTCTGCAATGACCCTCCGCACATTCCTTCTCTTCAGGGACTGTATCAGATGGCTAAATGTCCATCCTTTGCTGCAATACATAAATATGTAATCATTTACCATTTCATTAATCCATAACATATCATATAAAACCATTTCTGAGTAATTAAAGGGCTTGCAATAACATCATCTTACAGCAAACGCTTTATGCTTATGTCAGGAATAGATAAAATAGCTATTCTGGACACAAGCATAATGTCCATCCATCGCTGTAATAGATAAATATATTATCAATTGCCATTTCATTAATCCATAACATATAAAACTATTTCTGAGTCATTAAAGGGGTGTATAATGAGAATGACATTTTACAGAAAACACTTTATGCTCCAGAATAACGTTAGATAAAAAGCACAACAACACCACAATGTTAGACTACTTAACACAATGTTAGACTACTTAGCATAATGTCCATTCATATAAGATATTGTTTTGAATGAACAGACCTAAATCATCAGTGACATTGGCTCAACTGAATGATGTCTTTTTGTCATATTTGTCTAAACAGGCTAATCTTGCTCAAGTCAAAAACGTGAGTCAGAAAATAAAACGTGAAGCTGACGTTACGTTAGGAAATGTTTGCTGTTTAGTTCTCTACTCCATTCATTTTCGACAGGACTGATCAACAACAACCTTCAAATTTATACATAATGTTATGTTAAAAAACTAGCTAGTTAGTACTTGCTATTGATAAGACTAATAGTTGAGTATAACATTTATAAAGCTAGCAAGACAGACAGCAGAGCTAACGTTTCAAATTAGGAAAACAAAAACGCAGAAAAGAAAATGGCTGTTCGCGCGGTTTAGGATAACAGCTCACTGTTAGACTAACGTTATTTGTTTTAGCTTTAGTTCGCTATTATTTAGTTATCAAAGTCTACACTAAGATACGGAAAATATTCACATCTAACGTTATCACTTCACTTATTCATTGTATGACAGACTTTTTCACAATTTCATCTCAAAACGAGCTGGGGTAACAACAACACAGTGGCATCATTTGAAGCTAGAGCCGAACGTTAGCTACCTTAGCTAATTTCAAGTGAAAATATGAGAAAGTCTGCGGTACAAAAACAGGATTTTATTCAAAATAAAATAGTTTCTGAAGTAATATCTATGGTTAATTATTATCTTAAATATTTCTTACCTCAGGGGGTTTACTGGCTTTCCCTCAGTCGCAGTAAAGTCTTCAGACGATAGTCTTCTGTCCGAGGTGGTCCGCTCCGCCTGCGGTGAAGCAAATGGAGATTTACGAGGTTGACGTGCGGTTTTATTTAGCAGTCTACAAATAAATCCCCGCCCACTAAGCTCATGAACCAATTATATGCAATTGTAGCTTATTTTGTCATCTGTAACTAGCAGTTTTCAAAAAGGAAATCAGTGATTGGACGGCAGAGCTATTATACGTCAAACCATCAGCACAATTGTACTGAAATTAGAACGGTCCGGCTTTAAAGAGTTAAGGACGGTCTCACAATCTCATGTGGGCCTGACTAATTAGGTAGAAACTTTTTGGGTGTACCGACAGGCTTTGTGAAGCAAAAAGAGAGGACTTTATCGCTAACCTCGAATTCTTAGTCGGTGGCCTTTTTGTCATAATAAGCTTCCAGGTTTTCCTGGGCCCAGGCAAATGTTGACTGGAAGTGCAAGCACAAGTCAGTGATGTACTGGTGGGCAGTGTATGCGCTGGCAACACTCATGTCTTCAGGTCGGTATAGAAGGTGTAGAGGCAGAGTCATCTCCCGCCCGGTCATCATTTCAAAGGGTGTCACACCCGAGGAGCGGTGGGGGGCGGAGCGAATTGCCATGAGTACCAAGAGAAGCTTTACGTCCCAGTCCTTATCATTGCCTTTGACGTACTTCCGAAGCATGCCCACAATGGTTTGGTTCACCCACTCCATCTGCCCCAATGATTGAGGGTGGTAGGGGATGTGCAACCTAGCCTCTACGCCCAGCATGTCCCAGAGTTGTCATTACAGTGGTTGTAAAGTGTGTGCCTCTGTCCGAATCTTTGGACAGAGGAAGGCCCCAGCGACTGAACACATTTCTGGGTCTGTAGACAAAAGCGTATCTTGTGTGTGTGCTTGGGACCACAAGACACCGTTGATTGTGTCAAGTTGGGCTCCTAAATTAATCAATGCATCAGCCCCGATATATATGGAGTGGGACAGCTGGGGCACTACACTGAAGTAGTGGTCCAACTGCCTCATCCCAATCTGGATGGCCAGGGCACAGATCCCAATGCTCTTCATTGAGACTTGTGGGGATTCAGCCAAGAGAAGCCTGTGGCTCTTATGCACAAAGATTGGAAAAGCGTCCCTCTGAGAAAGATGGTCATATAAGTCTTGCTGGATGGCAGATTTCTCAGACCAGATTGTCATGAGGGCATCCTGTACGTCAGTCCCGTTTACTCATATCCCACCAGTGATTAAGGGGCTGTAGAGCTCTGGCTTTGACTCATCCAAGGCACAAAGGAATGAGTCATGTTTACGCTGGACATGAGCTGGAGGCCAGGTATCCTTGATCTCATGGAGAAAGTTACCAGAACTACTGGGTGAGGGACATTCATGGGCCGCCGGGACCCCTGAGTGGTGCGTGGCTGAGTGGGCCCCAGTCCCTCTACTGGCCTCTACGGTGTTGCATGACTGGTTGCTATGAGTCCCAAGACCAAATTATCAGGACAAAGCAGAATCCGCATACTCGTTCAATTGTTTCCCTTTCTTTTCCTCTTTTTTCTTGGGCTCTTTCTTAGCTTCTGGTTCCGGAGCTCTTCTGCAATGCTTTATGTGCACCCATGGTCCTATTTCTTTAAGCTTTACCGCTGTTGGAGTGGCTAATATTACCTGATAGGGTCCTGTTTGTCTGGGTTGCTTCCATTTTCTTTTAAACTTCTTCACATACACCCACTCCCCTGGATTCACCAATAGCTCTGGGTCTTCGACTGCTGGCCCCTGGGCCTCTTTCACCTGAGAATAGACAGACCTCACAGCCTGGGTTAGTCTCTTCAGGTACTTATGGAGTTCTTCTAGTGCTTCCAGGCCTATTTCCTTACTTTTCAGTCTTATTGTGGGGATTGGCATTACTCTTCCTGTTGCCATCTCATGGGGTGTCAAATGGGTAAATCTATTCCGACTATTTCTCATGGCTATGAGTGCTAATGGTAGACCTTGTACCCAATTCATCCCTGTTTGCCTACATATTTTCTGTAATTTCGTTTTTAGTGTTCCATTGCATCTCTCTACTATACCCGCTGCCTGTGGATGGTACACACATGAAAATTTCTGCTGTATACCTGTCATTTTACAAACGTCTGCTATCATGTCAGACGTAAAATGTGAACCATTGTCACTGCTCAGGGTCTGACAGACCCCGAATCTGGGGAAAATTTCTGCCAAGGCTTTAGCTACAGTTTTAGAATCCGCATGCGCCATGGGGAATGCTTCTATCCATCCTGAAAATCTATGAATGATTACTAGACAATATCTTTTGCCTTCCGCACGATCGATCATATCTACGTAGTCCATTACCAAATGGGTAAATGGACCCACCGGTGGTGGCATAGAGCCTGGTGTAGTCGGTATCCCTTTCTTTATGTTTACTTCCTGACAAATTTTGCATCTTGATATCATGCTAGTAACATGTTCTGTTAGTTTTGGGATAAAGCAATGTTTCTGTATTTCTCTCATCATCTCCCCCCTTGCAGAGTGGCTAACACCATGAGCCTCTCTGCAAATGACCTCTATTAGTGCACTTGGTGCGATTGCTTTCCCTGTACATAATTGCCGCCATATTCCTGTAGACTTATCTAACCCACATCCTCTATTTTCCCATCCCACCTTTTCTGACACTGTAGAAGTCTCTTGTGCCTCTATTAGTACCTTGCAATGCTGTAGGCCAGTATTCCAACTCCTCTGCTGCTAGTTTAGCAGCTTTATCTGCATAGTAGTTTCGTATTGACACAGGATCTGTTCCGCCAGTATGTGCTGCGCACTTTATAATTGCAATTTTTGCTGGTTGTTTCATGGCCTCCAACAATTCTTTTACCTTGACAATGTTTTTTATAGCGTTTCCCCCTGCAGTGAGAAACCCTCGTCTTGCCCATATTCCCCCAAAACTGTGTACTACCCCACAAGCATACGCTGAGTCACAGTAGATATTAACGGTTTGTCCTGCACCCCTTCTGTAGGCTCTTGCTAGGGCTACCAGTTCTGCTTGTTCGGCGCTTGTCCCTGGGCTTACAGCCGATTCTTTGATCGTTTGATATGTCCATGGCCCTTCTTGTCATACTACAGCATATCCAGCTCTCCTTTCTCCTGTGTGGGGATCAATGGATGATGAACCGTCCACAAAGGACACGTGGTCCGGAGCCACCAGTGGTTCATGGTGCAGGTCTTCTCTTGCTCTTGCTTCTGCTTCCACCACTCTTTCACATTCATGTGGTTTGCCTTCTTCTGGGGTCATTCCACTGGGTTCACAGCTTTGCATCTGACAATGGTCAATCCTGGCTGTGTGAGCAGGATCTCATATCCTGATACTCTCCGGTGAGTTAGGGACGATTTCCCTCTACTGAGTAGTGCTTCTAATGCATGTGACACATACAGGGTGACTTCATGCCCTGCCGTTATTGGTGTCGCCTTCTCTACTGCAAAGGCGGCTGCTGCCAGTCCTTTCTCACATGTGTGGAGTCCTCTTTCTACTGCATCTAGTCTCGTACTGTAATAGGCAATGGGTTTTTGTCTTTCTTGCTCTTTTTGGGTCAGTACTGCTGTGGCAACCCCCCCTTTTTCTGCACAGAACAGGTGGAACGGTTTCTTGTAGTCTGGGAGTCCCAGAGTTGGAGCTGTTTGTAGTGCTTGCTTAAGTCCAGTGAAAGCTGATTCTGTCCCTGGGAACCACTCAATTTGGTGTCTTCCTGCTTTATTTATGCACAAATCTCTTAGTGGCCATGCCATATCTGCATAGTCTCAAATCCACTACCTGCAGTACCCCGTCATTCCTAGGCATCTCTGCATTTCTTTCACCGTTCTAGGTACCATCGTGATTGCTTCAATTCGTTCTGCTGAAATACTTTTGCTCCCTTTCTTAAGAGTATGACCCAGGTACTGCACTTGTTCTTGACAAAACTGTAACTTTGATTTGGATACTTTGTGGCCTTTTAGTGCCAGTTCTTGTAACAGCCTCTTACTCTCCTCTTTGCATGCAGTCATACTTGGGCTGCATAGGAGAAGGTCGTCCATGTACTGGATGAGAATGCTTCCCCCCTTTGGCGCAAAGCCAGCTAGGTCATTTCTGACCATTCGATTGAACAGGCTAGGGGATTCTACATATCCCTGAGGCAGTCTTTGATAAGTGTACTGTTGCCCCCTGTATGTGAATGCAAACAAATACTGGGACTCGGGGTGCACTGGGATTGAGAAAAACAGTGAACATAGGTCTATAACTGTGCAGTGGGTTGTATCACTTGGGATGTTAGTTAACCTCTCGCTGCCAAATGCCCCCTAGCAGTAACGCGGGTGTTACAGAAGTTATTAAATTATACATTTAATTAATTTAATGATATATAATAAACTGCTCACCTCAATATTTTGATTAAATGTCCTTAAGCTATATCCATTCCTTCTGGGAAAGTGGTTTTTAATCCCAAATGTCGAGTTAAAACTTGGAACGTTGGAAACTCCGACCTAATTCCCAAACATGTATTGCAGCTTGATGTCACACCATAAACAATGTGCTGGTAAACTGTTCTGCTTAACTGTATTTCACAAAACTTTGTTATACCTTTAGGCTTCAAGAAAAACTACTTTAAAACTTTCATACGGCTGTACATGATTTTTTCCAATTTTAAACCAACTTGTGCTTTTCTGCACTTCATCACGAGTAGTTCGGCTGTGTTCAGTGTGGCGTTGTAAAACTCAGCCAGTTTCTGGAGTACCAATCCCGTGGCTTATTATATTTTAGCCAAAGGGGTTTTGTACTTGATTGCAGAGTTTTCACAATAGGCCTATCTGAAGTGGGAAAACTGGCATCAACCCACCTCCACTGCGAGTATTATTTGGTTTCCATTGGGTTTTTAAACTGTCTATGAAATATTCCAGCCAATAGCAAAGACTCTTATCTTTCAGACAAGCCCCCATTCAACAAAAAGCCTTCGGAAGTCACGTAGATACGGCTCCGTGTAAGAGGAGGAGGCATCCGGGCATAATTTTCGTACCAAGATGGCGCAGAGTGTTTTTGGCTTGTAGCAGCTAGCTACATTCCGTTTAGCAAAGCATAATTCATTAGGTAACAGCTGCTGTTCACCTTTTTACTTTACAGTCTCTTTCATACAGTTTTTGGTTAGTTATGTCTAGGTTATTCAGGCGTTTCTCCATGCAGCAGGTCCTAGCGCAAAGATGTTTTTGCGATCTTGTCTCAGTGACGCTGAGTGGTGTAAGGTCACAGATTCTTTTGCCGGTATACCAGTGCGAATTCACTGTTATGTATAAAACAAATCCCTCTGAATTAAATGAATATAGCTAACATTACTATATTGTAACAATGGCAAGCTAGCCAGCAAAATTCTATTTGTGTCTGAGATGAGTTTTTCTGAGTTTCCTTTGAATGAAATGGTGTCTGAAGTGTTTGTTTAGTAATTATTGTTCCACATGAGCTCTGTATGCAGTACAGCAGGCTGTGCAGGTAAACGAATGAGCAATTTATGCATGACGTAACATTAGGGAGAGATAACATGATGATGAGTTTGTTGTTGATTATTATGCAGGGGTTTATTTTATCTAGGAAACTGGTGGACATTTGATTTTATATCCCGTTTGCATATCCCCGGACTAATTTCTGGCTAATGGGGCTCTGGTGGAATACAAGATTCACTGTGCTGCTAGATGACATGGGTTTGGAGAGCTTTTTGGGGACCACGGCTAGGCTAGTTAGTTGTGTATTATGAAACACACCAAAAACACATCTAAAAATGAACTTTTCTTGCCAATACTGACAAATTATCAAATTTTATTGTAAAACTTAAAAAATAAATAATTTTGAGACTTTACTGGAACCTTTCCATTTTGCACAATTTGTGCCAACTTTAGTAACCAAAATGGTTCACCTGAAATAAAGCTGTAGAATTTTAATGGTTTGAGATATTGACACCATATTGTTAGCAGAGATAGGCAGCATATTGTGGAATCACAAAGATGAGTTATTTCCTCCATAGCTCTTGTAGCTCATCAGGTAAAAAATGTGAAATTTGAATGTAGCTACCCGTTTTTTTAGTTTTTTCACAATTTCTGTACATAAATTGTTGTAATTAAGTAGCAAAAAGTGTATGTATAATAATTCTGACTGGTTAGTCATAATAGTGTAGTTCTCTGTTTTAATAAAAGCTATGAACCATATTTGTAGCCTTTACAGTTTTTGAGATGAACAGCTTTGTTGGTCACTAGTGAAAACAGGCGAGAAATGGTATATTTTGCCCTTGGTCGGAAGAGGTTAATATGGTTGAGGGATCGGGTACAATTGGGTAGTCTGCAATTACTTGGTCATTGAGTGGTCTGAGGTCTTGTACCATTCTCGATTTTCCTACCGTTTTCTTAACTGGTAAGATTAGTGTGTTGCATGGGCTGGTTGTAAGGTATATCACCACAGCTTTCAGAAGGTCTTGTATAGTGGTGCTAATTCCTACCTCTGCGTCCTTGTTCAGGGGGTATTGACGGACCCGGGGTCCCATCATGCCTGGTTTCAGTTGTATCTTCACCTGTCCAGCTGAACATATGAGTCCGATGTCGTGCCCCGCTTCTGCCCAGAGTTCTTTTGGGACATCCTGTAGGTACTCTTCTTGTTCTTCTGCGAGCGTCATTATTGCTTCCACTTCCAGTGTATGTTTCTCCATGCATACTGGAGGCTTTAGGTCCAATGATAAGAACCAATCTGTGGGGCAGACACCATTCAACAATCCGAGTATGTTAGTAGGGAGGTACTGCTGCTGCATCATTCTTTTTACCATCGGTCCAATGTCTTTTGCTTCAAATCCTGGTTGACACCCAACGTTACATGGGGAGTTGCTGTGTCCCCCATCATGTACCATTGCTGTGTTTGTAAGTTCTTCTGTCCCAGAGCTATCATAGCCTCGACCCCTTCTTCTCCTATGTAGATGCCTCTTGTGTGTATCACTCCCTGTTCTTCTCCCGTCGGGTCGAAGAATAAGGTCATGTGGAGCTGATCCCTCATTTCTGTCTTACTGATACTTTCTTTCAGTACCGGGCATGTTCTTGTCCATAGCTTCCAATATTCATTCAAATTATTTTCTTGCGGTAACTGTCCCCAGTAGACTACTGGGCCACCCTGTTCCTTGTTTAACATGTCCATCACATATTGTCCAGATGATCCAGGAAAGGTTCAAATCAGCCCTTGAGGCGTGCATGAAATGGTGGCATTCAATTTGCACAGCAGATCCCTTCCTAGCAAGTTTACGGGTATGTTAGGGGTATATAGGAGTCTTGCCGCAATTTATTGCTCCCCCACTATCAGTTTTTGCTCTTTGGTGAATGGAACAGTTTGTGTTATCCCTGAAAATCCTTTTGCTTTAATATGATGTGTTGTAAGTTGCAAGTGTGCTCCATCCAGACTAATACAGGAGTGGGTCGCTCCAGTCTCTATTAAAAAGTTGCATGTTTTCCCTCTTATGAGAATATCAATTTGTGGATCATTTGTGGCACCGCTGGATGTTATAGATAGCATTTCCCTTGCCTCACACTCTCCCTATGCCCCTAGGGGTGTGGGATTCTCAGGGCATCCCTATTGATTCTGGTGGGGACTCATCCCCCATTGTTGTTGTGGCTGCCATCCCTCCTGCTGCTGCCCATACGTGTTTTGCTGTGGGGACTTGGGGTGAGGGTGGGGGTGCCTGTATCTGCTGTGTTATTTTGTAAATAGTGTATCTCAACAAAAACCTTTTCAATGTACAAAAATGCCAAGTTACTCACGCATAGCCAATAAAGCTAGGCCTGGTGTTGAAAGTATTGGTATCAAAATTAGGTCAAGTTACAAAAACAATATTGCCTATCGTAGTTTACATTAACTCTATACACTTCACCCCTAGTGGTTGAGACGTATCCGTCTCAATTACAGTATTCATGTTTGTCTGAAATTATAAACTACAGCTTTAAGAAAACCCTGGAACCTTTGACGCAGTATTTCTTAAAAGGGTTGCCGCTTGCGAAAACCTCAGCTTCTCCAGTTACACTGCAGTGCCATAAAATAGGAGGATGCTATTAATAGCCCAAAGCACTTACGACCCTCCTCTCGCCACAGCCACAGACTGTAAAATGCATAAAATGCACCGTTTATACACGCTAAGAAAATAATGTTCACGTATAGAAACAATATTTTTTTAAAACGTTGTACAAATGAGCATTCGTCATTTTCCCTTGCTTACTGTACTATATACAGTACCTGAAGCACTTTCGGTTTAGAAGACGAAAAAAAATTTTCTCCAAAATCTCTCGTATAAATATGTTTAGGAAACCAAGTACTTACCAGTATTCTCAGCTACAGCTGTTTTCTGATTAACCCTGAAGAGTTTATCTTGTTACATTTCGCCAAAGTCCCGTACAGTCGACATTTCCACAGTGACCACCTGTCGCACTGAAATACGCAGAAATGTGTTGCTGTTGTGTAAATACACACAAACTTGTGTACGTTTTAAAAAAAAACGTATTTAAATACATTAGGCGATCTATGTTATGGTTATTATATATATACTGTATTGGGATGGCAGGTATGCCATCCTCCAAGTTACGGCTTGGCGGGGCATGCCCCATACCTATACAGCAGAGAGAGTTTGGGACTTTTCAGGGTTTCTCTCAGCCCTTAAAAACATTAACTTCTGTATGTTCTGACCTCATGTAACCACACGGCATTCAGATACAACTTCACACATCCACACAATAAAGCCCCAAACTTGGGTTATTTTGCCGTTTTTCTCCTTCTTCTTCCTATTTTTCCTGCCAAACTGCCTGCCTCCGTCCCGATGTTATCCAATGGGGAGAATTATTCTTTGAGGGTATGGTCCGTATACCTGCTCATCAAGCTTATCGCCCAATAATAACACTTCATACTAATGGTTTTTAATGTCAATATAGCTAATGGCTTCACTCTTTCCAGGAAGCTACTGCGCCCTAATGGTCAGAGTTGCTGTCTCTGACATAGAGGATTGTTGGTTCAAGCCCAGCAGGGCACATGCTTACTTTCCACAAAAACAAATGTGCAACTGTTAAGTACTTTTCATTTATTACACTGTTATTATTTTCACATTAACACATTAACGTATTTTTATTGCAAAGGCAAAAGAGGTTTCCAATATTAACTGTTCAATGTTTCACTTGTATTTCACTTGTACTATATCACACCCTCCCCAAACCGGACGCTCGCTCTTGTCTGGTTTTGGGAGGGTGTTACGCTCTGCTCTTGCGGTCATGAGTGACTGAAGTCCGAACCTCAATGTACCCTTGCCTCGGCCAACATTTCTTTATTCATTAATTTCTTCACTTCAGCTCTGTTCACTTTATCCTTTTCACACATAACACAATGTCACCATAAAATTAACTACTAGGAAAATTAAGAATTTATAATAATACATTAAGAATCGACGATAGCCTACTATAAGGTGCAATCCCTTAAGACATCGGATTTATAAACCTCCAATTCCCCAACCATATCTGATTCATGGTTAGTCACTTCAAAAAAATTACTATAGCCTCCGAGCATTGCTCTAGTCTACGCTACTCTGCAGACAATGTAGCTTACTGCAAACACGTTTAATTATAATAATAATAATATGAAGAAGAATAATCTCTGGTAAGCTACTTTCTTTGTAGTATCTATTGTTTTCTTTCTGGCTAAGATGGTTAGCGTCAAGTCTTAGTATTGCGAGAGACGTGGGTTCGTACCTCGCCTGGTTGATATTAAAGTGTAATTTCATTTTGGACTCAAACAGTGTGCACATGCTCTGGTTTTCTCATGCAATAATGTTTTTTTTATTGCAAAGGCAAAGACACGTTTACAATATTAACTGTTCACTTGTAGCCTGTTAGTTAAACAATTCAGTCACTGGACACCATGACAGTAATGCAATGGGCTAGCTAACGTTATGGAAACAGGCATCCCATGGCCATTTGTCAAGCAAAGAAAAAAGTTTCAATGCAGAATATCATCTGGTTAACATCGTGTTCTTGCATTAATGTAAAACAATTAATTCTATAAATAACTGTGCCAAATAACTAAGCTTGTTAGCCAACGTTAGTTTTGCCAGAGAAACATCAGTCAGCTGCTAGTCAGGAAGCAGGTACAAGCTAGGCTACGACGAAGCAAATCAACATGCCTTACATCCATTGCACTACAGAAAACTAAACTAAACCTAGCTACATGGTCCGGTACCAAAATATTGTTAGACTACACTACCGGGAAAAGGTATTATGCTGTGCTTATGAAGTTCGGCAGCTCATAGCCCAGACATGGAAGCTTGGAGTTACGCATCCGACAAGCCAGTGTTGAATAGCCTAACGTTGTTTCTATAGAATACTAATACGCCTATTTTACAACTGTATTTCCATATTTTAGGCTGTATGTATTTCTTTCATACAATGTGTTTGCATCTAGCCTATTGTGCATGCACGTCTCCATATAGACTTGGTTAATTAATTTACATGCTTCTTCATGATCCATAGTTCAGGTGGTGCTGTTCATTGTATTTCATTAGACATTAAATACAGCTCATCTACAAACTCTTTTAATGTAATTGTGGGCTATCGCTAATAGGAGAAATGTTATAATTCTCGTCAGTAGAGGGCGTTATGGTTACGCGAATGTCTGCATGCATTTATTTGGAATGCATGTACTATTCTGTATGCATGTCTCTCGATGTCACTATGTTCATGCATTGTTCATCATTAGTTAGCTACCAAAAATAAGCGATATCTGAACAAAAACGTCTCCGAAGTAAAAAAAAAAGTAAAGTTACTCACGCATAGCCTACAGAGCGCTGTCTATAAGTCCTTAATTCCAACTTGCAAAAACTAGGCCTGCCTTTAAAAGTATTGATATCAAAATGTGGCCAAGTTACAACTAACAGTATTGCCTGTCGTAGCTCACAATAAATAAACTAGCTCTATTCTAAAGCAATGCTATCCAAACTTTTCTAAATTATTTAATGCAACTTGGCCCTGTGTTTCTTCATCTTACCATCTCAAGAGAATGTGGTCAATGAAACTGTATGTTCCACATCAAACTGCAAAATGAGAATAATTTATAGTGGAAATACACTGATACAGATGTGTTGCACTTAGAAATTAAATAGAAAAACAACACTATAGGGCATGTTTGAATAATTGTCTGCATCCACTGCTTTGGGTCTATGAAAAGCACAGAATTAATTAAAATGTATTAATATTATTGTTATTATTATTATGTATTATTGATTTATTTATTTGGAATATTTGGATTTCTATCAAAACCTGTGTGGTCCTACAGAGCATAGATATCCTTGTGTTCACAAAATTCTGTTTTCAAATATCACAACTATTATTATGTTAAGAAAATTAGTACTATTACTTATTTTCCATCATCTGACCCACAAACATGTCTGGATACGTTTGTAAAAATGCTATATGTACGCTATTTAAAAAATATTACTTATTTTTATCTGCATTTATTTATTCATCCCCCCTTTCTCTATTGTACATGATGTTTCTTGATATAAATGTCTGCTTGTGAATTGTAAAGAAATCTGTAGCAGCAGTTAACATTTTAAAACCTGTACATTTTCTAAAGTAAACTTGCCAACAAAGTATAACCATATCCTTTCTGGAGTGTAATTATCCATCAACTGTTAAAAACATTAATTGAAATCATATGTTGTTCCATGAGGCACAATCTCTTCATATGCTAAGATGAAGAAACACAGGGCCAAGTTGCATTAAATAATTTAGGAAAGTTTGGATAGTATTGCTTTAGAATAGAGCTAGTTTATTTAGTGTGAGCTACAATGGGCAATATTGTTAGTTGTAACTTGGCCACATTTTGATATCAATACTTTTCAAGGCAGGCCTAATTTTTGCAAGTTGGAATTAAGGACTTATAGACAGCGCTCTGTAGGCTATACGTGAGTAACTTGGCTTTTTTTTTTTTTTGTTCAGATGTCACTATTCTGAAATAAATGTATTCTGTTGCAAATTTCTGAATGATACAGCTTCTTTGTCAATTTGAACTTTAAACCATGGATGTTTAGGGAATATTTTTTGAGATATTGACATTTAAATAAAACTAGTAGAAACCAGGTGTATATTGCCTCTGGAGGGCCAAAGTAAATAGAGTTAACCCTATCCACACTGGCCCCCTAGTGGTAGTCCTCGACGTCCCAATTAACAGTATTCATGTTTGTCTGAAATTATAAACTACAGCTTTAAGAAAGCCCCGGAAATTCTGACGCAGGATTGTTTAAAAGGGTCACCGCATGTAAAAACCTCAGCCTCTCCAGTTGCACTGCAGGCCAATAAAACAGCAGGGTGCTATTAATAGCCTAAAGCACTTCTTCAATACAGACATTAAACCATGGATGTGCAGTGAATATTTTTTTAGATATTGACACTTAAATAAGACTAGTACTTAAATACTACTTAATTAGTATTCGGTGCATCAACATAATGTTAATAAGGTTGCGTGCATTTCACATAGTGTAAGCGTTCATAGGTGGCTCAATCATGTTTTATGTTTTGCATATTTGCCATGTTAGAATAGTTGCCAGCATTTTCCTGATGGTGAAATATTATTTTATTGTAAACTTATCATACATAATATAGACTATGGAATATTAGTATCTCCCTGGGCTATACATGTCACTTTGGGCATTGAAAATACTCATTCCAATTTACTGTGTGCTGATTTGTGCGAGTTGAATGTAAAATTTCACTTAAATAAGACAAGTAGATATTGACACTTAAATAAGACTAGTAGAAACTTGGTGAGAATTGCCTGTGGTGGGCCAAAGTTAATAGGGCTAAGATAGCTGAATTCCAAAGCAATGCCCCCCAATCTTTCCTAAATTATTTTAAAGGGTAATTCCACCCAAAAACAACATTAACCTTATTTAACAGATCAAGGCGCAACTAATTAAGTCTCTCTTTGTGGCTGGCCACAAAAAAATTCTGTACTGAGATATTTGAATATAAAGTTGAAAATTCGGTAAAGGTATACATCATTTTAATGCATACCTCTACCACTTCCTCCTTTTTGAAAGAAAGTTTGTCAAGTGGGCGTGTAAATTACATAGACACGTAGGCGGAGCCAGCAAGTGAAAAAATGCTCCATGACCGTCTGTCACTGTTCTGAGTACCGTGGTAGGGACACATCGTAGATCAAGCTAGCTATCATTGCTATTTTATTATAATGTCAGAATGATAGGCTACATTATTTCCTAAAGATGTTTTGGGAAAGTAAACCAAACAGGACTCTGTGCTGTCGGTTACAGATTGGACAAATGATAGCCTACAACTCAGTGGCCTCCGGTCTCATTCCCTGACATCTTCTGCCTTATTGAATCACACCCGGTAAGAACATACCAACTACATTATGAACAATGACCATGAAAACTAGACTAATATTAGCGAGCTGACTATAATCGAATGGTTTCACTTTGAACATACGATTACAGAAGCAAAGTTAACGCCTTTAAACAAAGGTGCAAATCCGCGTTTTTTAATCTGTTTGCCATGCAGTAGCTAGACACACATCAGTTTTTTGCCATTTTGAAAATTGCACTGTTTTAAATATAGCCTAATTACTAGATTTAGTCGTAGGTGAAAGGCTTCTGTTTTGAGCCTGAATACACTGAACACACTGCCAAATAGGACTGCTGCGACTGCTTCCCGGTAGCAAACATTTCCATTTCAGTTAGAATTGCGGTAGTTACCACATGTAGGCTAGCTATACCACTAGTTTACCTCGATTAAATGTTAAAGGTTAACATTAGAGGACAGGGATAAGAAATTAATAAATGTTTGAATTTGTTGTGTTTGAACTAGTATGTGCAAGGCGAGCAGTAAAATGTAAAATTCCCAGTCCCTCCACTCCGGTCGTAACGTTATTCAGTATGACTGGCGTTGTCTGACACCACCCATAAACTATCAGCACTCTTGCCAAGAGTCTTGGCTATTGTAGTTCAGAGTAAACCAAGTACATGTACCTGGTACATGCGCAGTAGTTTGGGGCTATATCTCTGCTCTCACGACAGGTAGGAAGTTGTCTGAGAGCTCATTTTAATCAGGAGGAGAGCTACTTTTCTACAAATAAAACATAATTTTGGGTGGATTTACCCTTTAACTTGGCCCTGTGTTTTTTCATCTTACCATCTGGAGAATATGTAATTGTAAGTAATTATATTACAAGTATTACTGCTTGTAATATTTCAGTTATGTATGTTTTTTCACTCCCCTACTCTTTTGTACCATATGTTTGATATTGTTATTTTTGCATTTTGAGTGCATTTCACATCCTGTAGTGTAAGTGTTCATAGGGGGCTCAGTCATATTTTATGTTTGATGCACCAATTTGCCATGAAGATAGAACAGTTGCTAGAATTTTCCTGATGGTGGAATTTCAAAATGGTTCTTTCCGGGCCTGGAAAAGTGTTGGAAAAAAATAAAATACAAAAGGTTTTGGAAAAGTCATGGAAATCAGTTTCATAAATCTTTTCATGTTTTTCATTTACACTCAGTTTAAAATGATTCATATACTTTTAAAAAAAAAAATCATGTAACGTTAAAAATATAAGCAGAAGTGAGACCCTTCTACTGTTGCGACAATGAGGGAATGCTCTACCCTTTTATTTAAAAAGCTTTGTGTTCATTTTATAATGACAGAAAATGCTAAAATTCTGCAAACAACTTATTTAGTCTAGTTGAATTATATGAAATATACTTTACTGGCATGATCTGTTTGAATAACAATAATGCCAAAGTAAACAATTAACAGTTAACAGCTATAAATTAACGTTAGTCATTAGTCCAGCATCAGAAATATACTACGGGGCAGGAAGGGGCAGGAAGCGCAGGGGCAAAAAATGTAATATTCAAATTAATATTAATTCCTGTTTATCAACTACTATCAAACGCAGCTAAAACAGTTGTAAGTCAATTCACATATGACTTACGTAAACCGGCTCCGACGCCAAACCGTTGTATAGCCTACGCCATTGCTTGTTCCTCCTCTCCAACCTTGGCTTGACTTTGAACGTTCTCATTATTACACAATGGACTGCTTCAACTGGTACAACCTAATAAATTTGTGAGTAGTGCTCCGCCTCCGATTCTGAATGAGAATAATGAAAAAGAGGAAACGCAGCTAGCCTGTCAAAATTACCAAAATAGAATTTTGATTGGATTGTAATCAAGAATAAATGTTCTGCAAAGCTTGCTGTGCCTACCCTACCCCGAGTGACACTACCCTGTCAGGCTACCCTGTGGACACCACCACTGGCGATTTTGTGAAGGGTAGTGAGAATCTTGAGGATTATGTGGCTTTTTGGCAGCAGGCCACTAAGCAACATGTCCACCTAAGCTGAGTTATGATTTAGAAATGGTTGAATTATATTTGTATATAACAGTTATCTCCGTAGTCATTGCAATCCAAATATTCAGCCAGTTGTACCAATGGATAAACTAGTTAAGTCAGCCAATATTGGCAACAAAAGTAGTTACTAATAAAAAAGTGGCTGACAAATGTCTGGCTAAATCTGAAACTGGACTTTATTCAAAAGAATCGTCATGAAGCACATCTGGTGTGACATTGTGTTTCCGAATTGATGTCGAAAACAAAGCTGTTTGTTTTAAAGTATTTTGTCAACATTACAGCTAGAGTACGCAACTTAAAAAATATATATATATCGGGGAACGGTCTTGCTTTGTTACTAGCGGTCATAGCAAGAACTGCTGTGAGAGAAATCCAGCACCATACACTGTGTTTATACCCTCAAATTCTGCATTCTGAATTTTTGTTTTCAGAACAAAGTGGCACATGACATAAACCAATCAAAGAGATAGACCGGTTCATGTTGAACCAATCAACAATGAGATTGAACTTGCACATTCACCAGCTAGACACCACCAATAATGGCGGAGAAGCAACCCGTTACACCGGCACTATTTTACACAAAGAAAAAGGAAAGGGATTTGGATAAAGCATGCTCGAAAACCAGAGTAAACAGGTCATAGCTAATTTTAGAAGTTGCCGAGATGTTCGGGAGTGGATTGGTTTAAAGACAGACGTGGAGCTCCCATTGTTTCTACTGGTCAGGTAGGCTAGGTCAAAAGTTTCAACACTAACTAATTTACCAGTGGACTTTCTGCTTGCCAGCCAATTGTAATTACTTGTAATGAATAGTAGCTAGTTTCCTATTGTAGTTAATGGTTACACAGGGACATTTTGGCTTTCTGATCATGAGACTGGGCCCCCTGCGGAGTCATTCAGAATTAATACTCCTGATCAACTGAGGCACAATGGAGTGTCTGTCCCCTTCTTTATGTGACGTTGAGATGAACACAGACTGCTTGATCGATCAGGCACCGGGTCGGGCAGAAACTCCCCCCTCTTTTGAGAAGGAGAGAGGGGACCCAAATTTAACACAGACATGATTGGAAATGGCTGATACATCTGTATTTATTGATGGTTCCAATGAAATGAGCCAATCTATTGTATGGGTGCCCTAAAGCCATCTACCAATTGGGATAAAAGGAATTTTGAGCATAAAAACCCATGGGACTTTACCAACATGGCGCTGGTGGGAAAGACGCAGTCTTACCCCTACCAGAAGCACCACTGAACCCGGATGGCTCTGATGGTAAAGCCGCTGTCTTACGTCTACCAGACGCTCCACTGAAACAAGAACGGACTTCGCCGCGTTTCCCAACCTGCATCTCGCCTTATCACCGAGACAGAGTTAGCCTGCCACCGTCCACAGAATAAACCAAGCTGGTTTATTTATCAACAGCTGTTTTGAGGACACGTTCCTACAAACTGTTCCTCTACTGTCTCCCTTGCGGCCGGACCCAAGTGGAGACCTGTGCACGTCCATGGCGACCTGACTTCGGTGAAGAAGTCTCCAGGATTCCACACACCTGCCGGGACCTTGGACCAGCTGATGAGCTGACATCACTTACAGAATCGGGACTGGCTTCCCTTTGTTACCGTTAAGTATTGAAATGCATTTTTATTTAGCACTGACATCAATTGATAGGCTAGCATAAAAACTGTAATACCCAGTTGAGGTCATTTTACTGCTGGTTCCTACTGTTGTTTGTATTTTCTTTTGCTATGCGCGTTTCGGTCGAGAATAGCTAATTTCCCTCACCTTGTAGTTTTACACTGTTAAAACTTTATGGGCCCTATCTTTGCGATCTTGGCGCTTAGTCTAAGCGCATGGCGCTAAGTCCATTTAGGGCGTGTCCAAGTCCACTTTTGCTATTTTAACGGCGTGTTTTTTGGGCGCTAAGCACGGCGCAAGGTGCAACTGGGCTGAACCTAGTCTCTTCATTAATTATAGGTGTGTCTTGGGCGTGACATGCAATAAACCAATCAAAATGTCATATCCCATTCCCTTTAAAAGCCTGCTTTTCCACCTTGGTGGATTGCTTATGATGGCGAAACAGACATGCTCGTGCGTGTTTAGTGCGATCAAGGAATAGGCTATATGGATCAGTAGCAGTAGTAGTATTATCAGTTCCAGGTAATTCCTGACAGTGCTGTTTACAAAATATATGCTGTTAAGTTTCGTTAAAAGCACCTGCAACAGCTGAGAATAAGCGACCAATTGCTTCCTTCTCACCTTAGAAAACGCCAAATTAGCCTGCTTGTTTAACAAATTTCGTTTGATTATGCAATGAACTCATGGTCAAGCTTCATCCGAAGTTCAATTTAGATTAATTTAGATTAATAACATTAATAACATAACTAACGTTATTTTCCCTTAATGATGACACTAAATACAACAAATCTGTCAGGTTGGCAACCCATAGGTTCAGCATATTTTCCCTTGTTTTATAATGTCCTGCTTATGGAAATGTGACCAACCTGTTTTACTGGTAGCGTAATACTTTAAAACGATTCACTTTCCCAGGAAGACCGTGAAAAGTGCGATGTACAGCAGGGGAAACAGACCTGCTCTTGTAAAGCGAACATGCAGATAATGGAATAAAAATTAATTGTAAATTAATTGTGTAACAATTTGTTTCTAATTAGACACTTAGTTCTCTTTAAAATCTTTTGTTCAGTTATGGAATAACAGGTGAAATCAGCGGGGTTTTAATAAGCTGAGGGTATGGAAACCTTGTCACTGTAATTTAAAAAATATGAAGGACGAAGAATAGCTAAGGTTAGGCTACAATTCAGTTAACATGATGACATTTATCTCCGTTTTTTAACCATAGTCTATCGAAAAAACATTATGCACAGCGAGTCCGCTGTAGCCTAGGCTATTTGAAAAACAATAAAAGCAATATTCACTGGACAAGGTTTTGAACTTTTTTCAGTCACAAACCATTCTATTTAGCCTACTTACAGGCTGTATTCCTAGATAAACAGAGCTGTATTGTAATGACATCTGAAGCGCATTTTCAGAACGCAAATATCCGTCTATTGCAGTACGCAAGTTTTCCATTGAATGACAATTCACGCATTAGGTGCAAAGACAATTTGCGCATTAGGCTTGATAGCTATAGGTGTTATCAGCTCCTTTTTAATGGATAGCCATTGTCCCGTACCATCGCACATCGCCTGGATGTTGATGGAGTGGGCTGAGAGCAATGTAATGTGGCATTGTTTCCCTTCGCTGAGGGAAAGGTATGTGGACCTATGGAACCTTTTATTATTATGCATTTTTGATATAGCCTACACAATAATAATATTTCACATTGTGATCTAGATATTTTAGTCATGCTTGTGCACGCCCCTGTATGTAACAGACAGGAGGGTATGCGCGTTGTGCACACGCCTATGTAGACGCACTTATATGCGCCGTTAAAATAACATGTAAACAACTGCGACATGACTTTAGACCAGGTTTGTGGTGGTTCTAGCGCAAGCGCTTTCTGCTGGCTCAAGATAGCAATACGCCAAAAAGAATCCTGGCCACTCCTCATCTTAAGACCAACACGCCCAGTTCACTTGTGATGGCGCAAGAATACATGCTAGTTAAAGGACGTAAGCGTTAGGCGTTATTATGGACCTAGCGCCGGGTGTAAGATAGCAAAGACACTTGCGTTTGGGTTAGCGCCGCTTTGCGCCGGGTGTAAGATAGGGCCCTCTATGTATGAGACTGATAAAACGAGCTAACCACAAAATATAGTTTAGCATGTCATTAACCCATAACACAAACTAACCTTTATTAATGGTAGGACTGTTAGCTTCTATATTTAGCCATCACATAATTATAATTTCCTCTGATTAAGATTAAGTCATAGAATATATTCCTCATGTTATATCAACAAGACTGAGCTGCTCTTCATGCCATACAAGACCTCCCCGCTTCTAGACCAGTCCATCACTGTCTACGGAACCATGGTGACCGCCTCCCGCTCTGCAAGGAACCTGGGGGTGGTCCTGGACGACCATCTGGACTTCAAAGAACACATCAGGGCAACAGCACGGTCCTGCAGGTTCCTCCTGTACAACATCAGGAGGATTCGGCCGTACCTGACCACCTACTCCGCCCAGCTTCTTGTCCAGACCATCACATCACGTCTGGACTACTGCAACTCCCTTCTCGCAAGCCTACCAGCCTGCGCCATTCTGCCCCTACAACGGGTCCAGAACGCAGCTGCTCGGCTTGTGTTCAACCTCCCGAAGTTCTTGCACATCACCCCCCCTGCTGAGGTGGTCACAGGCTGCCGGTCGTGGCCAGGATCCGGTTCACAGTTCTGACCCTGGCCTACACTGCAGCCAAAAGGTCAGGCCCCTCCTACCTACAGGACTTAATCCAGCACTACGCTCCTGCTCGACCACTTCGCTCTGCTGCTGCAGGGCGACTTGTACTTCCCTCCCTCCGTGTTAACGGCTCCCGCTCGACCCGACTGAAGAGCTTTTCCACCCTAGCTCCCCAGTGGTGAAACAAACTCCCCACACTGCTGTGCTCAGCTGAACCACTGTCTGTTTTCCGTCGTGGTCTGAAAACGCATTTTTTCAGACTCGACTAAACTACCTATATAGGGCCATTCTATAGTACTCGCTTCCTGTGTTTTGCTTGTTTTCTATTTAACTTGTGTTTTTTTTGGGTTCTTATAGTTCAGAATGTATAGCTGACTGTGTACTATTCATGTTCATTACTAGGGATAGCTCCTACGCTGTGAGAAAGTTGTGCTTTGTAGGATCTGCTTTGTAGTTGCGTCAATGACCTTCAATATGCACTTATTGTATGTTGCTTTGGATAAAAGCGTCTGCCAAATAATTGTAATGTAATATTATTGTTTCTATTATTCACATATTCATAGTTGTAGCCAATAAAACATTTTTCCAACCCATTGTCATGTCTACGTTATTTCACTAAGTTGGGCTCTACTGACGTATAGAATTCTAATTGAGTGTTGAACTTAATTCATTCTGAATAAAAGTGACCAAACCTCACTACATAATTGGAGCCTCGTCCGAGGATAGTCAAGACTGAAACGGCCTGGTAATAAACCAGGTTCTACTGACTAAAATACGTACATACATGTTTACTTCCTCTGTCCTTATAACGTCATAGATTGAAACGAGCCAAATTTTTTAAATACATTTGAACGGCATTTCAAATTCGGCAGTGTTTAGTATAAAGCAACTTGACTAAATTCTTTCAAAATGCATTTTGATTGCATTAAAGGGCTGTGTGGTTTATGATTTTGGTTCCACTGTGAACCACTAGCAACGCTATTTAAAGTGTTGCTTTATAAGTAGCAGTCCACTTCCTGTTGAATATGGCTGCTCAATTAACTGAAGCTGAAACTGGTTGCAAAATTTGCGAGTGAGTCTAACCCTGGTTATGCAGAAAAGATAGCTAAATTAGACTTTGCAGCAATAGAAAATCTAACAGCTGCACTGGTTGTTAAATTAATTTCTAGTTTGGCATTGAATTGGGCTAGACAGTTAGAATTGTCCCTGAAAAATCTGAAAAAGGCTCAGAAGCTGTCTGAGAAAGCCGGGAAGTTTAAGGTAGAGCGTGCCGTAGAGAACTGGCTGGGATGTTGGAGACTCAGCGAGTTGAGAACAGTAGCCTGTTAGCCGCAGAATTAGCCGCTGCCAATAAAGTGATTGTCTCTCGAAATGAACAGCTAGCAGAAGTGTTAGTGGATAGAGATAAATCAAAGGTCCAGGTGACTAAACAGGCAGATGATATGAAAACCACTGTGGCAGAAGTGGATACAATGCATGCGCATCAGAGAGCTGCACAGAGATGTAGGTGCATGCAAAGATGCTATATGGCTCTCAAGGCTGTTCAGCCAAAAATAGTTAACCATAGTGTAGGTCCTCGCTGGGAGTAGAGAGGAGAGTTTGTCCTGGGATCCCTTTGCGGAGGGGGGTTCTATGAAGGAGGATGATTTTTCCATCTCCGATTTCGAGTGGGGCAGGTCGTCTGCACCTGTTCCCGGACACCGGAGGTGGTAGGGGCGCTTGAGTTTAGTCTACCCACGGGCGTGCCAACGGAATATTCTGACCTCACTGAGGTCTTTAGTAAACATTGCGCTACCAAATTGCCACCTCATAGACCATATGACTGCGCTATTGAGCTGTACCCGGGTACTGTTCCGCCCAGGGGTTCTCTGTATTCCCTGTCTGTTCCTAGAGCACTCCTATAAAGCAGTACATTGAGGAGTCTCTGGCTCTGGGTTTTTTTTTTTGTTAAAAAAAAGACAGAGGGCTGAGACCCTGTATAGACTACCGGGGCCTCAATGATATCACCATTAAAAACAGGTACCGTCTTCCTCTCATGAATTCCGCATTTGAGCGCTTACAGGGGGCGTCGGTTTTTTTCTAAACTCGACCTTCGCAACGCTTACAATCATGTGCGTATGCGTGAGGGCGATGAGTGGAAGACTGCTTTTAACATGCACCACGGACACTACGAGTACCGGGTGATGCCGTTCGGTCTCACTAGCGCCCCCTCTGTTTTCCAGGCGCTAGTGAACGATGTTTTGAGAGCTGCTGGAGAAATTTGTCTTCGTCTACTTAGACAACAGATGTTTTAATTTTTTCTCCGGATCTCTCATCTCACATCATTTAGTTAGACAGGTTTTGGAGGCGCTCCTTAAGGCTCAACTATTTGTTAAGGCCGAGAAATGCGCTTTCTACACCAGCTCCGTCTCCTTTTTAGGGTTCATTGTTGCGGATGGGAAAGTTCTGATGGACCTAGAAAAAATGTTGGCGCTTAAGAACTGGCCTCCACCTAATTCTGTGAAGCAGGTACAGCGCTTCTTGGGCTTCGAGAATTTTTATCGGAGGTTTATCTGTAATTTTAGCAAGGTAGCCGCTCCCATCCCAGCCCTCACTAAAAAGGCATCTACTCGGTTTCAGTGGAATTCTCGGGCTGAGGCAGCGTTCACTGAACTAAAGAGGAGGTTCTGCTCCGAACCCATTCTTATTACTCCCAATCCCTCCCTCCCCTTTGTGGTAGAAGTTGACATGTCCATTCATCCGCTGGACCACAAGCTTCACTCATGCGCGTATTTCTCTCGTGTTCTTACATCTGCTGAGAGAAATTACGATGTTGGAGATTGAGAGCTGTTAGCGGTGAAATTGGCATTGGAGGAGTGGCGCCATTTACGGTCTGGACCGACCATAAAAACTTGGAGTATATCCAACAGGCAAAAACACGGAATTCTCAACAAGCCCGTTGGGCTTTATTTTTCGCCAGGTTTAATTTTATCCTATCGCCCCGGGTCAAAGAATATTAAACCTGATGCGTTATCACACATTTTTGACCGTTCTGACAAGGAGTCACACCCTGAGTCTGTGGTTCCCAGCTCTCAGATTGTGGCCCCAGTTATGTGGGCCATTGACGCGGCTGTGCAGAGGGCGTTGCGTTCCGATCCCGGTCCAGGTGGGGGTTCGCCCCATTGCTTGTTTGTTCCGTTTGTTCCGAGATCTCGTGTTCTCCAGTGGGGTCATGCTTCTCAATTAGTGGCTCATCCGGGCATTCATCTGACAAAGGAATTTATTTCTCGCCGTTTTTGGTGGCCCAGACTTGAGAGTGATGTGCGGGAATTTGTTGCCGCATGTACTATTTGCGCCCGTAACAAGGGTTTGCGACTTTCTCCCTCGGGTCTCTTGTGTCCACTACCTGTTCCCAGTCGTCCCTGGAGTCACATCGCTCTAGATTTTGTTACCAGCCTGCCAGCTTCTCATGGGAACACGGTTATCTTGGTTGTAATCGATCGCTTCTCTAAGGCGGCACACACTTCATCGCTCTGCCCAAACTGCCATCAGCACCTGAAACGGCTCAGTTAATACCATGTGTTTAGGGTGCACAGCCTACCTCTGGATGTGGTGTCAGATCGCGGCCCCCAATTCACCGCTAGATTCTGGCGTTCCTTTTGTGCTCTGTTGGGGGCATCTGTCAGTCTTTCGTCCGGTTTCCACCCGGAGATTAATGGACAGATGGAGCGCACCAACCAGAGTATGGAGAGCACCCTCCGGTGCCTGGCCGTGGCCAATCCCACCTCCTGGAGTCATTATCTCGACTGAGCCGAATACGCTCATAATACCCTGCGTACCACCTCCACTGGTCTATCTACCCCCCTTGTTTCCTGAGCTGGAGAGAGATGCGGAGGTACCGTCCGCCGGCTCCTTCGTTCGTAGTTGTCGAGCGGTCTGGAAGCGTGTACTCGCATCTCTATTGCACGCTTCGGCCAAACAAAAAGTGGTGGCTGACAGGCGTCGCCGTCCTGCTCCTTCCTACCAGGTGGGGCAACGAGTGTGGCTTTCCACACGGGACCTGCCTTTGCGAGCGGTGTCCCGTAAACTCGCGCCCCGATTCGTGGGACCTTTTAAGATCATTCGGAAACTCAACCCGGTTACTGTACGCCTTCAGTTGCCATTAGTCGTTCTTATTTAAGGTTCTGGGTTATCTGAGAGAGGGAGTAAAGCAAAAATTAAAAGGAGCAGCCTTGTACTGTTAGCGTCTGTTTATGTTTATTTAGTTGTTTCTTTAATATGGATCAGGTAATCAAGTTTTTGCAGATTTATTTGCAAGTTTAGTTTTTCTTTTCACGGTTTGTTTAGAGTAAGGTAAGCCCTGGGTTCTGTGACCCATTGCTTGGTCAGCCTAGGAGCTTATGTAAGGGGTTGGGTTCGGAGAACCAGACGCGACTGAAAGGGGATCTGAAAGTTGTCCCACAAAGCGTGAGAAACAACCACTAAAGAAGGAAAAAGAAATCTGCGAACGGAGGAGAGAAATAAACAGGAAGGGAATATAACTACCGGCGTACAGCCAAAATATAACAACTCAGATAAGTGGGCGAGAACTCGGTTTCGAACAGAGAAAATTAACAAATAAGCGAAAAGAATCCCGGCATAAGACAAACCAAAAACTACCCCAAATAACAGGGCGAAGCTCGAAGATTCGAGCAGAGAAAAAAAAAGGACAGAATAGCCTCTAGCTCAATAACGGTCAAAGAGCTCAAAAATAAAAGGCAAACGGAAACGAGGCGAAACCAAGGTACTATCTCAACAGAGATAGGGGAAAGAAAACCAAGGAAGCAAATGAGTGAGAAGGAAAACGAAAACTCTAAAAGGAAAGAGAACTCCTAACTCACTAAGGCAGACCCCACGTGTACTTTTAGCAAACGCAAAAGAACAAGTGTTCACCAAATCCTATACCATCGTTACCTGGCTTAGCATGGCAAGAATGACACAAAAGTGCAGACAGGAAGACGCAGTGCTTATAATCTCCACAGAAGAGGGGCGTCAACCTACAGAACCGTGACAGCTTATGCTTTTCTTGTTCTTTTTTCGCTGAATCCTTTTCTTGTTAGTCACTTTTGTGTTTCTTTTTTATGATAAACAAAATAAAATAGTTAATTTACACCTTTTGAATTGCATTTTTTTTTTCTTTTTCCTGCCAATTTCATTATCAAAAATGCCCCATGCCCTCAAAGAATAATTCTCCACTTTGGATAACAAGTGAAGCTGATATCTGCCCAGTGATGTTGTTTAAAATACAGTAGACCAACATACCTACAGAACTGTAAATCCCTGATAGTGTAGAGAGCTGAAGTTTGGCTTGGTGGTGCTCATTTGAATTTCCTGTCTTTTGCGGCCTTTGACCAAGCCAAACGTAGTTTTTGTTATTAATTCCCAGGGTTTTTTGTCCAGAAGGTGTCCATTTCTTAAAAAGATTTAATCATCATAACTATTGTTACACATCCACTTGAAAGTTGAATAAACATAACTGAAGATTACACAATCACTAGAAAATGTACAGCTACATACCACTAGAAAGTTCAATCATTGTGCCAAGAGAGCACCTTGAGAGACCAGAATAAGACCAAATAACATTACAAATATCATAACATAGCCTATAACATAACATTAAATATTTCGTAACACATTGGAAATAAAAATCTGAATCATGACAAACAACTACAGATACATTGTAGTTTTTACATTTACCAAAATTCTGCTTAGTTTTAACCCCATTAGCTTTGGTCCACGAGAGGCAATTTTCATTTAGCTTCTACTCGTCTCATTAAAGTGTCAATATCTCAAAAACTATTCACATCCATGTTTAACTCTATTTACTTTGGCCCTCCAGAGGCAATTTCCACCTGGTTTCTACTAGTTTTATTTAAATGTCAATATCTCAAAAAATATTCCCTGCACATCCATGGTTTAAAGTTTGAATTGAAGAAGAAGCTGTATCATTCAGAAATTTGCAATTTGAAGTGGTGTACAATTCTTCCAAGCGTATAATTTTTCTCGCCCGCTGCCGCGTCCGTCACTTGAACAGGACAAATAACCAATCACTGCTCAACTACAAGCGGGAAGTTGAGCAATGTCCAATCAGATAACACTTTTGTTGTGCATGTTTATGAAAAGACAAGGTCTGCGTCCCAATATTTTTCACTCCTCTCCTACAAGGAAGTATGCAAAATAGCCTGTACGTTTCAAGTATTTGCATATACAGTATACAATGTACCTGACATTGCGGTTTGCGTCGAGACATTAATTAATATGTAACCATTAATATGTCATTAAGATGTAATCAGCAACATTAGATTAAAAAAAGATCAGTTTCCGGGGCACGGAGGAGATGAGGTGGTAGTGCTTCACTCCCCACCTCCTTTCCTCCACTCGTCTCCTACCTGGAAATATGAAAACTATCTGTACCTTTAAATGTTTCAAGTACAAGTAGTTGCATGTACAGTATACAATATACCTGACATTGCGGTTGGCATTGAAACATTAAGTAATATTAAACAATTCATATGTAATTAGCAATATTAGATTAGGACACAAAGATCGGTTTCTGGGGCATGGAGGGGAGGAGCTGGTAGTGGAGGAAAGGAGTGTACATTTTTCGAGTATTGGGACGCACCCAAACTACCTTTTTGAACCTATCCGTGGTCCGTAGTTAGCAATCGCGCAACAACTTCAACAAATACATTGAAAATTATGACACCACAGCGTATAGTCGACACAGTTCAGTGCTAGTAGCTAGCGAGATGTACAAGTACAGTCAAGCAGTGGACCCGGAAGTGGGGAAAATTATAAACTGGAAAGAATTGTACGCTACAACGGGACTAAAATAACGGAGATACTCCGGTAATAATTAGGCTACATTACCCCACCTCCCCCCGTAAAACTTATCCCATCCGAATAGGGCTGACGCATAACGTTACAATTCTTATACAATCTGTCAATGTCAGGCTCTTCCCATTTTAAGTTTCCTTTTTACCCAACGTAAGTTAGCAAGCTGGCTAGCTAGCTAAATGTTAAACCATATGTAAAATTCAAAACAGAACAAAACAGTTAGTAGCCTAGGGCTGGTTTCTGTGATGCAGTATGAGAGGCTCAGGCTAGCTTCAGAGACAGAGCGAGGAGTTAGGAGTAAGAAATCTCGCATTGATGAATGAGACTGCTGTAACGGTAGTTCGAACTTTCAGTTAGCCTTCGGTTGCTAGCAAATGCCCCAATGTTCAGTCAATGGACCATTAATTTACGTTATCATAGAATTATAAAAGTTTATTTAAAAACTACAATAAGCAGAAATGTCACCTGTCAAAAGCATTAGTCCATGTCACGCCTGACATATCGTTATGTCTACTTTAGTGATTAGAGTTGTAGAATTTGAGCTAGGTCATTGGGAAAAAAAGTCTTAATCTAAATGCTAATTTTTTAATTTAATCTTTCCCATATTTGTTTTATGTCAAGTTATTGATGAGATGAGTTGATCTGCCAAATGGCTTGGTAATTTGTATTAAAATGGCTGAGAAATTGACGGGTGAAATTTGGGTTTTAACATAGTCAAGCCGGAAAGTCTGCACACCCTTTCACCTTCTCCACATTTTATTATGTTACAGACATATTCTACAATAGATTGAGTTCATTTTTTGTCTCAAAATTCTACACAAAATAGCCCATAATGACAAAGGAAAACAGGTTTTTAGACATTTGTGCTAATTTATTAAAAATATGTAAAATATCATATGTACACAAGTGTGCACACCCTTTGATATGACACCCAAAAGTGAGCTGAGGTGCATTTTGTTTCCACTGATACTGCTTGAGATGTTTCTACAACTTAATTGGAGTCCACCTGTGATAAATTCAATTGATTGGACATGATTGGGGATTGCCAACACCTGCCTATATAAGTTCCCACAGTTGATAGTGCATGTCAGAGCAAACTCCAAGCCATGGGGTCAAAGGAATTATCTGCAGACCTCAGAAACAGGATTGTGTCAAGGCATAGATGGAGAAGGGTATGGAAAAATCTCTGCAGCTTTACAGGTGCCAAAGAGCACAGTGGCCGCCATCATTCGTAAATGGAAGAAGTTTGGAACCACCAAGAATCTTCCTAGACCTGGCCGCCCGGCCGAACTGAGCAATCGGGGAAGACGGGCCTCGGCCAGGGAGGTGAGCAGGAACCCGAGGGTCACTCTGACAGAGCTCCAGCGCATCCTTGTGGAGATGGGAGAACCTTTCAGAAGATCAACCATCTAGGCAGCACTCCACCACTCAGGTCTTTATGGTAGAGTGGCCAGACGGAAGCCCCTCCTTAGTAAAAGGCACATCACAGCCCGCTTGGAGTTTGCCAAATGGCACCTAGAGGACTCTCAAACCATGAGAATCAAGATTCTCTGGTCTGATGAAACCAAAATTGAACTTTTTGGCCTGAATACCAAGCATCACGTCTGGAGGAAACCAGGCACCGCTCATCACCTGGTTAATACCATCCCTACAGTGAAGCATGGCGGTGGCAGCATCATGATGTGGGGATGTTTTTCAGCAGCGGGAACGGGGCGACTAGTCCTGATAGAGGGAAAGATGAATGCAGCTAAGTACACCGAGATCCTTGAAGAAAACCTGCTCCAGAGCGCTCTGGACCTCAGACTGGGGCGAAGGTTTACCTTCCAAAATGACAATGACCCGAAGCACACAGCCAAGAGAGCAAAGGAGTGGCTTCGGAGAAAGTCTGTGCATGTCCTTGAGTGCCCAGCCAGAGCCCAGACCTGAATCCAATTGAACATCTGTGGAAAGAGCTGAAAATGGCTGTGTACCGACGCTCCCCATCAAACCTGACGGAGCTTGCAAGGATATGCCAAGAGGAATGGGCAAAAATGTCCAGAAACAAGTGTGCCAAGCTCGTAGCTTCTTTCCCAAGATGCCTTGAAGCTGTAATCGCTGCCAAAGGTGCAGAAACCAAGTATTAGGCTAAGGGTGTGTACAGGTATGTAACCCCTAAATAACCTATTTTTGTCAGTAAAATAAAATTGCATATTTTCTAAAAACCTGTTTTCACTTCGTCATTATTGGCTATTGTGTGTAGATGTTTGAGGCAAAAAATGAACTCAATCTATTGTAGTATAAGTCTGTAACGTAATAAAACGTGGAGAAGGTGAAAGGGGTGTGCAGACTTTCCGGCTTGACTGTATAAGTTGCAATCAAAACCAAACTTAGGGGGACGTTACCGCTATGCAGTTTTCCATGATTACATGCCTTCTGACGTGGTACAGTAGGATGTTTGTAATGTATACACCAGTGTCTATGCCACTAGGGGGCCTGAGTGAACAGGTTAATAAAGTCACTGAAAATCTTCCATGATCTAAAGGAGTTCAAGGGAGCCATGGTGCAATCTGAAGAGGTGATTCTTCACGTGCAATCTATTTTGAGTAGTATGACAGATAAAGTTCACTAGAGTAAGTTAACAGTTATTAGCTCATTGTTACTACAGTTGTGGTACAAGATGTAATGTGGATGTAGCATTATTAAGTACATTATTTTTTGATACATTTTTTTTAATTAATTTGCCCTCCAACATAAAATTATAGAACAGCACCCTTAATGATGCCTTTAAGGATCCTTCATGATCCTCCACTGGGTGTATTGTAAACTCCAGTGTAATCAATTGTAAAACATTTTTAACCTTAAGTTAAAATTTATTTTATGGAACGAGGCCCCAGGTGTTTACACAAAGATTTTAGTAAAATTGGAAAGACTGTATTATGTTTTGTGATGTCTTGTTTTGTATAGAATAGCATTAATATTGTTACAGCTTGTGTGTTATGATTCTGGAATTAACTGCACTTTCAAATTTCCTACTTACATTTTTTTTTTTAATAATGCTTGGTAAATATCTAAACTCACAAAACGTTTTGAAATTTGTGTTTGGTCGATCATATCTCTGTTGTCACTGTATTATTAGCATTGTATATTATATCATTGGAAAGCCTATTAATTTCCCTTTGCAATGATGTCCCATTTGTAAGGATCATGCATTTGTGGGATGAGCAGCACAGCTGATTATGTGGGTGGGGTCCCAAGTGAAATGTGCCAAATTTCCCTGCCAATGTCAAACAGAGTCAATACCAACAGGAGAATACACTATTGTTTTGAGTTGTTTGGGGGATTGGATGATTGAACTCTATCAGTAACAAAGAACAAATAAGACATATTGGTAATTTTACACTTTATTCATTGAACAAACAGTCAGGAGCCTCAGTAGCGGGTGAACACTTGTGGGATCAGCTCGGGCGTGCTGTACGTGCTAGAGTGACCAACGCAACCACGTTGGCTGACCTGTGACGAATCCTGGTTGAGGAATGGAATGCCATGCCACAGCAACGTGTGACCAGGCTGGTGACCAGCATGAGGAGGTACCAGGCTGTTGTGGCTGCGTATGGTTCTTCCACCCGCTACTGAGGCTCCTGACTGTTTGTTCAATGAATAAAGCGTAAAATTACCAATATGTCTTGTTTGTTCCTTGTTACTGATAGAGAGTTCAATCATCCAATCCCCCAAACAACTCAAAACAATAGTCAATGCCAACAGGAGAATACACTGTTTGACATTGACATTTCACTTGGGACCCCACCCACATAATCAGCTGTGCTGCTCATCCCACAAATGCATGATCCTTACAAATTACATCATTTGTTAGTCCGTAGCTTGCAGATTGCAGCTCACTGTGATTGGGCCAGTTACCTGTCTTTTGTGTTGCTAATTAGGAGTTGGAACCTGTTTCACCTGTGTGTATATTAAGCGTGTTTGCAGCTGATCACCTCAGAGTGCATCTTGTTGCGTTGAGGATCGTCTAGACTACGCTGGGATTCAGATAAGCGTATCTTTTTTCATTGCTTTCAGCTGTTGTTAGTTAGTTGAACAGATTGGAGTCACTCGGTAGCTCAGCTTATTTTGAATTGTTTGCAGTTAGTCCGTAGCTTGCAGATTGCAGCTCGCTGTGATTGGGCCAGCTACCTCCCAGCTAGCCTACGGACCTGTGCCGATTCCGGCTGAATGTCGGCACTGTCGGCTGAGTGTCAGCTACGGCGACAGTTATTCGGGCCGATTCCGGCCAACCTTCGGCAGAGTCGCCTATTCAAAGATGAGGCCAGGTTGTGGCTAAACGCACTCGGGCCGATTCTGGTTTGAGGCGTTTCGCCCAGATCTGGCAATCGTGAATCGGGCCAATTCTGGTTATTGCTCGGCATGTTGTGAAAAATGGCAACAATTTTCAATTAAACAATTTTCAATTAAACATTTGTGTATGTGTTTTTCTATGTTGTATCCATCTTCCTATCGATCAGCAGCCAAGCGATCTTAGTATTATGTAACCTAATTTTATTTATTTAAGAAAAAGAAAGATTGTTTGACCTTTAAACGGCCGTAGGCTACATTTAACCAGTTATTATCCTTTGGAGCTAGATTCAAATTCTCAAAGGGATTGTGCGCTCTCCCAGGGGGTGCATCAGACAGCACAACTTAGCAGCAGTCACTTGACTTGGTCATGAGGTAAACAAAATAAATGACAGTTGTCATTCTGTGACCGATCGCGAGGATAACAACTAATAAACTGCACGAGAAACAGTCTCTCAGTCCCACTCTGACAGAACAAAGCGCACAGTTGGGTGAGTTTGACGTTTCCTTTATTCAACGTTAACAAAAAAAAATTTTAATGTTCAATTTGAATTTTATAGTAAATTTAAGATGTATATAGCTGAACACGTTTATTTTCTGGTTGTCTGTTGATGTTCACCAAACAAAAAAACATCTCCTTCTCTTTCAGAAATTGACCGTTACCTGCTTCTGAGGTAAATTACACCTAACGTTAACTCAGCTTGCTAAGTTTTCTCATGTTAAGATAAACCAAATAAAAAGGTAACGGAGTGGCTGTAAGGATAACGTTAGCTAGTGAAATATATTCCGAGGCAACTCATTCTCGGCTCTCATTTCTTTAGTTAACGTTACTTTGTTAGTGTCAGTTGCTATCACATAGCTAACGTTAGCTACACGCTAATGACTCTCGCGGTAGCTGGCTACAGCGAGCTGTCAAAGCTTGTGGATGTTGGCTAACATTACGGTAAAGTTGTGGCGATTTTAGCCAACTTTAACTTAACGTTAAGTTACAGCGCGACATCTCGCGAAAACAAACGTAACGTTAGTTATATGAAAAACTTAAACATTTCTCCTTCTCTAACTTAACGTTAGACTAACGTTAGCTAATTTATATTCTTCAAATCAATTGCTTGCCACAGAACATCCGTTCGGCTGAGTCCAAAACGTAAATTACCTAACGTAGGTTAAATTATTATATAATAGGCTACTATCAATAATCGATAGCTAACTAATCCATTATGGACGAAAAAAAACTTGCTCTGGCAAATAAGTTTTAAAGGCTAATTAACGTAGCCTACTCAGCCAGCAGGTAACCGCGAACTGGAGAGGCTCGCGCAAAGGCCGAGAGACGCAGCTTGCCTAACGTTACTTCATCGATTCATAAAATCTGTCAAACTGTGATGGTGAAGTTAGGAAGGGCAAACCGGAGCTTTAGAACGTAGACAACAGTTAATTCACGTGAGCTTGACAATACATTTCTGACAGAAAACGTAGTTTATTGAGTTTTTTACTTCCCTGCTGTGGTGATAAAACTTACAAGAAGTGCTAGTGTATTTGTTAGCCTTTATTGTTCGCCGTATGAGGCTAGAATGATCAAGCTAGCGGAAACCAATTAGCATTAACCCATAAAAAACGGACTTCTAACGTTACTTGTTCAATCGAATCGTAAAAGTGAAAGCATTCGATTATGGTCAGCGGCACCGAAAATTTCTGTCACTCCCTCGATAAACGGCAAAAGTCCCAGTAGAAGATGGAATTAAATCTTTAAAAGTTATATATCTTCTGAATCGTTATCGATTTCCCTTGGCCACTGTGGATGAAGCGCTGTGATTTGGGCATATATGGGGCGTAAATTACGTCAGAAATATTCAGCATTGTTATTTGCTACATAAACGTAATAGTACGCTTGTCACCGTTAACTTGATTGGAGCCTGAAATGTCAATCTTCAGAATCCGTTTAAACCTTTCACCAATAAACTGGGACTTTTAAGTTATAAGGCGGGATATACAGAGTGTCCAGCGAAAATACCGACCTGACAGTCTTTCAGAATTCTAACAGTTGATCAAGTCAACTGCCAGAATGACCGCGAGACACTGAATAGAACCGAATACTGGCTGCGCTGATCAGTTTTCCGTGCCGTCAGAGTCCTACTCTTATCATTGATCGAATGTTGGGAAAATGTGAGTTTAAAAGGCGCTAAAAACAGTCCGTATATCACATTAAAATTACATATAAGGACAGTTATTGTCCATAATACGTTTATTTAAGGTTAAACTGACATTTTAAGCACAATATTTATGTAGATTTTCCGAAATACATTTTTTGGTTGTCCTGCCTAGTGAAGTAGCCTGACGTACTGAATTGGCCCTTAATCCCGCTTAATCCCGGAGGAATCTTCTACTTTATCTTGACCGTCAAATATGTTAGCTTACTATTCAACTTCGTTCTGAATGGAAAAAGATAAAGGGGGCAATAATAAATTAAACACTGAACTAAACGAAACAAATTAAAGCTAGTAATATCCTACGCTAAATTACAGGTTAGCCATCATTCTCCTCCTTTTTTTTTTATCTCTCAGACAAGGTGCAACAGTCCAAACCTGACAGCACCCGTTCACCCACCCGCCCCACAGATTTTTATCAAATTCGGAAATCCGCAGCCGACCCACATACAGTGCATCCGGAAAGTATTCACAGCGCTTCACTTTTTCCACATTTTGTTCTGTTACAGCCTTATTCCAAAATTGATTAAATTCATTTTTTCTCTCAAAGTTCTACACACAACACCCCATAATGACAATGTGAAAAAAGTTTTTTTGAGATTTTTGCAAATTTATTAAAAATAAAAAAATAAAATTTTTCATTTACATAAGTATTCATACCCGTTGCTTTAACGTATTTTTAAAGTATCATATTTCATATTTGGTCGCAAATCCTTTACATGCTGTTACTTCCTGAAGTCAGTGACCATCAACCAAAAAACTGTCGATATCTTATTTTCAGGTACTGTTACAAGCGATACTATAACCTCTCTGCATTTGAATGGATCTCTATGGAAATTGGGGGGTGAGACTAGATTCAGCTGTAAATTACACTGGTACAGTATGGAACACATGGCTGGCTAAATGGCTGTAAGTTATCAAGGGTCTGAGCTATCAAACGAGCCCCAAACCATCACTCTGTTGCCAGATATAGAGTAGATGTGGATGGATCACTGCAAGGGTTATTTCTCCGGACTCATTTTCCTATAGAACTCTGTCTTGTCAAACTGTAACATAATACTTCTCTCTCTTTCAGAACTTGTCTGTGCTCACGAGAGCTGCAACACATCCGTGCCACTTTTTTTTACCCTTTAATCGAGTAAGTGAAGGCCTCATACAGCCTCAATGCAAAAACACAATCAATATAGGCCTGTCTGGCATACTGTGAAACTGTAACATGATGCTTCTCTCTCTCTTTCAGAACTTGTCTGTGCTCACGAGGGCCGCAACCCATCCGTGCCACTTTTTTACCCTTCACCCGAGTAAGTGAAGGCCTCATACAGCCTCAATGCAAAAACACAATCAATATAGGCCTGTCTGGCATACTGTCAAGATGGGACAAAGACACTAACATGATGTTCTCTCTCGGTCTCTTTCAGAACTTGACCGTGCTCACCAGAACCCCAACCCATCCCTGCTAGCCCAACCTAACCACTCTTCAATTTCTAGAGTAAGTGAAGACACCGTACACAATAAATAATATTTCTCAAATATATAATTTCACTAAACCAACTACAACCATTCTAATTTGACTCTTCAACACAATAGGCTCCATTTTGGAGGCGCAGCACTGTAAAAAAGGGTCTAGCACTTCAGAAGAGATATTAATCTGAGGTTATAAATTTAGGTGGTCACAGTACTTACTGAAAAGGGTAGGAAATGGATGCAAAAGAAAAACATTTAATCAAAGTCCATACCTGTCATAACATATTAAACAAGGTAATTGGAAACATTTGTTTCTATAAATGACTTAATTTGTTTACAACCCATATCAAAATTGTTTGTTATATAAAGGTTATTAACAAGCATGTGATGCGTGGTGAGACCATTACAACTGCTAGTCAACTCATTCTCAAGAAGGGAGAATAAAAAAATCTGACAATACATCTGAGATTACATATGAGACTACAGATGAAAGATCAATATGTACAGCTGTGCAAAAAAAGTCTGAATATTTGGTTGGAACAATAAAGAAATAATATTAGTTTAAAGCATAACCATCTAAATTGCTACCAAAGCATAACCATCTAAATTGCTACCCATTTGTTTCTCAGCACAACATGGATGTCAGCTACAGCCAGTACAATTCTGCATCGAACCTTAGGAGGAAGTCAGCTGCCAAAATCAGCAAACTAATTAAAATATTAGAACATGAGCAGGAGGGGCTTTTTAATGAGTGTGCTACTTCCTCTGGAAGCATCCATGGAACAGTGTGTTACCTCCTCTGAAGAAGCATCCTTTGAGCAGTGTGCTACTTCCTCTGTGGAAGATGAATCCCACACAATGTTTGATGCTGTTGAGAGTATTGAGGATTCAGAGGTTGACCTGGAAATGCATTCATCCGATGATGGCAGTTGCAGTTATGATGGCGGATGGTGTATGATGGAACGGATGGTGTCGACTTTGGTGATGGTGATAGGGAGAGGAAGTCTGATTTATGGTCTTCTTTAGCAGACTGGGCAGTTCAGTTTGGCATCACTCTAGTTGCTCTGTCTGCCCTTCTCCTGATACTCAGGACACATCACCCAAGCCTACCCAAGGATTCTAGGACCCTGCTAAAAACCAAACGGCAGTTTCAGGTGGCTAAAGTAGCAGGGGGTTCCTACTACTACTTTGGGATACTTGCCACACTGAGCAGTACCCTTTCCAAAATCTGGGAAAAGGTGAAAGGAGGACACACATTTAAGCTACAGCTGAATTTTGATGGGCTCCCCCTTTTCAAAAGTTCCAACACTCAGTTTTGGCCAATTCTAGCATTGTTCCACGATTTTAAAATTAAAAAAATGGTTCTAATTGCCCTTTACAGTGGACCAACTAAGCCAAACTCTTTGAATGAGTATCTTGTGGGAGAAATACTGAAATTACAGTCTGGAATAGTCCACCAAGGTAAAACAATTTTTATCACTGTAAGCTCTGTCATCTGTGATGCTCCTGCAAGAGCATTTATAAAAGGCATCAAATCTCACACAGGGTAATCGAGCATAGCGTCAGTTCAGGCAGGTCACGAGAGTGAAACCCGGCCATAGTTAATCAGCTGACAGCTCAGCTGAGTAGTGACGATTCACCCATCAGTCCATTCACATAACAAGGCGGTCTATTTAACCGCCTCGCCCTACCATGGTGGATCCCGTCAGCACACCCGCTGCACACAAAACCCCCCCCCCTCCACCCCAGCTCCATCCTCTTCAGTTTCCCATTGCACACATACACCTAGCCTATATCGCTCCTGCATGAATCACTAACATTTTTCGAGTGCCTACTGATTTCTTTTCCTCTCTCCTTCCCGCTTCGGCATCCGCCGGAGCGGTAGCTATAGATCAACAAACATCGTTCTCCAGAAGCAGACGGTCAGCTCCAGCTCCATGCATGTACCCAGCTATGATGCACCTGCCGGGCTTCAATCAGTCTTCCTCACCGGCTCCTTATACATTGACATTTTCATATGTTCGGTCTACAAATTTCTATTCTGTAATCAGCATTTAGTAACCGGTGCCAGTCAGCGGCGGATGGACTTCCCCCTCAGAGTCAGGTTCTGCCCAAGGTTTCTTCCTGCTAACAGCAGGGAGTTTTTCCTTGCCACTGTCGCCTTAGGCATGCTCTACGGGGTTTCAGGCCCGGTTCCTTGTAAATTGTTGTGATAACGACACTTAAAAGTGCCGTTTATATATATATATAACTGACTGAATGGAATCTGTCAAAACCATTCTCAGTGCTGCGGTTCTGTTCTAGCGTAACCCTAATGGGGGTTGTGCAGCTGCCCTCGCCGCCATACCCATGCTTGCTCGCGTGGATGGGCGGGAGGGCTTGGTGAACAGAACCATACCGCCAAACCTAAAATGTATTGTTTCATAATGTCAATAAAGTTATTTGAACAACAGTGGCCTGACTGAACTCTGGTTGTGATAAATGCATCCAATCTGGCCTTTACATCAAACATCGAATGACGTTCCCTGAAACAAATGCACCACTTAGGACAGATGACAATTTTAAGGCAATGGTCTATGAGGAACATCACTTGAAAATTTCCCCACTCTCAAATTTAAATCTTGGCATGGTGTCAAAATTTCCTCTCGATTACATGCACTTGGTGTGCTTGGGAGTTACGCGGCGGCTGGTTGATTTGTGGACAAGTGGCCCTCTAAAGTGCAGACTACCCTTCAAAGAAGTTTAAAAAATATCTGACAACTTACTTCGTCTGAGAACCTTCATTCCATCGGAGTTTGCACGTAAACCAAGGGGGCTAGTAGACAGGCTTAGGTGGAAGGCAACAGAATGGCGCCAGTTTCTGTTGTATACAGGGCCAGTCGTACTCCAGAGTGTCTTGTGTTCTCCATTGTACAACAATTTCATGTTACTTTCAGTTGCCATTTTCATTTTGGCAAGTCCTTCATTGTGTCTCCCCCTGAATGATTTTGCCAAAACTTTCCTTTATCAAACATTTCAGTGAAATTTATGGGTATGTGGTGTACAATGTACATGGCTTTATACACCTTCCTGATGACGTCAAAGAACATGGATACCTTGACTGCATTTCCGGGTTCCCTTTTGAAAATTACCTTGGCCAACTCAAAAAGCTGGTTAGGCAACCAAATTTTCCAGTGGCCCAAATCGTCCGTCGCATCTCAGAGATGGAAAGTGTAATACCTAAAAAGGTAGAAATACACTCCCATCAGTATAATTTAAAGAGAGAGCACACTTCTGGTCTGACAAATGTCACAGTTCAGTATGAGGAAGCGTTAATATGTGGGTTCTGTGTCAAAATTACAAATGGAGACAACTGTGTTAGAATTAACAACAGCATTGTTTTGGTTGAAGATGAGATGTATTTTGTGTTCAACGACTTTCAAAAACAGGAAAATTATTTTGACTACCCTCTCGACTCCTCTCTTTTGGGAATATTTCTGCTGTCTGATATCAACCCAAATTTAAACTATGCCCAATTAAATGAAGATGTGTGCAAATATGTCATGTTGCCAGTAAATGGCAAATACGTAGGACTGCCCCTTATTCATTCTGATTGAAAACTCAAAATTAGTAAATTAAACATCTCCCAAAATATCATTTTGGTGCGATGAAGTACAATTACATTTATTTTGTGAATAATTATGTTATTTTGCCGTTTTCAATACAATGTGCTGTTTTTTAGGGGTTCAAGCTTTGTTGGGGTTTTTAAAAAAATCTCAAATAGCATTTAGCTGGGACATCCAAAGTTGCCATCATAGTCTCTGGGTTTGATAATTGTTGCTCATGGTGCTTGGACCTCAAGAATTTATTAATGTTTTTCTCGGTTAAGCAACCTTGGATTTGAGAAAGGTGTTATATAAATAAAATTTATTATTTTTACATATACAGCGGGGACGAAAAGTATTAGGGCAGTGACACAATTTTTGTTTTGGCTCTGTACTCCAGAACATTGGATTTGAAATGGAACAGTAACTATGAGGTTAAAGTGCAGACTCATCTTTAATTTGTGGCTTTTTACATCCATATTGGGTGAACCATGTAGCAATTGTAGCCCTTTTTATCTTTCCAAAAAGGTGCAACAGCCATCCAAACCTGACAGCACCCCCCCCTTAAATAGTCATCATATTTAATTGCATATCGTTTGCATGCCATAACGTCCTGATGTGACCCAACAACATCAAAAGACTCTTCATATCTTATTTTCTGGTACTCTTGCAGGCGATACTATAACCTCTCTGCATTTGAATGGATCTCTATGGGAATGGGGAAGGGGGGGGGGGTGTCTAGATTAAGATGTAAATTACGCTGGAACAGTATGGAACACGTGGTTGGCTAAATGGCTGTAAATCATCAAGATTATCAAATGAACCTCAAACCATCACTCTGATCCAATTTCAAATCCAGTGTTCTGGAGTACAGAGCCAAAACAACAAAAATTGTCACTGCCTGAATAATTTCCGTCCCCACTGTATTTCACTTATTAAAAACTTATCTAGGTGTAACGTTTATTATATTATACATTCATTACAACAAAAAGTGCAATAAAATGCAGTGTATATATTTTATTTAATTGTGGAAATTTTATTAATTTAATGAATAAAACACATGGGTCTTACAACCTTCTCCTGTTGTCTTTGTCGGTTTTCTTTGAAGAATGTACCATATCGTGGAATTTCTGAATACAAAGGAGATAGCAGTTATTCCAGCCTCATGGGAAGAAGATGGAACGTGCCGATGGCCTCCTTATAAAACAACTGAACAAATTCAGAGAGCTGTACAAAAACAGGAAGATCCCCAGGATACCTGGACATCATTTGACGTCAGGGTCCTTTACACAAGAGGGATTATAGAAGGGCTGAGGTCGATTCTGATGATTTCTCTGACTAATTTTGAGCAAAAAAATGGCCGCTGAGTGTCTCAGTGGCGTAGCCAGTAAGAGCAGCGTCAAAGGAGCAAATTTAGTGCCAATATTATTTGCATGCATTTCACAACTCACACGTTTTGTGCATCACAAAACACAATTCACACGTTTTACACATCGCAAAACTACAAATCCTGTTTTACAATTATCAAACTACAAATTGTAAACTACAAATCTCAAGCTGTGGACACACAAAAATATGAATCATTTCAAAAATGTCTGACAACTTTGTTATTTGCGACATCGGCAGTTCGAATCCGGCCACGTGATCATTATCGTATGTCTCTTCCTCTCTCTAGCTCCCATTCTTCCTGTCTGTCTACATTGTGCTGTCCAATAAAGCTGAAAAGTTTTTAAATGTTGGGTGAATGACAACCTGTATGTTAATTGTCCCATTTGGTGTCATATTTCACCAAATTGTAATACACTGACACGGTGCTTACATTGCCAGTGTAGATTCGGCAATGTAAGCACCCGAATTTACTGAATAAGGACCAGGATTTTTACTTCTTTTTTATACATGACTCACGTGAACACCCAGTAATTATTTTCACTTCTGTCTTTCAAACTAATTTTTCACCATTTTTGTAACAAAAATGTCTTTCCAATAATTTGAAATGGTGTTTCTTACAGACACATTCAATGAAGCAAGGTTGAAACTAAGACGGGCAGAAATTCAATCCGATTTACAGACAGAGGCAGAAGAGGCAGAAGAGAACATACCAGCTTATAAAAGAAGAAAAAACAGGTAACACTAATCTCATTTGTCAAATGTGTATATAGCAGTGGTTTGCATGTATGTTCTTTCACAATGCATTAAGTATCAGTTTTTTACCATGCAATGAAGGGGGTCAGAGATGGGCTTGGCGCTGAATCAGTAGCCCGGATGTTGTAGTCATTTTAATAAGTTTTTTAAAAACGTGTTTGTTGTTTTTGTTGCCCGTAATTTGTTGCACGTAATTTCAAATTACAAATTTTATAAATTATTTTAAAATGTGACAACCCTTCTCTTGGGTGTTTTGAATGTGTAGCTGCCTGAATATAGAAAAAAAAACATTTTCAGTCCATTGACTCCCATTGTATTTTTTCCGAAAAGTGGCACCAGACGTTCGTCACCAAAGTGGGCGGGACTACGGCGCTCTATATACAAAAGCAATGTTTTCCCTTTAAAAATGGAGAAAACATACCTGCTCTGCTTTATCCATAATTTAAAGTCAGTCTTAAGTTGACCATTTCATCCTTATCTAGAGGGAATAGAAAATTCAGCTCCAGTGAAAGTGAGGATGAAATTGCACCCACTCCAAGGAGACAGTCTATTCCCGACGCTCCATCCATTGCACCACCATTGGCTGAGAGGACACCTTCTGCCCGACCCATTTCTAACCATATGAGACCATCCCAGGGATCTCAGGACAGAGTCAGCCCAGCTATAACTGAGAACCTGAGCCAACACACAATTTCTTCTTGTAAGTGAAAAAACGAACTTGAAAAATCTTTTCACCCATGATACGCAGTATGTAAAATATACTATATACAATATTAATATACAAACCCTTAAAACTGAAATTATTGGTTCTGCATAGACCAGCTATGACTGAGCAGCTGAGCCAAGAGAACCTGGGTATTTTAATGTTAATACCCAGTAACCTATGTTAAATACACTAGTACAATTCCAAAACATGAAAACTGCCTAATTATTGGTTCTTTTTACCTAATTATTACTGCCATCCCAACATTAGACTAATATGAACTTACTTTGCTGCAGTCCTGCGTGAAATCCTAATTTCACTGGAGACCGTTAAGCAACAGCAACATTTAATTTTGTTGCAACAACAAAAACAAAATTCCTCCAAAATTCCAACTGAAGACCTGCTGGTGCTACAAGACCTGCATCTTCCCATAACGTCGCTGGAGGAGTTGGCTGTGGTGGAAAATCGGCTCAGAGAACAGCCAGACAAAGATTGAACTGGTTAGTCAATATACTGATTTCAATGGAAAGTAATCCTGATTTTAGATTCTGCTTTGTGCTAAATGGAAGCTATTTGCCATCATTCACTCTCAGCTGAATAGCCTACATGAAGTTATCAATCTTAATAAGAGTAATTAAAGTTCCATTTGTGGAAGGGGGGTAGTGCAAACCCCAATTCCAGAAAAGTTGAGACAGAATGTGAAATGCACTTATGCACTTATTTTCTGGTACTCTTACAAGCGATACTATAACATCTCTGCATTTGAATGGATCTCTATGGGAATTGGGGGGTGGGACTAGATTTAGCTGTAAATTACACTGGAACAGTATGGAGCACATGGTTGGCTAAATGGCTGTAAGTCATCAAGGGTCTGAAGGGTTTCTTCTCCTGACTTATTCTTCCATAGAGTTCAATTGGAGAATTTGTCAGGAGAAACAACCCTTAAAGTGATCCATCCATATCTACTGCATATCTGGCAGCAGAGTGATGGTTTGAGGCTCGTTTGATACATCAGACCCTTGATGACTTACAGCCATTTTACCAACCATGTATTCCATACTGTTCCAGCATAATTTACAGCTAAATCTAGTCCCACCTCCCAATTCCCGTAGAGATCCATGCAAATGCAGAGATGTTATAGTATCGCTTGTAAGAGTACCAGAAAATAAGATATCAAGAGCCTTTTGATGTTGTTGGGTCACAGACATCAGGAAGTCATGGCATGCAAAGGATATGCGACCAAATATTAAAAATGATTACTTTATTCTATATATAAATGCAGGGGTGCCAATAATTGTGGCACACATGGTTTTATTAAAAATAATTATTTCTTTTTTTTTGTCATAATAAATTCTCTTCAATTAAAGGTTGGATTTTTCTCATTTTTTCAGTGTGAGATTAAGCTAATTCACCAAACGGTGAATTTTTCATAACCCTTTTTACTCATCTTTACCAGGGGTGCCAATAATAGTGGAGGGCACTGTATATATAAAAGAGAATTCACAAATAACTGCTTTCTGCTTTAATGTGCATTTTACATACTGTCCAAACTCTTTTGGAATTGGAGTTTGTAATTGGGTCTACAGAAGAGATAGGGAGAGGTGGTGGGAGCAAAAGATTCTTTTGACAATTTACATGGGTGAACATGGAGGGTTAATTGATGCTGAAAAAAATATGACAGAAAAAAAAGTATTCAAACATTACTATTGGTCACGCCTGAAAGAAAAAAAGAAGCTTTGTTTACTCATCCCCATTGACATGACTACGCAGACAAAATAAGTGTGGCCTATAGCCTCTATAGCCTATTTTAAACGAGGAAATCAGAACTCCATCCAGGTATGCTCTTTTGAACCAACAGTGTTTTGTATTGGAAGATGTTGCTAATATTAACGATTTAGCCTATGCAGTTATTTATTTTTCATTGTTAAAATTGAATGGGCGGTTCCTGCTCATTTGATTGACATGGCCAGGCCATGTGGGCAGGCTTCCAGGCAAACTCTTATTTTAGCTTAGGACCGAAACATGCCTCACGCAAATACGCGAACGTGGACGCTTCGAACTACGCGGTGTACGGTCTATTCACTATTTTTATAACGATATTGTTACCTCTTTGGCTGAAAACATCTTGCTAATGAGTAAGAGCAGAAACATACCTCACGCAAATAGCTACGCGAACGTAGACGCTTGGAGTTACGCAAACAGTTTTTCTTTTGCCATGACATTTGTGAAAGACAAAGCGTTGCAGCAAGGGACCTATCCTATAGCATCCTATAGCAGCAACAACAGTAAACAACTTTCTTGTTCGATCTGTGCTTTCCTCTGGTTTGTCTTTCACAAATGTCATGGCAAAAGAAAAACTGGTAAGCTCGAAGCGTCTATGTTCGCGTTGCTATTTGCGTGAGGTATGTTTCTGCCCTTACTCATTAGCAAGATGTTTTCAGCCGAAGAGGTAACAATATCATTATAAAAATAGCGAACACCTAGCTATATTACATTACAGTCATTTAGCAGACGCTTTTATCCAAACCGACAATCGTGTTCGTGGTGGGCGAGGCAGGGCCAGGGGAAGAGGACAGCTTGATCAGAGTGACCGTGATAGAGTCAACAGACTCTGGGAGGAGAAACATTGCCATCTCAACAAAGTTGAGACGGAGCGGCACTTTATCACAAAATGCGAAAAATACAATCAAATCAGAAATAAATATTTTCCCAAAATAAATCAGAGATACCTTCAATTAAAAAAATTTAACAGACATCCAAAAACTCCCCATCCTCTTAGGAGAGGAGAGGACGTGCTGTGACCTGGCAGCACAATATATAGCTGCATGCCATCGTCTTAGGGACAGTGAGTGACAGAGATCACTCTGTGATCACTTTTTATATTTATTATATTCACTTTATAAGATCATATGTGTCATTCTCATCATCATTATTATCATTTCTATTGATAAGTATTATTATTTGTATTTGTACTTTATTATTTTACATTATTGTTATTTCTAAATACATAATAAAAGAAAAGTTATTGTTTTCATGTATGGTTACTGTTAATTCGAGTCTTTGCTGTTTTGTATTGTTCATAGTTAGATGTATGTCTTCGACTGTTTTAATGCAGTAGGCTTTGACAATACAGATGCAATGTCTTGTCATGCCAATAAAGCGAAGAATTGAGTCCACGGTCAGAGAAAATATGTGTGAAACGTCACCACAATGCTCGTGCGTTGTCGTGCGTGTCTGAGAAGAACACGTGATAAGCTATTTTCGGGGAGCCCTTTTCTCCTACGTGCTCTATATCGCCATCTGGTGTTCTGAAACTACATAGTATACCTTTAAGAAAAAATTAACAGCTTAAACAGCAATTTTGGTATTGCAATTGTGGTTGGAAGGAAACCCAGCATACGCAACATTACCCCAGGACCGAGGTTGAGAACCACTGCGCTAATACAATCTACATACAGATCTAATTTGCATATCTCCCGCCACCAAGAGTAAAAAGTTAAAAACCAACTGGCAATACGCTTGCTAACAAGCTGACAGTTTCTAAATATTTGGCCGAGTAAAACCATTAGACGTCGTCGAATGTTATTTAAGCACCATAAATTGTATAAAAATTACAATACCTACCTTCCTCTCCCTAAGATTCACCATCCACCTGACAAAATGTTGCCCTAGTAATGGGTTTTCCTTGAGACTGCAGCCTCTCAAATCGACGAAACTACTAGGCTCTCTGTCCTTTTAGGGGTGTTTTGTAAAACTATTACCAAATTCTTAATGACAACCATTTGCCTGTTCCGTTTTCACCCATTTAGCCTTCCCAATTGAACGTGGTTGTGTCCTATATTATGCTGTCACACGAGCTGTAGCACGCTCTCACATTTAGGGCCGAAACATACCTTACGCGAACTTGAACGAAAACAATGGTTGAACAAGTGGGTGGACTCGTTTTGCAAGCGGGAGGCCGAGAAGGGTCTTGCTGCAGGGTCGGAGAAGCCTCGCTTAATCGAGGCCTCATGCGTGAGCAAGGAAACGTGCGCATGCGCGCGAATGTAGCCAAATCCCTGAGGCAAGCCCTAAGGGCAAGCCACGCCAGAGCGAAGCCTGTTGGATGACCAGGAAGTGCGCGAATGCCTGTGGCGTGATTGAATTGCATGATATTGGAATTAAATGCACCGATTACTCCCAATATTAAAAATACACAACAAATAAAACTGAAGAGAAAAATCCCTCTATTTATGTATTTTTCATTAACAAATCAATGGTAAAATAATAATGTGATCCTTCCAAATAACAAATGGCTACATGGAAATTAAAGCAGACGCTGCAGCTAGACCCTTCTCCGCGAATGTAGCCAAATCTCGGAGGCAAGCCACGCGAGAGCACGTTTCCTTGCTCACGCGTGAAGCTTCGATCAAGGGTTCATTCCAATCGCTTATTTTTACTCCTTCTCGCGTCCTTTCCTCGCTCCTTAGCTCCGCCCAACGGAGGACGTGAGGAAAGGATGCAAGGATCAGATACAAGGATGGAGGATACTAGGCAACATGCATTGGGCAAATGGTACATCCTTGCTCAATCAAGCGTCAGCATTACATTAAGCTCACATGCTTAACTATAATGCTTTTTAGCTTATTTTTTCATTAATAAACGGTGCTTTTGTTAGTTATAAACATAGCCCAACATGGTCAAAATGAGTCCACCCATTATCAACGTGGGTTTTTATGTCCCTCTGGAGGTAATCAAGGGGGCGATCGGGGACAAATCAGAGCGCCGATAAACCGACTGTGTGTGCTTTCGTTTCGTTACAATTTCCAACCAGATTTTTTTTAAAAGTGATGAATTTTTCTTAATTTTTTTTTCATGTTTTGAGGGATTGTTTACACTCTTAACCCCTGTGTTGTCCTCGGGTCAAACAAGACCATTTTCTGAGTTTAACAGCAGTGTGTGAAAACTCCCTAATTTTTTTTTTCCAGCATGAAATTCAATGAGTTCTCTAAAGCTGGGGCCACATGACACGATTTTTCCAATCGTAAGCGACAATGAAAAGAATAAGTAGCACACATTTAACAACTGTCATATGTTTTTGAGGAACACAAATCTAAACGACAGAGAATAGATGCAGGGAGTTTTTCCTTGCCACTGTTGCCTTTGGCTTGCTCTTGTAGGGGTTTAGGCTGGGTTTTTCTGTGAAGCGCATTGTGACAACTAGTTGTGAAATGCGCTATATAAATAACCATTGATTTGATTGATTTAATGCAGACGGATGCAGTTCTCTCCCTTGAAGTGAGAAAGAGAGCATGTGTGTGCTTAGACTGGATGGAATGATTATTGAATGTATTTGCCCATGCGTAATTGTCGGGCTGTGCGTAATTTTTCAAGGTTCCCGATATCAATGCTTGATCAGCTATCATAATTGTCTAGTTTTTATACTGTCATAGACCAAACCAGTTTTAGGATTGTTGGCTAACACGTTTTGCGCAGGTATCGAAAATTCTACTCCACTGAAAATGTTGATCAGATTTTATTAGCACGTGCATGTGCATTAATGCTAGCTTGCTAAATGTATCTGAGTTAAATGTTAAATGTATCCCATCCCATTCAATTAATGCAGATGTAGCCTATATGGTAGCCTACAATCTGACATTGCAGACCTTTAGCTGAAAACTTTAACGTTTGTATTTCAGATAACATTTTTGGGGTTAGCAGGAGGAATGACCACAAAGCAGACGGTATGGAGGGTCCTGTCTAAATTAATGACAAATACGGTGGCAAAGAAAATTAACTGGAGAGGTGCGAACGGAAAGCAGTCATTCGATAGACTGGCAGTAAAGGGCATTGTCCTCGGTAAGTTTTTTTTAATGAATTATAAAAACGACATATCTTAAAAGTTAAATGTAAAACATCTTGCTAACTAAATACATAATTAGAATGTTCTATCATGAAATCAGTAGGCTACTTTGCACATTTGCACGTTAAAAAATATGAACTTTTATTAGGCTAATGTTGAACAATCATATGTGCACAAACATTTGATCTGTTAGCTATAACCTACCGCTTTCTATTATCCACTAAGTTCTGGATTGCATTCAGTGTTTGAGGTGCAAATTGTTGATATTAGGCTATTTTTAGGCATAGAACGCGAAATAAAATGTAGTGGATGGATGGATCATGGACCCTGACCTTATTTGTTTGGCTGGTTTGTGATAGTGCAATTGAATTAAAATCACTATTGCATGGTTTGGTTACTTCTTGCGCGTCAATTAAATTAGGCTATTTTGGGAGCTTCAATGCGCGGCTATTCTTTATTTTTGTACTTTTAGTTGTTCATTTTGGCCTGCACCTGAGCCCAAATTAGGTTGAATGTGCACACGAGCAAGGCAGTAGGCTATTGCTGTTTATTTATGTCTGACCCTGGAACCAACCATGTAGGCTAATCTCTCTCTTTCTTTCTCTCTCGCTCTCTCTCTAATAGCTGCAGTGAGAAAGAACCACCTTTCCGCGGCGGCAACGGATGGAGAAATTGAGAGCTTCGTGAAAAGGTGGCTCCAATTGGCGGCGGACAGAGAGGGTGGGAGACGGGCGAGAAGGGAGAGGGTTCAGTGCTAGTGTGTGTGTGTGTTTAGACCATTTTTCTGCTTGTTTTTTTTTCATATGCCAGCATATATATTTTTGGCTATTTAATGTTTTCGTTATTTGTTATATCCAGTAATCGTTATGTTCCATATCTCTGTTCATTTCTAAATCATTTGTAGAAAATAAAATTTGGATTAATGTCAAATGTGTAACTGTGTATAATTTCTGGCTATTTAAAATGTAGGCCTAAAGTATAGCTAAAAAGTTGGTAAATATGATTTAGCATCACAAATAGCTACAAAAATATGGTGGCGGAGCATAAATGAAGTAGCTACACCTGGATGTGTGTTTGGGCGGGGGGCGGTGGCATGTGATGGAAACATCACACAACTGCACCAGATCCTGACATTCTAGCTGTGTTCCGGCTGCAGGATCCTATTGCATTCGGGCTGATTCCGCGCTGATTCTGACTGTGTGCTGGCAGTCATTCATTCGGACTTTTCTGACATTCCGATTAAACGAATCCGGCAAGGCGGACTCGTGCCGCATATATTTGCCTAGCTGGGTAAGTTGTCACAACGTTGTGTTTTCTGGAGAGGTGTAGATGAGAGTTCAGGGAGAAACTTAACGTGGTTTTTATTAATGACTTTTGTTATTTATCTTAGTATTTAGGCTTTATTTTTGTCATTTATCCTGTTCTTTGATATATTATGTGAAGTGATCATTTGTAGGCTGCAATGAAATTCTGATTAATTTGAAAATGTCTAGCCTACTTCGTGTCAATTCGAAATAGAAAATGGTATAACCTGTAAACATCATCATGAAGCATCATATAACATTTAAAACTATATATATATATATATATATATATATATATATAGCCTATACATATATAGAACTGGGGGAGGGGGTAGGAACAGGCTAAATGAAAACGGATCACATCTGCGCCAGTGTTGGCCCATGTCCGGCCAGATGCTGGTTGTTCCGATCGGCATCTGGGCCGAATCTGGCTGTGTGCTGGCAGTGTTGGCTGGATTACGGCTGCCGATTCCGGCCGAGTGTACTCGGGCCGATTCTGGGGCGTCATTCATTCTGACGAAAGCGGACTTGGGCCGATTAAACGAATCCGGCATGGCGGAATCGGGCCATCATCGGGCCGCATATATTTGGCTAGCTGGGCTGTCTTTTGTGTTGCTAATTAGGAGTTGGAACCTGTTTCACCTGTGTGTATATTAAGCGTGTTTGCAGCTGATCACTTCAGAGTGCATCTTGTTGCGTTGAGGATCGTCTAGACTACGCTGGGATTCAGATAAGCGTATCTTTTTTCATTGCTTTCAGCTGTTGTTAGTTAGTTGAACAGATTGGAGTCACTCAGTAGCTCAGCTTATTTTGAATTGTATGCAGTTAGTCCGTAGCTTGCAGATTGCAGCTCGCTGTGATTGGGCCAGCTACCTGTCTTTTGTGTTGCTAATTAGGAGTTGGAACCTGTTTCACCTGTGTGTATATTAAGCGTGTTTGCAGCTGATCACCTCAGAGTGCATCTTGTTGCGTTGAGGATCGTCTAGACTACGTTGGGATTCAGATTAGCGTATCTTTTTTCATTGCTTTCAGCTGTTGTTAGTTAGTTGAACAGATTGGAGTCACTCGGTAGCTCAGCTTATTTTGAATTGTTTGCAGTTAGTCCGTAGCTTGCAGATTGCAGCTCGCTGTGATTGGGCCAGCTACCTGTCTTTTGTGTTGCTAATTAGGAGTTGGAACCTGTTTCACCTGTGTGTATTAGCCCCGCAAGCAGCTGAGTGCAATTAAGTAACTGCATAAAGCTAAAACAGAGGCTGCCGTAACTCGTAACACGGCAGCCTCGGCATCAGTTTACCTGACCTGTTTGTTCTGCTCTTTGCTAGGACCCTATCTAACCTCTCTTTTCACCACCCACCATGTGTCTAACCCCCATTCCTCTGTGCTCTATGCCTCGCCCCAGGAGGTCCAACCACCGCAGGCGCTGCCCGGCTAACCTGGTCTGCCCAACCCTGTCCTCTTATAAGGAACTTTCAGTGGTGGGTGGACTATGGAACTGCCGGTCAGCCATGAAGTCCCTCCACTTCCTGGCTCTCACTGAGACCTGGATCACCCCAGATAACACGGCCACTCCAGCTGCTCTTTCTGATGGCTACTCCTTTTCGCACACCCCCAGGGCCTCTGGCCGAGGCGGGGGCACTGGTTTGCTTATATCTCAGTCCTGGAAATTCTCCATGCCCTCTTTACACAGCCTAAATATCTCCTCCTTTGAGTTTCATGCAATCACTGTAACTCACCCGTCTAAACTCAACATTGTTGTTCTCTACCGCCCTCCAGGTCCACTCAGCGCTTTCCTGGATGAACTGGACACTCTCCTGAGCTCCTTCCCTGAGGATGGCACCCCTATAATTCTACTGGGTGACTTCAACCTCCAGCCAGAGAGCTTCCAGTCATCCAGTGTCGCCTCACTCCTCCAGTCCCTACATTTTTGTCCTTTAAGAGTCTGGAGGACACAGATGTACTCCAACTTGTAACGTGCCAGCGTGCAACCACCTGCCCACTGGAACCCATCCCGTCGGCAGTCCTCCAGTCTATATCCGGTGAGGTCCTTCCATATCTTTCTTCCATTTTCAACATCTCCTTAACCTGTGGCTATGTTCCTGCTCTTTTCAAAACTGCCCATGTTACCCCACTCCTTAAAAAACCTAGCTTAGACCCCTCTGATGTTAGAAACTATTGTCCTGTGTCTCTCCTGCCCTTCCTGTCCAAAGCTCTTGAACGAGCTGCCCTTAACCAACTGTCAGTTTTTCTCCACCAGAACAACCTGCTCGACCCTCATCAGTCCGGCTTCAGAACCGGGCATTCCACTGAAACTGCAATTCTGGCTGTGACCGAGGCACTCGCCACTGCCAGAGCCTCCTCCCTCTCCTCTGTCCTGATTCTCCTTGACCTGTCTGCAGCGTTTGACACGGTCAACCACAAACTCCTGATCTCCACACTAGCTGAGATGGGCATCTCTGGAACTGCCCTCTCTTGGTTTACATCCTATCTCACTGATAGATCCTACCAAGTCTCCTGGAAGGGCTCTGTCTCTGCAACTCATCCACTTCTTACAGGAGTCCCGCAGGGATCTGTACTGGGTCCTCTGTTGTTCTCCATTTATACTAAGTCTCTTGGTTTGGTCATTAATTCACATGGCTTCTCTTACCATAGCTATGCTGATGACACTCAACTCTTCCTCTCTTTCCCTCCCTCTGCCCCACAGGTAAAGGAAAGGATATCTGCTTCCCTGGCTGACATCTCTGAGTGGATGTCTAGCCATCACCTGAAGCTCAACCTCGACAAGACCGAGCTGCTCTTCATGCCATACAAGACCTCCCCGCTCCTAGACCTGTCCATCACCGTCGATGGAACCGCCTCCCGCTCTGCAAGGAACCTGGGGGTGGTCCTGGACGATCAGCTGGACTTCAAAGAACACATCAGGGCAACGGCACGGTCCTGCAGGTTCCTCCTGTACAACATCAGGAGAATTCGGCCGCACCTGACCACTTACTCCGCCCAGCTTCTTGTCCAGACCATGGTCACCTCACGCCTGGACTACTGCAACTCCCTTCTCGCAAGCCTACCAGCCTGCGCCATTCTGCCCCTACAACTGGTCCAGAATGCTGCTGCTCGGCTTGTGTTCAACCTCCCGAAGTTTTCGCACGTCACCCCCCTGCTGAGGTCACTCCACTGGCTGCCGGTCGTGGCCAGGATCAGGTTCAAAGTTCTGACCCTGGCCTACACTGCAGCCAAAAGGTCAGGCCCCTCCTACCTACAGGATTTAATCCAGCACTACGCTCCTGCTCGACCACTTCGCTCTGCTGCTGCAGGGCGACGCACTTCCCTCCCTCCGTGTTAAAGGCTCCCGCTCGTCCCGACTGCGGAGCTTTTCCACCCTAGCTCCCCAGTGGTGGAATGAACTCCCCACTCTGCTGCGCTCAGCTGAAACACTGTCTGTTTTTCGGCGTGGTCTGAAAACACACTTTTTCAGACTCCACCTCGACTAAAATTATACCTATAGGGCCATTCTATAGTATTCACTTCCTGTTTTCTATTTAACTTGTGTTTTTCGGTTATTCTATAGTTCAGAATGTATAGCTGACTGTGTGTACTTCTCATGTTTATTACTACGGATAGCTCCTACGCTGTGAGAAAGCTGTGCTTTGTCGGATTTGCTTTGTAGTCGCGTCAATGACCTTCAATATGCACTTATTGTACGTTGCTTTGGATAAAAGCGTCTGCCAAATGATTGTAATGTAATGTAATGTAATTGCAAAGGGAAATGAACAGGCTTTCCAATGATATAAGATACAATGCTAATAATACAGTGACAACGGAGATACCAAACACAAATTTCCAAACTTTTTTTGAGGAGTTTATGTTAAATAATTGAATGATAAGTAATACATTTAAAAGGTGTATACATATTTATACCCACTACATATAAGTTCCAGGAGGTCCCTACAATGCCTTATATTTCAGGATAGATATTGTATCACACTGTCACATAAAAAAGGGGGAGGGAAGGATCTGTTTCTGCCAACTCGGTACCAATTGATGTTAAGCCCTTGGATATTATGGTTATTATTGTAGGGTAGTACTATATAAGAAAATGACAATATTGCTTTAATATTTTATGTACATGTTTGTACATCTATTTGTCAAAGATAAGCACTGAGGTGATGGCTGGTGCAACTAACACAAAGGCATAATCATGGATTCTGTTGGAATCATTAGCAGAAATTTAAAACCTTTGAGTATCTCTTTCTCTCATACGAAGGGAGGCTGGTGGCTATGCAGTTTTTTCCTTAGCACAGCAAAGCCTGAGTTTCTCTGTGCAGCCAGGCTCTGGCAGGGCTGCACTTTGGACTGAGTCTGACCCACAGTCTCAGAATGACGTCAGTCAGAGCCCCGTGGGGATGTGGTGAGTCAGAGCTAGCTGATGCCGCTGGAGCACCGCAGCAGTCATGAGCACGCGCGTCATTGGTAATCCCAACGACACCTTTTCACATTCCTTGGCATTTGTTTCAATGTGCTCCTGCGAAGGCTGCTTTATTTAGGAGGGTCGCTATTCCCAGTGTGTTTGCTTTTCAGGAAGGATGCACAATGTCCCCCCCAGGCAGTTTTCAAGGCTTGCTATCAGGTTTCTTAGTCCTATACAGTTAAAATAAAAGGCAAGAGAAAGAAAATAGGCAAGAGACAGAAACAAATAAAGAATATTAAATCATCAAGTCAGGAAAGTGAAAACAAAGAATTTAACCACACAAACATTACTCATCGTATTATTATTTTAATCTTTTCATTTGGAGATTTAAATGCAGTTGTATTTTATTCTCAAATAGCCTTATTCAGTATTATTGTTTAAAAGAGCTTTTGTTTTGTCGTTGTCACAGCAAATTACTCCTTTTACATTTAATTATGTTTTTATCCTTACATCATTTGTTTTTACATTGAAGATTAGGCTACTATATCAGTTTTTATATTGAAAACTATTGTTTGTGCTTTTTTCAAATTGTAAATGTATCAACCTCCAATCTAGCGTCCTATCCAGTTTTTAAGGGGGTTATACTAAATTAAATGTGCTAGATACATTTATTGGTTTTTAATGCTTGATTTCTCAATTATGCAGTCTAGCCAATAATAAAAACCATAGATGCTGATTTATCTATGCCCCCACAACCAGTAATAAAGATTTAATGAAGCTTTGTGATGATAGTACTTGATTTCCAACATTGGGTAGATGTGACACACTCCACCTTCTCATGGACACGCTGTTTACAGTGCTTTTTCAATCACAGCACTAGAATGGATTAGTACCATTGCCAGTTTGATTCAAGCCAATTCTATCTTCTGTGCAGTCGGGCTTATGCCAGTCGCTATATGTAGAGGTGATAAAAATGCACCATTAACCTCTTAATACCAAGGGCAAAATATACCAATTCTCGCCTGTTTTTACTAGTGACAAACAAAGCTGTTTATCTCAAATATGGTTCATAGCTTTTATTAAAACAGAGAACTGCACTATTATGACTAAGTAGTCATAATTCATATACATACACTTCTTGCTACTTAACTACAACAATTTATGTACAGAAATTGTGAAAAAACAAAAAACGGCTACCTAAATTTAAATTTCAGATTTTTTACCTGATGAGCTACAATAGCTATGGAGGAAATAACTCCTCTTTGTGATTCCTCAATATGCTGCCTATCTCTGCTAAAGATATGGTGTCAATATCTCAAATCATTCAAATTATACAGAGCTTTTTTTCAGGTGAACCATTTCGGTTACCAAAGTTGGCGCAAATTGTGCCAAATTGTGCAAAATGGCCCAGGTTCCAGAAAAGTCTCGATATAATTTATTTTTTAAGTTACAATAAAATCTGATAATTGGCAATAAAAGTTAATTTAGATGTGTTTTTGGTGTGTTTCATATTACACAACTAACTAGCCTAGCCGTGGTCCCCAAAAAGCTCTGCCTCATTAGCCAGAAATTAGTCCAGGTATATAAAATCAAATGTCCACCCTAGATAAAATAAACCCCTGCATAATAATCAACAACAAACTCATCCTCATGTTATCTCTCCCTCATGTTAGGTCATGCATAAATTGCTCATTTGTTTACCTGCAGAGCCTGCTGTACTGCTTACAGAACAATTTACTCGTGGAACAAAACAAACCCTTCAGACGCCATTGCATTCAAAAGAAACTCTGAACAGCTCGTCTCAGACACAAATAGATAGCTAGCTGGTATGTGTAATTTTGCTGGCTAGCTTGCCATTGTTACAATATAGTAATGTTAGCTATATTAATTTAATTCAGAGGGATTCGTTTTATACATAACAGTGAATTCGCACTGGTATACCGGCAAAATAATCTGTTCCCTTATATCACTTTGCGTCACTGAGACCGCAAAACCATATTTCGGCTAAGACCTGCTGCACGGAGAAACTCCTGAATAACCTAGACATAACTAACCAAAAACTGTATGAAAGAGACTGTAAAGTAAAAAGATAAACAGCGCAGTTACCTTATGAATTGTGCTTTGCTAAACGGAATGTAGTGAGCTACGTTACAAGGTAAAAACACTGCGCCATCTTGGTTCGATAATTACGCTTGGTTGCCTCTTCCTTATACGCAGGGCTGTATTTCCTTGATTTACGACGGCATTGTGTTGAATGAGGGCTTGTTTGAAAGATAAGAGTCTTGGCTATTGCCTGGAATATTTGACAGACAGTTTTAAAACCCAATGGAAAGCAAATAATACTCGGAGTGGAGGCGGGTCGAAGACAGTTTTTCCCACTTCAGATAGGCCTATTGTGCTATCAGTCAAAGAAATACACCCAATTGATGACGGTTTTGCATACATCTCTGCAAACAAGTTCAAAACCACTCTGGCTAACATATACTAAGCCACGGGATTGGTACTCCAGAAACTGGCTGAGCTTCACAACGCCAAACTGAACACAGCCAAACGAGTCGTAATCAAGTGCAAAAAAGCACAAGTCAGTTTAAAATTGGAAAAAAATCATGTACAGCCATATGAAAGTTTTAAAGTATTTTTTCTTGAAGCCTAAAGGTATATTGATTTTTCAAACCAAAGTTTTGTGAAATACAATTAAGCAGAACAGTTTACCAGCACATTGTTTATGGTGTGACATCAAGCTGCAATACATGTTTGAGAATTAGGTCAGAGTTTCCAACGTTATTTACGAAGTTTTATCTCGACGTTTTGGGTTTAAAAACCACTTCCCCAGAAGGAATGGATATACCTTAAGGATATTTAATCAAAATATTGAGGTGAGCAGTTTATTATATATTATTAAATTAATGAAATGTATAATTTAATAATTTCTGTAACGCCCGCGTTACCGCTAGGGGGCGTTTGGCAGCAAGAGGTTAATGTATAATTAATCATGAATTTAAGATGAATGTGTGTATACTCTGCCTTGTTAACCTGTTTAAAAATATATACAGCTCCTAAGTGGCTTAGTCAGTAAAGGGGTATGCTACAAATTCTCATTTCTCAGTTCAGCATCAGAACAGAAATGTGTATCCTCTGGATACTCTCAACAGAACCCCTGGGTATGCTAAACACTTCTCCCAGCAACTGTTTTCCTAAGAGAAGCATCCAGTGACTAATCTGGGTCCATGTTGGGCCAGCACTATCTCTGAGCTCCTTTAGGGAGTGTGTAATGGATGAGGCACCATGGGATATGGGGTCACTTCCCAAGCAGGGGTCATTTAAGTGAGTGTGCAGCCCTGTGTGGTCTTTCAGGCAGGGGTGACCCTCAGGAATTCAACATGGTGGTCCCTTAGCAAGCACCCTATGGTGAGAAATGTGTGGCAGGATTACCTGCACTGAGATCTCTATCAGATGGAGCATTGTTAACTTGGACCCAAAGGCACTTTATGGAGAATTAATTGGTCTTCGTGGCCACGGTTAAATAGAATGATTGTTCATCGTTTTTATATCAATGCGAGTTTGACAATTTTAAATACTATAATGTTTAAGGAAACCATAAGCGTACACAGTAATAGAAAAGTTCTGGAAGAAAAGTTCTCGTTTTGGTTTATCCAAAAAGAGCTGATGTGGGTGCAGGTTTTTGTTTTAGCCCAGCATTAAGACACCTGATTCTACTTGATCTCTTCCTACCAAACACCCCCTTGTGTAATGCGGGCGTTACGTAAATTATTTCATTAATTTAAAGGCCCACACACATATTTTTTTGTGTTTTTGAGCTTTTCATATCATCCTGGAGCTTTTCAATTGTGTTCCATACTGGTTCAAGTCAAAAAATTGCGTTTTGGTTGAAGTATCCATATTTTAGGGTTTAATTTAAGAGACAATAAATGCATTCTTTTACAATAACCTGTTCGTTAGGCATGGCAAAAAAGGGCACATCTTGCAATGTCAGAACCTAGTGTCAAAAAAAGGCATTTCTTGCTCACTAATCCTTTGTTATTTAGGTGTTGGGACAATGTCTATTAAGTTTTTTAAAAGTAATTTTCTTTTTGACTAATCTCTTCACGTATATGACTAATTAGTTAAATGACCGTTGCATGCATAACATTTGGCACTGCCACCGATAAAACACCTATAAACACTTATATAGGCTTCAGAAATAATGTAAATGGTAGTAAGACACAAAACCAACGAATCAGGAAGTCGCTGCGCTTAAATAACTAGCAGACGCTAGCACAGGTGAAACGAATGAGTGAGGGTAGGCGGAAAAACATGGCAGGAGCGCTGTCCCGCGGACCAGAAAGGAAACGTCCGCAGAACAGAAACGGCGAGCTGCAAAACCATGAAAAGAGGGGGGTGAGGGCATACTAATAATATACAATTAAAAAAAATACTAATTTAACAAAAAAATCTAAAATAAGTTTAAACATCCCGCACTGATTGGGAGCGTATATATAGCCTATGTACAGTTGAAGTTGGAAGTTTACATACACTTAGGTTGAAGTCATTAACCACTCGCTGCCAAATGCCCCCTAGCGGTAACGCGGGCATATATAATAAACTGCTCACCTCAATATTTTGATGAATCCTTAAGATACACTACTCACAAAAAGTTAGGGATATTCGGCTTTCGGGTGAAATTTCAGGATGAACCTAAAATGCACTATAACCTTTACAGGTGAAATTAATTTGACCTTCTCTAAACTTTTGAATGCACATGTCCAACTATTCAATGTTTCAGTACTTTTTGCACAACTTGCAGTTCTCTAACAAGGAGCTGAACGGCAAAATTCACAACAGGTGTTTGATCCATGAATCGACCAATAAATTTCCTGGTTCAATTAGAATTGGTATTTAAACAGTCCTCTTCATCATGCTGTTCACATTTTGACATCATGAGACCAAGACGACACCTAACAATTGATCAACAGTACCTCGCCATTGCGAGGCTTCAAACAGGATGTTCTCAGAGGGAAGTGGCCACTGAGCTTAGAGTGTCACAGAGTGTCATCAGCAGGTTGCAACAGAGATACAGAGAGACTGGAAGAGTCACAGAAAGGCATAGAAGTGGACGTCCTTTGGCCACATCCCACACTGATGACCGCTTCATTGTGAACAGTGCCCTGCGGAACCGGATGATGAATGCCACTCAACTCCAGGCACATTTAAGGGAGGTGAGAGGCACCCAAGTGTCACGTCAGACCATTCGAAACCGTTTACATCAGCGTGGTCTGCGTGCTAGACGACCTGCAAGGGTACCTGACCACACCACCAGGCACAGGCGTCATCGTCTTGCATGGGCCAGGGAGCATTTACGCTGGACGAGGGACCAGTGGGCCTCAGTGCTGTTCTCTGATGAAAGTCGATTCACGTTGAGCAGAAATGATGGCCGCCAACGATGTTGGAGACGTCAAGGAGAGCGCTATGCATCAGCCACTGTTGTCACCAGACGACCCTTTGGTGGTGGCGGTGTTACAGTGTGGGCAGGTGTGTCTAGTCAATACAGAACTGCCCTACACTTTGTGAATGGTACAGTGACAAGCCCATACTACCTGAATAACATCATTAATCCAGTCATTGTGCCCCTGCATGAACAACACAGGCCTAATTTCATCTTCATGGACGACAATGCTCCAGCTCATCGAGGTCGCATCATTAGGGAAAGGCTGCTGGAGACTGGGGTACCTCAAATGGAGTGGCCTGCACTTTCTCCAGACCTGAATCCCATAGAAAACCTATGGGATCAGCTGACTCACCGTGTAGAGGCTCGTAACTCTGTACCCCAGAACCTCAATGACCTGAGGGCCGCCCTTCAAGAAGAGTGGGATGCCATGCCTCAGCAGACAATAAGTCGACTTGTGAACAGCATGAGACGTCGTTGTCAAGCTGTAATTGATGCTCAAGGGCACATGACAAGTTATTGAGACATTGACATTTTTGTTGTGGTATACCCACCACTGTTGTTGGCTTTTGTTTCAATAAATTGTTTGAGATGAGGAAATCACCATTGCATGCTTCTACCTAAATGCCCTACTTTCATGATACGTATAATATCACTGTAGCGTGAACTTACATTTTCCATAAATTTCACCCGAAAGCCAAATATCCCTAACTTTTTGTGAGTAGTGTATATACATTCCTTCTGGGAAAGTGGTTTTTAAGCCCAAAACATCGAGTTAAAACTTTGTAAATAACTTTGGAAACTCTGACCTAACATGATGTCACACCATAAACAATGTGCTGGTAAACTGTTCTGCTTAATTGTATTTCACAAAACTTTGGTTTGAAAAATCATTATACCTTTAGGCTTCAAGAAAAAATACTTTAAAACTTTCATACGGCTGTACAAGATTTTTTTCCAATTTTAAACCGACTTGTGCTTTTCTGCACTTCATTACGAGTAGTTTGGCTGTGTTCAGTTTAGCATTGTGAAACTCCAATCCTGTGGCTTAGTATATTTTAGCCAAAGTAGTTTTGTACTTAATTGCAGAGATTTATGCAAAACCGTTGTCAGTTGGGCAGCCGCATTGCTTCTCAAAACTGTGTTTTTTTATTTGTGTGAGCAAAGCTGCCATGCTAAACAGTAATAATGAAATTTTAGTTAAGGATAACTTTAACCGTTATGCACTGTTTCTTAAAGTAATTGAGAAGTCATGGAAATCCATTGGTAAAAATGTGTATGAACCCATAGTTTTTTGTGTTTCTTTTTTTCCTCTACAGATCCAAGCTGTATATATTGGTATTTATTTTGATATATTTTGTTTAAAATGTTAGTATCTTTACTGTGTGGGGGGGTGTGTACAGTGCGGAGGACCAAACGTGGCTATAGGAAACTGGAAAGTTCCCACGAATAGGAACCACAAGACGGAGAAACTCCGATAATAAGAAAGGGAAACAAAACAAGAAAATAAATAAGGCGCGCAAGAGCGAAGCGCGCACCCGTCTCCAGACCACTCGGCACCTCTGCACAAAAGACCCTGCAGATGGTACCTCCACATCTCTCTCCAACTCAGGAAACAAAGGGGGCTGATAGCCCAGCTGAGCCTTGAAAGGAGAGAGGCCCGTAGAGGCATTATGCAAGGTGTTATGAGCGTACTCCGCCCAGGTGAGGTGGCGGCTCCAAGATGTGGGTTTGGAAGCAGCCAGGCACCGGAGGGTGCTCTCCAAGGTTTGATTCGTGAAACCCAGAAGACAGGCTGACGGACGCCCCTAATAAGGCACAAAACGAGCACCATAATTTAGCAGCAGCAAATTGCGGGCCACGGTCGGACACTACGTCCAGGGGGAGGCCATGTAACCTAAAAATGTCCACCATAAGCTGAGCTGTCTCAGGTGCTGATGGCAGTTTAGGGAGAGTGATGAAGTGAGCCGCCTTGGAGAACCTGTCGACCACAACCAGGATCACCGTATTGCCCTGAGACAGAGGCAAGCAGGTGACAAAGTCGAGGGCGATATGGCTCCAAGGACGGCTGGGAATGGGAAGAGGATGTAACAGGCCTGATGGCGGGAGTCGTGAACCCTTACTGCGAGCGCAGACAGGGCACGCAGTGACAAATTCCTGCACATCGCTCTCCATTTTAGGCCACCAAAAGCGCCGAGCCAAAAATTCCTTGGTTCAGTGGACACCAGGAAGAGCAGCCAGCTGGGACGAGTGGCCCCACTGGAGAACCCGGGACCTGACCCGGGAAGGAACAAAAAGACAGTGAGGTGGGCTGCCACCAGGACCAGGGTCCGAATGCAATGGCCTCAATACGGCTGCCTCGATCTCCCATATCACTGGAGCCACAATCTGCATGGCGGGCACGAATGGGTTGAGGAAGCAGATCACTATCAGCATGATTGTAAATGCGCGAGAGTGCATCAGGCTTAATATTCTTTGACCCAGGGCGGTAGGTAATTAAGACCTTGAAGCGGGTGAAGAATAACGCCCATCGGGCTTGGCAGAGTTGCGCCTCTTGGCCTGTTGGACATATTCCAAGTTCTTATAATCGGTCCACACAGTGAAGGGGTGTTCAGCTCCCTCCAGCCAGTGGCGCCACTCCAGCTTAACCGCCAACAGCTCCCGGTCCCCTACGTCATAATTTCCCTCAGCAGATGTCAAAGCACGAGAAAAATAAGCGCAAGGGTGCAGTTTGCGGTCCAGCAGCGAATGTTGGGAGAGAATGGCCCCTACTCCGAGCTCTGAAGCATCCACCTCTACCACAAAGGGGAGAGAGGGATTGGGAGTTATCAGAATGGGCTCGGAGCTGAATCTCCTTTTAAGCTCACCAAAAGCCGCCTCAGCCACTGAAAATGTGAAGAGGAAGTACTCTTCTTGATAAGGGCCGTGATGGGGGTGGCTACTGCGCTGAAATTACGCATAAAGCGTCGGTAGAAATTCGTGAAGCCTAAAAAACGTTGGACCTGTTTGACAGAAAGCGGGGTGGGCCAGTTCTTAACGGCGGAGACCTTATCGGGGTCCATTTGAACCCTACCATCCTCCACAATAAACCCCAGAAAAGAAACAGATTTCTGGTGGAAGGAACATTTCTCCGCCTTCACAAATGACTTCAAGAACCTGCCGAACATGCCCGATGTGAAAAGTGAGGTCTGAGAAGAAGATTAAAATGTCAGCAAGGTAGACGAAAACGAAGCGCTCTAAAAACTCCCTCAGGACGTCGTTCACTAGCGCCTGAAAAACAGAGGGGGCGCTAGTGAGATCGAAAGGCATCACCAGATACTCAGTGGCCGCTGTGGGTGTTAAAAGCGGTCTTCCACTCATCGCCCTCACGCATTCGAACGAGATTGTATGCATTGCGCAGATCCAGCTTAGTGAAAACCGATGCCCCCTGCAGGCGCTTGAATGCAGAGTTCATGAGTGGAAGAGGTTATCGGTTTTTGATGGTTATCTCGTTGAGACCCCGGTGCACGGTCAATGCACGGTCTTAGCCCTCCATCCTTTTTCTTGATGAAGAAAAACCCCGCCCCTGCCGGGGAAGTGGAGGGCCTAATGAACCCGTTAGCTAGCGACTCTTCGATATAATCCCTCATGGCCGTGCTCTCAGGAGACGATAAGGAGTAAAGGGACCCCCTAGGATGAACTGAGTTTGATACGCAGACGTAGGGCCTATGAGGGGGGCAAGGTCATGGCGCGCTGTTTACTAAAAATCTCGGCCAAATTGGAGTAACGAGTGGGAACGTTAGCATGTAGCTGGAAATTGAAAGACAACGCCAATAGGGTGCTCCCGACGAATCCCACCTGATGTCAGTGTCAGAGGGATCCTCGTCCCAAAAGGAATCCCCGTCTGCTAACGAGTCCCAAGCTAGACTCCCGGCTTCCGTTACAGGACGAGAGAAGGAGCTCTCCAAATCAGACAGCGACTCCACCTCCTCTAGGTCGCTATCAGAGGTAAAAGATCCACTTAAGGTAGAGGGAGTAGAAAAATAACAGTGGGAATGGCACCGGGGACCCCATTGCAAAATAATGTGGCTGTCCCCTCCACAGTCGATATGGGGGCTGTGCTGCACGAGCCAAGAATGCCCGAGGACGAGCAGATAGGTCGGCGAATCCACCAAAAAATATTTAATGTTCTCCCAGTGTCCCTGGTGGGAGGTGCTCATATGTAGGGGCCCTGAAATCTCCCTAATAGTGCCAGAGCCCAGCGGATGGCCAACCAGGCAGGATCAGTTAGGAGTGGACGGATTTTGAGCTGCCTGGCCCACTTGAAGTCCATAAAGCACTCAACTGCCCCAGAGTCGATAAAAGCATTGACATTAGTCGAACGCTTACCCCAGAGCAGTTGGACCGATAGTAGGGTCCGTGGCAGTGTATTATTCTGTCTCACTAGAAGCCCAGAATCTCCTAGCGAGACCCCTCATTCTCCCTGCAGTTTGGGACACTGGCCCTTTAAATGGCCTCTCCTCCTGCAGTAGCGACACCAACCCTGCCGAGGTTTAACGAAGGTGGTGTTCATGGAGGACCCACCTACCCGCATAGGCTCCGCTAAGTTGGAAAATGGGTGGGTGGGCGTGCAGACTCGCTCACGCTCTCGCTCCCTGATGCGGTTGTCCACGTGGATAGCCATGGAAACCAGAGCACTGAACGTGCTGTTGGACATATTGCAAGTTCTTATGATTTTGCGAGTTATCTTAAATGGGATCAGAAAGGGCATTCAGAAACAAGACCTTGAGCGGGTCCTCAGCCCACCCAGTTGTGGCTAGTGCTCGGAAGGTAATGAAAAACCCGGCCACCGTATCGGTACCCTGACAGAGATGGGTCAGGTTCATGGCGGCCTCCTGGCCAGAGACATCATGGTCAAAAACCATCGCCATCTTCTCCATCAAACTATCCACGTCACGCATAACAGGGGCGTTAGAGCGAATAAGAGGGTCAGCCCAGGCAAGGCAGTACCGATGAGCAGTGACAAAATAAAAGCGATTTGGGATTCTTGGGTCCCAAAACGGGAAGGTTGAGCCTTAAAAATCAAACACTGGGTCAAGAACCCTCTACACTTCCCAGGTTCCCCATCGTACCTGAGGGGAGGCTGGAGTTTGGGCTCCCTTATGACAGGTGGAAGAGGTAAGGGGGCGGGATTGACCAGTACTTGTACTACTGGGTGTTGGGCGGCTGCAGTGGTTAATGCGCTGTGACTCTTCGCTAAATCGCGGAGGCACTCTCCCTGATATTGCAGTTGCTCATCAAGCTGACACTGCTGCTCACACATAGCTTGTTGCCTGGCCTGGAGAGCAAGAATGCCCTCCTCATGTGAGGCCCAAGCAGAGCTCTGGCTAGCACCTGCTTAGCTCCCTGCGAAACCGCTGGTCCTTCCATATCGTTTCTATATTCTGTGAGGGGGGGGGGGGGGGGGGGGGGGCGTGTACGGTGCGGAGGACCAAACGCGGCTATAGGAAACTGGAAAGTTCCCACGAATAGAAACCACAAGATGTAAAAAAACTCTTTTTAAAAAAAAAAGGGAAACAAAACAAGAAAATAAACGAAGCTCCCACTCTCGACAGGAGAGTAACAAATAAGGGAGGCTGAAGAGAGGAGACATAAAAACAACCCGCGGGGAAACGGGTGAATAACTCGTAGACACGAAAGAAAGAAAGACACACCTCCTCCTCTCAATAAACCGAGAGGGAAAAACAAAGAGGCGATAAGAAAAAAATAAAAGAAAATAAGGAAAGGAAACCTCTCACTTTCAATACGAAAGCAGGCAGAGAGAGGTGGAAAGGAAACAGCCAGACTAAACTTGTAGTCGGCAGGCAGAGAAAGGAAAACCGACCAAAAGTGCAAGAGAATGAAAAGTTCCTAAAAAGCTAATTGCACAAAAGGCAAGTCCCGCGTTACCCCCAAAGGCATATGGGGCAAAGTGGCCTCCTTAAGCACCTAGTCCTATACCTTACCGGCTCTAAAATGCAAATGAATACAATACAGAAGCGCCAGAAGGAGGAAGCACGGAGCTTAAATAGCGGGCAGATAACCAAAAACAGGTGCGAGTAATAATAGCCGGGCAAGATCAAAATACCGGAAAGGAAGAAGGAAAATCCGATAGAGTGCCTTGACGCCGCCAAAGAAAAGAACGACCGCAGAAATAAATGGAGGCTGCCAAAAACCATAACACTTTACTGTACAGTCTTCTGAAAACTGCACACCTATTAAAGGGTAACAAAGTGTAACATGTTTGCGGTCTCCCTCAGTGAGGAGGGAATGTGTGCGGTTTTTGTGACAGTAAATGGGATAATTGCGAAGCTGGGTTGAATGAGTGAACGGTTGATTGAATGATTGGAAGATTCAGTGATTGGATGGTGCTCATTGGATAATTGGATGATTGGAAGGGGAACGCTGGGGCTGGGTTCCCTGAAGGAATATAATGAGCGCACCTGGGGTAAACGAGAACTGACAGGAGGGGAGCTAGAGAGGGTGCGTCTGCCTCTGAGCGCTTGTGTTTGGCAGTGTTTCTTTTCTTTTTTCCCGTTTGGTTTGGTTAATTTTACTCTTGTGTGAGTGCGGATGTGTGGTGTTTATGTACAGCAGAAAACTTACCTGAGTGAGGCGGGCAGCTGAAAGCGAGCTGAGGCGGCCTGTGAAGGAAGAACAAAAGACAGTGACTTCATACCCGGAACAGACCGCCAGCAACGACGGCGAACTGCACAGCTGTCGGCGTGACAGGGGAAACTGTGATGAGCTGATGTTGGGGGAACTGACCCCCCCCCCCCCCCCCCCCCCCAAAACCGTAAGGAATGTGTTCACGTCGTACATGCAAACGCAGCGTGTGTGTGGGTCTCTGAACGGAGGAAGCGGGAACTGAGCAGCAGCGGGTGTGTGTCCTTCTCTACCCTGTCAAGAGTTTGTGTCCCACATCCAGACTGGTGAGTGTGACAAGGGCGATGGTGCGCAGTGAAGGCCTGTGTCCTACAATTCGCCCAAGTGGTGGACAGTCTGAATCCTCGTTGGCGACCACCAAGGGCGGCAAAGCTGTCCGATTGTGTGTTTGTGTGTGCTTACTTTCGGCTTGTGTTTTGTTGGTTTTTTATTTTTCTTATTTTTGTGGCAGTCCTCCCAGTGTTGGGATGGACTATGTGTTTCATGTTATCTGTCTGTGGTGTGGGATGCTAGTGAGTTTGGTTATTGTATGAGTGTGTACCGCCATGTCTGTTTGTGTGTGGGCTTTCCCCTCGTGAGTATTGTGGGGCCGGGTGGCCGGCAGGCCTCGAGGTGGGCTATTGAGGGTGTGAGCACGAGTGTGTGTGTGTGTGTGCCCATTTGCCAGTAGCCTAAACATTTATTTATAAAGAGCAGTGTGTCTACGAGTGGTGTGAGTGCTAGTGTGTATTGTGTGGTGTGTGCGGGTAGGCACACTTACCTGCAGATGGGGCCGGCTTCGTCCGGCAGAGTGGAGAGCGAGCCGGGGAGGGAAAAGGAACCCACAGACGGGCAAAGCCTCTGTCAGTCGTGCTTGTGAAACTCATTGTTCTAAATGAATTGTACAAAATAAAAATTATTTTTACCTTTACTTCTGTCTGGAGTGGTGGATCCGCAAAAACCTGGTCCAGATTTGAGCACAGGATTTGCCCAGTTTAAACCGTGACAAAAGCATGCTGGTTTAGCTAGACCCCGCCCCCTTTTGAAATTAAAAAAATGCTGAAATCTGGGCATGATATGGTAATAATATAGGGGCTGAGCTCCAGGTATCAAACCATGCCCCAGCAGTTTTTTTTCTAATCTGGACAGCACTCACAGGGGCTGCTTTGTTCCCCTCTCTCTCTCGCTACCCCTCTCACTCACACACAAACATGCTAGCTCCAGCTATGGCCGAGCCCCAAGTAGCTAGCCACTGCCGAGGCAGAAGCAATGGCGGAGAATGTGGCGCGCATAGCCTCATTTGGTCTTATAATGATGCAGCCAGTAAACAACAAATTACACGCTGTACAAATGGTTACCTATACCACGTAGGTCTTGACTACAGTAAAATGTCAAGATTTGGACCAGAATCAATCAGTAACACTTCAAAAAAATCAATGTATCAGTTCTCATCTAAAATAAATGGTTTTAGTGCTTTGTTATTAGAAATTTTGGACATATCTCATTTACGACTTACCCGTGATCTTGTCAATCAATGGAGACCATTTTCAGCTGATTCCATGCTGTCCTTCATATGGACGTCCAGCTGATGCTAATGCTAGCGCAACCTAATGGTATCATTTAGCATCCACTACACTTAAACACACTCCACGTGTGCCCAAACAAATAAAATACAACAGACTGTCGGGTGGATTTGAGTGTTTATACCATCATTTTAAAGTCAAACTATCTTTGAATCCTTTACTTTGTGCTATAACTCTATGTTCTCTGTGGAAGGAGCCAATGCGTTGACATGCGGCAGCGGAGAAATACTTTACCTGTAACATTACCTAGCGTTAGTAGATTTAGTAATCTAAATCACTAACCTTACCTGTTCACCCATCTGCCTGCTATGTGCTCTGTGCTACATTACTAACAACATGCTTGGCTTTCTCTGCATATCTCCGCATTTATGCCTTTCAGGGAAGTTTTTGCGCTCGTACCATGCTTCACTCTCTCTGTTGCTGTTTTAAGAATCGCGCTGACTGGTGTCTTACTGGAGGGCTACACCAAAGCGCACGGGCGTAACACGTGCGCAGCCCGTGAAAATTATCTTGCGCGTTCTCCGCGGCTGCTACACCAGAATTGAGCGCATAAATGTATACGTATATATACATTTGTTGTCTTGAGAGAGTATGGGTAAGTAGTTGTATTTGATATAATTATAGCCTAGCCTACAGTTGTTCAGAAAATTATGATCTGAATCAGAAACGCTAAATGTATCAGCTGGCGAAGGCAACTAGTAGGCTATTGTCAGTATTGTCAACTACAAATTGAATTCAGTCGTCATCTCCAGCATCTGTTTAGCAAACTCTACAATGTATACTGAAACCCTATTGATGCTAGGACCAAAGGGTTGCAGCGTGCCCAATCAATGCCTGCATGGTTGTCTATTTATTGCCTGAATTCAAAAAGTGCCATTTTTGAATGCGTAAGCGCGCAAAAATAGACTCCAATTCTATTTTAGAACCATTGTGCGCAAGGCTCTCGTACCTGCACTCATACTTGCGCGACTGGTGTAGCAGATACCAATGACCATGACTTGATCTTTCTAGACGCGTGTTGCGTCCGTAGTAAATTTTACGCACGCAGTGAAATTTACGCGCTGAGTATAGCCCTGGGGTTACGCCCGTTTTACACCAGATGCGCACGCTTAAAGTGCACACGCAAGCGGAGCGCACTTGGAGCAGCTGTACCCATCAGAACCTCTTTTTAAACACAGGCTGCGAGAAGAGACACAGGCACATTAACAACTCTTTCAACTTAATCTGTCTAACAACACCAGGATCTTTTTGTTAATTGTTTATTAATTGTAGTTATGCATAGAAATGTCCTCGTTTTCCGTAAAGTATCGGATAGCCTACCAATTTCGGAAATTAATTATTTTTGTACATGTAACAGCACAACTATCACATTATAAGTATTAAAATGGTTGTAGATAGGAATGGCTAGGTGAACATCGATGATTTATACACTGTTGTGATTATTTTATGCAAAATATAAGCGTATACAGTGCATTTAAACAGGGTATTTATCAGAATTTGCCATGTGGTTTGCTCGCGGTCGCGTTCCGATCGTGAATAAATAGACTAGAGGCGGGAGCCCCGGGTCTAAATATATACATCAATTAATATGAGCACGGAAATGGAACAGCCACTCGCTTCCACTCTGCTTGCCAAAATTTGTTCCTGGTGTAAAACGGCCTTTATGCTCGTCAACGCGGAGGTCCCTGTTGAATTTACCAGAAGTGGAAACCCTGCAATCATTAAGCTTGCATTTGATTGTAGGCTAATGCACAAGGCTCACAGCTCTCATGCATTGTAAGCTTCCTGCTAATGAATGTCACCTCGTTGCTTCATATTGCACATCTCGTCTATTGCTGGGGTAATTCTATAGCAAAACTGATGCTGCTTTATAGGCTGTGCAATGTTGGGATATTGCTTTATTCTTTATTATATAATGGTAAAACATAGTATGGCAAAAGATTCAATGGCTCTTTGAGACAAGCGGAAATCGGCCCAGTTCACTATCCTCAATCTCGTATCCTCGTAGCCTAGCTTTGTAACTAAGATAGCACAGTTTGTGCTGTTCTGTCGGTGTGGTTTATGGCCGTGCCACAGCGGGGAAAGAACTGCCTGCGTGAAGATTTGTGGCAGGTGGTTTTAAAATTTTCAATTCGCATATTTAGTGGCTAGTTTTTGTCTCCCCCATATTAAGTCAATGGGGCCGTGTAACCAGATCAGGGCTGACTTGTTTTTTGTTTAGCAATTGGTGGTGTAGAATTTTGAGATTTGAATTTGATGTTTGTGAACAAAAAAGTCTTAATCTTAATGCAAATATTTTATGCATCCCACCAAATGAAAACGGCTGAACTAATATTTCCCAATTTTGTGTTTTGAGCTATGAGATATCGGTGCGATGAGTCACCCTGTCAAATATTTTGAAGATCTGTGCTGTAACGGCGGATAACGAGACTGTCAGAATTCATGTTTTTAACATGTAAGTCCCGACAAAACAAACATTTGGCCAGCCGGGCTCTCCCTAATAATCCTATGTGCAACCACGGCAGGCGCGCCGGAATCATTACAAAAGTGCGGGGGCCACTCAGTCATACAGTGTGTATATATACACTACTCACAAAAAGTTAGGGATATTTGGCTTTCGGGTGAAATTTATGGAAAATGTAAGTTCACGCTACAGTGATATTATACGTATCATGAAAGTAGGGCATTTAAGTAGAAGCATGCAATGGTGATTTCCTCATCTCAAACAATTTATTGAAACAAAAGCCAACAACAGTGGTGGGTATACCACAACAAAAATGTCAATGTCTCAATAACTTGTCATGTGCCCTTGAGCATCAATTACAGCTTGACAACGACGTCTCATGCTGTTCACAAGTCGACTTATTGTCTGCTGAGGCATGGCATCCCACTCTTCTTGAAGGGCGGCCCTCAGGTCATTGAGGTTCTGGGGTACAGAGTTACGAGCCTCTACACGGTGAGTCAGCTGATCCCATAGGTTTTCTATGGGATTCAGGTCTGGAGAAAGTGCAGGCCACTCCATTTGAGGTACCCCAGTCTCCAGCAGCCTTTCCCTAATGATGCGACCTCGATGAGCTGGAGCATTGTCGTCCATGAAGATGAAATTAGGCCTGTGTTGTTCATGCAGGGGCACAATGACTGGATTAATGATGTTATTCAGGTAGTATGGGCTTGTCACTGTACCATTCACAAAGTGTAGGGCAGTTCTGTATTGACTAGACACACCTGCCCACACTGTAACACCGCCACCACCAAAGGGTCGTCTGGTGACAACAGTGGCTGATGCATAGCGCTCTCCTTGACGTCTCCAACATCGTTGGCGGCCATCATTTCTGCTCAACGTGAATCGACTTTCATCAGAGAACAGCACTGAGGCCCACTGGTCCCTCGTCCAGCGTAAATGCTCCCTGGCCCATGCAAGATGATGACGCCTGTGCCTGGTGGTGTGGTCAGGTACCCTTGCAGGTCGTCTAGCACGCAGACCACGCTGATGTAAACGGTTTCGAATGGTCTGACGTGACACTTGGGTGCCTCTCACCTCCCTTAAATGTGCCTGGAGTTGAGTGGCATTCATCATCCGGTTCCGCAGGGCACTGTTCACAATGAAGCGGTCATCAGTGTGGGATGTGGCCAAAGGACGTCCACTTCTATGCCTTTCTGTGACTCTTCCAGTCTCTCTGTATCTCTGTTGCAACCTGCTGATGACACTCTGTGACACTCTAAGCTCAGTGGCCACTTCCCTCTGAGAACATCCTGTTTGAAGCCTCGCAATGGCGAGGTCCTGTTGATCAATTGTTAGGTGTCGTCTTGGTCTCATGATGTCAAAATGTGAACAGCATGATGAAGAGGACTGTTTAAATACCAATTCTAATTGAACCAGGAAATTTATTGGTCGATTCATGGATCAAACACCTGTTGTGAATTTTGCCGTTCAGCTCCTTGTTAGAGAACAGCAAGTTGTGCAAAAAGTACTGAAACATTGAATAGAGAAGGTCAAATTAATTTCACCTGTAAAGGTTATAGTGCATTTTAGGTTCATCCTGAAATTTCACCCGAAAGCCGAATATCCCTAACTTTTTGTGAGTAGTGTATATATATATATACACACACAAAACCGTGTGCGAAGAAAACAGAGGAGGCATCCATGCACATGTACACGTAGGTTATACAACATCTACACACAAAGTCTTTTACCGGAATATGCGGGACATCATAGTTGATTTTTCCAGGCATTTGTGAGAATCATACTCTATGTTCAAATTAACCCATAATGCCTAATAACATACAGGAATTACCATGCACTTTACTTTGGTCTACATCATTTAGATGTACAGTTGAAGTCAGAATTTTACATACACTTAGGTTGAAGTCATTAAAACTAATTTTTAACCACTCCACAGTTAATTCACTTTTAAAGAGATACTGCAGAGGTGGTCATATGACGATGGTGCCACGTAGTCATATTATGAATATTCATACGGTCAAGGAGTGAAAGGGTGTGTCTTGGTGAACTGACTCAGGCCCCCACTGAACTCAGCCCCCTTCCTGCTCTCTCCTCACCTAAACAAACAACAAAATGGCAAGCGACAAGAGTGACAGCAGTACTGCAGGGAGTTTTGAGGTGGAGGAGTTTGAAAGGATTCCTTCGTGGTGGAAGAATCTTCCTCGCGAAGATGTTGCTCGGGAAATACAGCCGTATTCATTTGAGTCACTGGCAGCAGTAGCCGTTGTATTAGTTGAGCGACGTCTTCGCGATCGAGGAGAGGACCGGGGATGTAACCGAATGGTAGAGCTAACGTTACCTAGCTAAGTTAGCTTGTTTGTCTGTCTAAAGTAACGTTACTATTAAATACGTTCAAATACACAGCAAAAAACAGTCACACAGTAAAGTTAGTATATTGAACATGGCTGGTTGTAGCGCCCAGCTCCACTTGGTCAGGAGAGAATTGTTATAATTTATTAGCTAACATTCATAAATGATAGCGATAACTAGCTATCTAGCTAAGTTACCAGTTCTCAGGACCAAACGGGACTAAACTCACACACAATAGACTGCTTTGCATTACCTAATTTATCGATACATTCCATCTCTCGGCAGATTATGAAAGCTAACAGAGTCGGTGGCGTTACACCGAGGAACGATACATCTGACTCCTTGGCATAATGCAGGCAAGTTAGCTAAAGATACCAAAGTAAGACGTTGTAGATGAATAACTCTCTATGGCTACGTTCACACTGCAGGTAAAAAGTGGCCCAGATCCGATTTTTTCCTCAAATGTGACAGATCAGATTTTTTTATGGAAGTGTGAACAGCGAAAATCACATTGAATCTGACATTTACAATTCTCATTTGGGCCACTTTTGAATGTGGTATTAGATACCGATACATAACCGATTGTGTCAAAGCGACTGCAGACTGTCAGATCGGAATTAATGTGACTTTTTACCGTCATTTTTGATGCAGCTAGCAGGGCATTAGAATGTTAGCGCACGGGCTAGTTAACTCACTATTGTACAGGGTAGGTTATCAACAGATTCACATTATATTATCATGTGTTGTAATTTTAGATAAGTGGGAAATGTGCAAAGCAGTGGATTTTTTTGGGCACAAACGATACACCATAATAAGTCGGAAGTAGGCAACGTTTTTATATCATTCGCGGACAGCTGCGTTACCTGTTTTGTGATTTAGAATAATGTTAGAACTGTCCATATTATTGTCTTGGTTTGTTGCACGGTATTCATTATTCACGGTTTTCTCATGTAGCTGCTAACCGAACGTTATGGTTGTCGGTCCAATAGTGTGTCAATAGTTTAATCTAAGGGTACGCATGCTAGGCTATACGTTACACATGAAGTTGAACAGATGTGTCGTGTGATAGCTTTTTTATATTGTGTATTTTAACACGGCCGAGCGCTCCACTTTCTAACTCGCCCGTCCTCGCCCAGGCGAGTGAGCGAGGTTAATTTCATGCCTTGCTTGAGTTTCACTTAAACCGCCCATGTCACAGTCCCCCCATTCCTGGCTCCGATCTCGCATTCACGAGTCATTCTGCACAGTAGCAGCCATGGCAGTACAAAAAGCTAGTAAAAACCTTGGATTTTTTCCCCGTCTCCTCACCCTTATCATTAGCTCCACTGCACATCAACTTTAAAATTAACGCAGAAGCCATGACTTTGATGACTTCCTTTTTGTTGTGGTTTATTTCTGCAGGCTGTGTAACAGGCGCTATGTCTTTTGTTTTTGTTAATTTGCACGGGTCATTTGAGGAGAGCAATCGGTTCACACTGGAATCAGATATGGGCCACATTAAAACATTTATGTGAACAGCCAAACAAAAATAAAATCGGATCTGAGCAATAAATCGGAATTGAGCACTAAGGCATGCAGTGTGAACGTAGCCTTAGTAGCTCGATAGAAGTCGTAATATTAACGTTAGCAGTAATACAAAGCAATTTGCATTTGAACTTGAACTAACTAGTTAACAGTACAAGGGTCTCAGTCTCAAAGATGAAAAAAACCCGTTGGTCTCTGCTTTTATACCACGTGCCCAGCCGAGACCACCCCTAGGACCACCTAAACTCCACCCATTTTTATGTTAAGGATCTCGTGACGTCACGAATCCCCGGAAACCAGCGTTTTGGTAAGCCTTCACAAAAACTCATATAAAACAATTTTGACTAAACATGAGATTTTCGGACATAGACAGTTGTGTATGATTATAATCTAACCCAAAACATCGGTTTTCAATGGGAAAAGTCGGTTTTTGACTGCAGTATCACTTTAATTCACTATATCACAATTCCAGTGGGTCAGAAGTTTACATACACTAAGTTGACTGTGCCTTTAAATTTTTAATATTTGGTCGCATATCCTTTGTATGCCATGACTTCCTGATGTCTTTGACCCAACAACATCAAAAGTCAAACAAAACAACAAAATCTTATTTTCTGGTACTCTTACAAGCGATACTATAACGTCTCTGCATTTGAATGGATCTCTATGGGAATTAGGGAGTGGCACTAGATTTACCTGTAAATTACACTGGAACAGTATGGAAACACATGGTTGACTAAATGACTCTAAGTCATCAAGGGTCTGACTGTCATGGTTATTTGCAGCCTTTGTTTTTCTACGTTTTTGGTTTCCTTTTTGGTGTCGTCAGGACGCTCTATCGGATTTTTTCTTTTGTTAGTTAATTCTCACTGTGTATCGAGATTGCCTCAGTTTTTGGAGGTTGCTTTGTTTTGCCTTGTGCTAGGGAAGTTTTGCTCCCGATCTTGTGTTATCCCAGTCCTGGTATGGATTCTTCCGCATTTTGTGGCGCATCTCTCTCTAGATACGCTTTTAGAAATCCTTATCGGTTGCTTTGGTTCTCCGAACCTTACACTCCCCATCACACTGACGTATCAAACAAGCCTTAAATCATCACTCTGCTGCCAGAAATACAGTAGAAATGGATGGATAACTTGAAGGGTTTCTTCTCCTGACTTATTTTTCCATAGAGTTCAGTAGAAACATTTGTCAGGAGAAACAACCCTTAAAGTGATCCATCCATATCTACTGCATATCTGGCAGCAGAGTGATGGTTTGAGGCTTGTTTGATACCTCAGACCCTTGATGACTTACAGCCATTTTACCAATCATATATTCCATACTGTTCCAGCATAATTTACAGCTAAATCTAGTCCCACCCCCCAATTCCCATAGAGATCCATTCAAATGCAGAGATGTTATAGTATCACTTGTAAGTGTACCGGAAAATAAGATATCAAAAGTCTTTTGATGTTGTTGGGTCACAGACATCAGGAAGTCATGGCATGCAAAAGGATATGCGACCAAATATAAAGAATTTAAAGGCACAGTCAACTTAGTGTATGTAAACTTCTGACCCACTGGAATTGTGATCTAGTGAATTAAAAGTGAAATAATCTGTCTGTAAACAATTGTTGGAAAAATTACCTGTCATGCACAAAGATGTCCTAACTGACTTGCCAACACTATAGTTTGCTAACATGAAATCTATGGAGTGGTTAACCTCTTGCTGCCAAACGCCCCCTAGCGGTAACGTGGGCGTTATGGAAGTTATTAAATTATACATTTAATTAATTTAATAATATATAATAAACTGCTCACCTCAATATTTTGATTAAATATCCTTAAGATATATCCATTCCTTCTGGGAAAGTGGGTTTTAAGCCCAAAACGTTGAGTTAAAACTTCGTAAATAACGTTGGAAACGCCGACCTAATTCTCAAACATGTATTGCAGCTTGATGTCACACCATAAACAATGTGCTGGTAAACTGTTCTGCTTAATTGTATTTCACAAAACTTTGGTTTGAAAAATCATTATACCTTTAGGCTTCAAGAAAAAATACTTTAAAACTTTCATATGGCTGTACATGTTTTTTTCTAATTTTAAACCGACTTGTGCTTTTCTGCACTTCATCACGAGTAGTTCGGCTGTGTTCAGTTTGGTGTTGTGAAATTCAGCCAGTTTCTGGAGTACCAATCCCGTGGCTTAGTATATTTTAGCCAAAGGGGTTTTGTACTTGATTGCAGAGATTTATGCAAAACTGTCATCAATTGGGTGTATTTCTTTGACTGATGGCATAATAGGCCTATCTGAAGTGGGAAAAACTTGCATCGACCCGCCTCCATTGCGAGTATTATTTGCTTTCCATTGGGTTTTAAAACTGTCTATCAAATATTCCAGCCAATAGCCAAGACTCTTATCTTTCAGACAAGCCCTCTTTCAACACAAAGCATTTGACAGTCAGGTAGATCGGGCTACGTGTAAGAGGAGGAGGCAACCAAGCGTAATTATCGAACCAAGATGGCACAGTTTTTACCTTGTAGCATAGCTTGCTACATTCCGTTTAGCAAAGCACAATTCATAAGGTAACTGCTGCTGTTCTTCTTTTTACTTTACAGTCTCTTTCATACAGTTTTTGGTTAGTTATGTCTAGGTTCTTCAGGAGTTTCTCCGTGCAGCAGGTCCTAGCCCAAATATGTTTTTGCGGTCTTGTCTCAGTAACGCTGAGTGGTGTAAGGTAACATATATATTTTTTGCCGGTATACAAGTGCGAATTCACTGTTATGTATAAAATGAATCCCTCTGAATTAAATGAATATAGCTAACATTACAATATTGTACCAATGGCAAGCTAGCCAGCAAAATTACACATAGCAGCTAGCTATCTATTTGTGTCTGAGACAAGCTGTTCCGAGTTTCTTTTGAATTAAATGACATCTGAAGGGTTTGTTTTGTTCCACATGAGTAAATTGTTCTGTATGCAGTACAGCAGGCTGTGCAGGTAAACGAACGAGCAATTTATGCATGACGTAACATGACGGAGAGATAACATGATAACATGAGGATGAGTTTGTTGTTGATTATTATGCAGGGGTTTATTTTATCGAGGAAACTGATTTTATATCCTGTTTGCATATACCTGGACTAATTTCTGGCTAATGGGGCTCTGGTGGAATACAAGATTCACTGTGCTGCTACATGGGTTTGGAGAGCTTTTTGGGGACCACAGGTAGGTTAGTTAGTTGTGTATTATGAAACACACCAAAAACACATCTAAAAATGAACTTTTATTGTCAATATTGCCATTTTGCACAATTTGGCACAATTTGTGCCAACTTTGGTAACCGAAATGGTTCACCTGAAAAAAACTAGAATTTGAATGGTTTGATATATTGACACCATATTTTTAGCAGAGATAGGCAGCATATTGAGGAATCGCAAAGAGGAGTCCTGAACGTGGTTGCGTTGGTCACTCTAGCACGTAGGTCACTCTAGCACGTCCAGCACGCCCAAGCTGATCCCACAAGTGTTCACCCGCTACTGAGGCTGCTGAATGTTTGTTCAATGAATAAAGTGTAAAATTACCAATATGTCTTGTTTGTTCCTTGTTACTGATAGAGAGTTCAATCATCCAATCCCCCAAACAACTCAAAACAATAGAGTCAATACCAACAGGAGAATACACTGTTTGACATTGGTAGGGAAATGTGGCACATTTCACTTGGGACCCCACCCATATAATCAGCTGTGCTGCTCATCCCACAAATGCATGATCCTACAAATGGGACATCATTGCAAAGGGAAATTAACAGGCTTTCCAATGATATAAGATACAATGCTAATAATACAGTGACAACAGAGAAATGATTGACCAAACACAAATTTCCAAACTTTTTTTGAGGAGTTTATATAGCTTAGGCTACTGTGTGCGAATTGACAGGGGGTATGAGAAAACGAAAAGGGTAGCCTATTTCATTATGCATTATTGTAAAGTAGGTATGTACCAATGCTCACTCCTCATATTGTTCGTTGTTAAATTCTACCATAGCCAAATTCAGAAATGCTGTAGGCATAAATAAAGTTTCCGGCACTTTATTAACCTAATGTTAGCATAGGCTACGATTCTCAGAAATGCCTCACAAATCAACATGATTCAGGTAAAGACGAGTGTGCATAAAGGTTAGGCTGTGTCGGATTCAACACCCTTCTATAGGCTACTATTGAGTAACGTTATGATAGTTGAGTAGCCTGCACTGGATGAGAACGTTAAGCGGGCGAAATGTTCTCTAAATGTAGTGTGCTTAAAATCCCCAAATAATATACTTATTTCCGAGTTTTTGCTGATAATAGTACACTATGGAGGATATTTTTTCGCATACTGCATGTCACTAAACAGTATGCGGTAGCCTAAGCATTATACAGTAGGCCTATGCTATTACACAGGATGCAGTCCATTTGGACACAGCAATCGCAATGTTAACAGTGAATGGAGTTTTTGCTTCCGGAATCTAACACTGCGTTCTCACATCGAGCACCTTCGGTCGCCCAGTTGCCGGAAGTCATTTTCTATGAAGCTGAGCGACGGTCAGCGACCTGAGAAACTAAGCAACTGAGCGACCAAAATTGGCCGATAAATGTTGCCCGCATTTTAACTTTTTCGCAGCCATCGGCCTCAACAGCCAATCAGAGTTCCACGCTTCATATTTCTCCAACCTACACAAAACCATTTCGTGAATAATTGTTCCGTAACCTACATAATACTGCCTATCAAACTAAGCTAGGCGAAATAGGGTTAGCAGCGGGAACAACAGTGAATAATTTATATATTATCATTGTATAATTATCAGTGTCATAACATAACATTAAATTATATATGTGGCTTGTTCTACCAATATCACATTGAGCCCAAACTACATGTTGAGTTTTATACATAAGTCTATCTATGTATCTAGATATAGATAAAATATCACTAGCTTATGACAAAGATAGATATAGCTAGCTAGCAAGAAGATATAAATCGCTAGCTAGCGAGAACACATAATTATCAGTGTCATGACATAACTAAACTCCTCAAAAAAAGTTCGGAAACGTTATTTCGGTCGATTATTCCTCCCCTTTAATAATACCAATTGGTATTGTATTTTATATCGCTGGAAAGCCTGATTAGTCACCTTTACAACGAGGTACAACTTGTAAGGATCATGCATTTGTGGAATGAGCAACACAGCTAACCGTGTGGGTAGCGGGCCAAAAAAATGTGCCAAAATCCCCTGCAATATTCTTCTGTTGGTATTCACTCTCGTTTTGAGTTGCTTGGTGGATTGGATGATTGCACTCTCCCACAGTAATAAGGAAAAAACAACACATATTGGCCATTTTTACACTTTATTCATTTTACACTGTCAGGGACCTCAGTAGCGTGTGGAAGATCCATACGCAGTCACAACAGCTTGGCACCTCCTCCTCATGCTGGTCACCAGCCTGGTCACACACTGCTGTGGGATGGCATCCCATTCCTCAACCAGGATTTGCCGCAAGTCAGCCAACATGGTTGCGTTGGTCACTCTGTTCAATTGGGTTGAGGTCTGGACTCACGGTAGGCCATTCCATCCTCTCCACTCCCAAATTCTGGAGGTACTCTGTGATGATCCTGGCTCTGTGGGGGCGAGCGTTGTCATCCTGGAGGATGGAGTTAGGTCCCACATTCTGGAGATATGGGATCGCCACTGGCTCCAGAATCTCATTCCGATATCTCACTGCATTGAGATTGCCTTCAATGATGACAAGTTCTGTTTTGCCTGTGAGAGAGATACTGCCCCACACCATGACACTGCCCCCATTGAAAGGTGTCACGCGATCTGTGCAGCAATCTGCATAGCGTTCTCCACGCCGTCTCCATACTTTGATCCTCCCATCCAGCTTCCGCAGACAGAACCTTGATTCATCACTGAACATGACGTTGCCCCACATTCTTAGGTTCCACTGTCGGTGCTGTCGACACCAGCGCAAACGGGCCTGACGGTGAAGGGCAGTCATTGCAGGCTTCCTGGCAGCCTTATAAGCACGAAGACCGGCCATGTGCAGTCTGTTCTCCTCACCGTCTGATCAGAGATCTGTCTGTGGTACCGTTGTGCAAATCTTGCCTGTAAATCTCTGGAAGAAAGCCTACGGTTCCTCAGTGAAGCAAGGGAGAGGAACCGGTCTTCTTGGGGTGTTGTCTTCCTGGGACGGCCACTTCGTGGTCTGTCTTTGACTTCACCAGTCTCACGGAACTTGGTCCTAAGTTTGGAAATGGTACCAGGGCTGACACCAAATAATGCTGCCACTCTGCATACCGGAACACCAGCTTCCACTTGCCCTATTGCACGGGCCTTATCCTGAAGGGACAAACGTGGCATGTTTATGCTTGGAGCACACACAAACTCAACAAATTTGCAGGACCCATGCACACAAGTGCTGTCAATTAGGTGCCAGTCACACACCTGTGACTGGCATACACCTGCCAGCACTTGAAGCTCAAAGCGAGAGTGAATACCAACAGAAGAATATTGCAGGGGATTTTGGCACATTTTTTTGGGCCGCTACCCACACAGTTAGCTGTGTTGCTCATTCCACGAATGCATGATCCTTACAAGTTGTACCTCGTTGTAAAGGTGACTAATCAGGCTTTCCAACGATATAAAATACAATACCAATTGGTATTATTAAAGGGGAGGAATAATTGACCGAAATAACGTTTCCAAACTTTTTTTGAGGAGTTTATAAAGAATAGAATGCATCGCAAATATGTCTTTGTTATTTGTAGGCTACTGCCGTTGTTTCTCTTCATCAAAATATTGTAGCTGCACGAGCTGACTTGGATGACACAACGGGAAGCTCTTGCCCCGCCCCCAGCCTAGTAGACTTGACAGACCACAGAACTATATAAGAACTAGAAAGGAAACATGGTCACGTGGTTCCATTCAGCCCTATTCAATTTGGTTCTTCCGCAATGGCACCGCCGCAAGATGGCTGCCATGGCCCGGAAATAGTATTATTATGAGCTCTGCCATGTATTTCCAATGGAGCGTTGTGAAAGTCAACATAGTGGCCCCAGCGCAATCTAGGTATCAAAAGTTCACAATATTGTAGTCAATAGAAGCAGGCAATCACATTTTACATTTTTCCTGGGTTCAAATTTTTTTTAGCCTACACAGAAAAAAGAGAGGCATGATTTAAAAATACTCATCGGTGAGTGTTTAGTAAGCGCACTGAACTGTGATTGGTTAAGAACATGGTCACGTGGTAATTTTAGTTACATCACAGGGCAATCACGTGAGGAGGCCTATTGGCATTTTCGCCTCAAATCCATTCTCTCAACCTCCATTGAACTCTATGGTTAGCTGACTTGCTATGAGCATTCAGCTAACTGCATCCGTTGCTGTAGCTATAGTTAGGTTATCTAACAGTTATGATGTTCGCTTACCAGTTATCTTGTGCATAATAATGAAATGGTTTTCAAATGCTTTCGTGTGTGTAATATTTCTAAGGTCATACTTCATATCTCAAGATGGGTGTTGTTAGATTACACTAATTAGTAACACACCCAGTGAATATCTTAGTGTTGAAGTCTGAAAAGCCGCCCGGATAGCAATAACGGTAGCGGGTCGGCTACAGAAATGTCCGGCTCCCGGCGTATTATGCTTGTTAATAACGCTAGTTAACAAGACAGTTATTAAAGATTTTTAGTAACTATTCGTGGCTCGTTTATCTGGATTTGCAGTTTTGCTCACGTTAGGCTGAGGTATTTCAACAAGATATCCGTGGCCTATAGCCATTAATCTGTCTAACGTTACGATAACACTACAAGATCACCATAGTTCATTCTAACAGTCTAACAATAACATAGACATTCCTGAGAGGCTATACCTGGAAAAATAGGCGACAAGTTTCACTGTGGTCGCGATTTCTAATTATTTAGGCTACAGTTACATGGCTACACCACACTATTAGCTAGCCGCGCAAGGCTGGTTCACGGAAATCTTGAGTCAGGGACCGGTCCGGATGTAATGTAATGTTACCGCTGGAGCTAGGCTACTGCCTAGCCATACCACAGACTAACGTTACGGATTAAACAAAATAAACAACCACAGATGCAATAATCGTTATTTAATTATGTGAACGTAATCGTATCATAGACCTATTTAAGATTGTATCTATGTATTTATTGTTTTGCTTTTCACATAATATCGAATGTTCTCACGACATCCACTCTGTGGTTAGAGTGGATCTGGGGTAGGCGCTGGACCCAGGAAAGTGGGCTGGAAAACTTTGTTTTAATATAAGGGAAAGGTTGGTGGATCCAACATGTCATTAGCTGGTTATATTTTTCGAAATAGCCTATTTTGTCTAACCACGTGACACAGTAGGCTATGCGGTAAATGTTTGCGAAGAACAGCGAGTGCTCCTCGTTGTCTATAGCCCAGCTAGGCTATAGGACATTGTAGCTTTACATAACATTACATTAAGTTATTGTGGCTGCGTTTACAATTATGTTGCTCTTCTTTAATTATGTAAACATAATCATATAATAGACATATTTAATGTTTTATCTATGTATAGTTTTGGTTTTCACATAACATCGAATGTTCTCACGACATCCACTCTGTGGTTAGAGTGGATCTGGGTAGGCGCTGGACTCAGGAAAGCGTGCTGTAAAGAACTTTGTTTTAATATAAGGGAAAGGTTAGTGGATCCAACATGTCATTAGCTGGTTATATTTTTCGAAATAGTCTATTTTGTCTAACCGCATGACACAGTAGGCTATGCGGTAAATGTTTGCGAAGAACAGCGAGTGCTCCCCGTTGTCTATAGCCCAGCTAGGCTATAGGACATTGTAGCTTTACATAACATTACATTAAGTTATTGTGGCTGCGTTTACTATTATGTTGCTTTTGTATGTCGATTTACATGTGTGCATCCTCTCATCGCTCAAAAGAAATCAACCGGATTGAGGAACTGAAGTTGCGCATCAAAACCAGACACGGTAATGCACTTTTAACAGCGCATAAACGAGTATATGTCTTTGCTTACAGACACCCCTGGATGAGTTTTGCTAGTAGGCTACCACTTAGATCCCACGTAAACCTGTACATTTTTCCTTAATGTGACCTTGTCATTTTAATGTGTCTTGTCAAGGTTTGTCTTGTGGATGTGCGTCTTATCCTGTGTTCTCACGTTTAGCCTGCACCTTGATGTGGTGAGTGGGCTTTAAACTAGTGATGTGTCGTTCATGAACGATCCAATTCTTTTGAACGGCTCTTTGGTAGGAACGAAGGGAACCGAGTCTCGTAGGTATCTGAGCCGTTCTTTTTTGCCAGGTTTTCCCTAGTGTTTCCCATCAAAAATATTTCATAAAACGCGACCATGTTTTTGGTATATTATATTTTATATTAGAGTACATATCCATAGCCTATAAGATTTTAGTCACGTTAACTGTCGCTGTTAAAAAATACAGAAGCGAAGTTCACAAACTCCGTTGGTAGGTTTAAATACATTTCCCATGCACCCCTACTGGGGGATGACGTTGTCGAATGTGTTGTTTTGATACTTGAGTTGCTTTCAAAATAAAGGGAGAGTTTGCATTAGTTCTTCAACTCGCAAATTATCCGTCGTCTCTCTATCGCTCAACTTCCACAACCTTGCATAATATATCGACAGGAAGTCTTACGTCTTGTAAAGTGAGTGGGAAAATATTATACATTAGGCTATATAGCCTATATTACATTTAATCAATTTCTAATTATTATTATATTCTAATTTAAGTGCGTGTGTGGGGGCAGTAGAAAACCGTAATGAAGTGAACGTAAATATGAAAAAAAAAAAAAAAAAAGATGTAGGTAGAGTATCATATATGTTCACGTGTTATTTATGTCTTCTGCTAATGGGCAGATGTTTACAGTCCTCTGCCAGACATTTGGCGACTAGTATGTGCATTATTAGATTTAGTAGGCTAGTGTAATCCTGCCATTCGTAGTCGTAAAGTGCCCCCTTCTCACACATGCATGCATGCACACATACACGCAAAAAGAACGAAGAGCCGTTCTTTTGAATGGCTCTCGGAAACGAACGGAGCCATAAGATCCGGTTCCCTTAAAAGAGCCATAATTCCCATCACTACTTTAAACTGAGACAGGCTGCTGAACTTTGCTGTGTCCTATAACAAACTCCTATCGTCTCTACGTTTTTTTCCCCTTATCCAGGACAACGTTGGAGACGGTGATTAAACTTGCTGTGAATGAAACGCAGCATATCGAATATATCCCTTATTCATGATTCATAATTTTGAATGGTGTACATTTGATTATTTAGTCTTTACAAATGAAAAAAAATAGCAATTTCTCCTTATACCACTGTATGACTTATGCAAACAATGAACCCTTCAATAAAAAAACAAGTTTTATAATTAATTGAAACTTTTTATTACTGTTTCCCCCAAAATGTACATACTAGACAGCTACATCCAGTGTGTGTGTGTGGGGGGGGGGGGGTTGTAGGGAAGATAAGGGACAGGGGTGAGGACGAGCAGAGGGCATTGGGTGAACAATGTCATGGCTACAAATTTAATTTTAAAATAATCACATAAATTTTGAAAACCTGACTTAGTTCATTAAAAAAACCCTGTTCCGTTAAAAGCCAAATCCAGGATTGGAGAAACTGCCAGAATTGGGCAAGGAAAACCCGAAAAGGCAGAAAATTACAGTAGGCTACATTGTCAATGACAATATGTAGCCTGACAAAGATGACTATTCATGAGTATACACTTATTATTGTACTATAGTACTGTACCCTTTTGAGTTGCCTGTCACTGGTCTCGTTGGTTTATAGGGCTAGGCAATAACATTGGTGATTACTGATTATCACTGCCATCCAATTGCTATGATATTGTCATAGTGTGACCTCATGACAATGAATTGCTACTAAGTTTAAGAATGACAAATAACTCGTATATGGTAGGCCTACTCACTTATAAGAATGATAGCTATATTTCGTACTGTATCTTGACACGTGGGTTAATCCCCAAAAGCAAGGAAACATTGAATCAACATTGAATTAATATCAGATGAAGCATTGATTCAGTGTTGATCTCTGATGTTGATTCTGCGTCCAGGTGCTCATCGAGTTTATGTTGAATCAACATCTTGAAATAGCGTTGAAACGATGTTGATGTTAACAATGGAAATCAACGTAACTGATGTTAAATCAATTAATTATCAATGTAATCTATCATAGCTCATGATCAATCATTTTATGACTACATTTTACAAATTCTTGCTCAAAGTAGTCAAAATCTACAAAAACAACTACTTCTGTTACTAAAATAGATAACACATTGACATTGATTTTAAAAATGTAAACATCTTTATTGATTTTAAACCTCTGCTGAATGGACACAATACATGCTAAAGCAGTAGAAAATACTGCATCATATACATATTAAAAAATGTGTTTAGGAACCAAGTGGTGGAGTTCAGGTAGCTATGTTGAGGCACACAATTTGCAAGATCACCAAGAATGAGTTTCCGGACACACATCTTGAGTCTTCATCCCCATCTGGCTATGAAGCATGGATAGGGATATGTCATGTCTTGGTCTATTTAACTTCAGTTGGAAAATGTATGGTTGTCTTTATATCTGAAGGAAACAAGATAATAATGATCATGTTAAAATAAATACAACAAAAGGCTAAAAGGAAAGACATAAAATTAAAATCAACACCAAATAAAGGAGAGCGCCGCAGTATTTTTAAAACATTAACACAAAGCGCTAGTCGCTCTTGCAACATTTAATGCAATGAGCTCACAATATAAACTGGCTGTCCCATTGGCTAGCAAGACAGATGTTTTGTCTCAAAACAATGTCATTAATTTGATTTATGTTAATCCTCAAATGTGCACACAGAGAGAGGGAGAGAGATTGCATATGTATGTCCACTTTCTTTAGATCAACAAGAAAACATGACACTCACCTCCATGACCCAGGTAGTCAGCTCACTCACAGCATTTTCTCCTCCTCAGAAACAGAAATAAAGGGAGATGTTACAAGGTGCCTGCACACACATAGCAAAGACTTGAACAGAACCCCAGTGAATTCATAAATTTTGACTTTGAGCAGCGACTGACACATACAGTACTTACCAACAGCTGGGTATACAGGTATAGGTGGATGAGTGGGAGCAATTGTTCTTGACATAACTGACAGAGAGACAGAGAAAGGAATATAAAATAGATAAGATGGTGACCATTAGAGGACAGGAGAATAGCATGATCAGAATTGTGTTCACGCAGGATGATTCACACAATAGCGCAATGGTCTTAGCCTTTAGGTTAAGGTACACTTTGTTATGTTAACAGGTGAAAAATCAACCCGGTCTCACGCTTTTTCATGCTCATAGTCACGACAATGAATCTACTGAATCGTCACCCGGAGCACGATTGTCCGACTTTTATCGTGCTACACAGAACGAAATTTAAACCCATGCATTTTCAATGCTAGCATTTCTCAGACTGTTTTCGTGCTACATAGAACGAAATTTAGAGGTATTACTGTGGGCTTGGCTACTATGCTACTTTTCGGTTGTTAGCTAGCTAGCCGGCTAGTGAATTTTGTTTACCAGACGAGTGACTTTTGAGTAGCTACTGGTTGATGGCGATAACCGCTAAATATGTTAATAGGGACACAAATAACATGTGGAAAGGTTTATTCAGTCACAAAAAAAGCAAACAGTTTATGTCGGATATGGTCAAAATCCCACAATCTCAATTCATTTTAATACTGTCCCCTACATGGGGCGACCCAGATTAGCCGTATATATTATCCGAACCCTAACCCTAAACGGACTACAGACGGCGCCATCTTTTCACAGGCCATCATTACGTAGAGCTCTCAGGTTTTTGGGGAATTGTCGTTCTAAACTATTAGTACCAATAACGAAAAAAATACTAATCCTATTGACCTGGGGCTTAAAATTTATGTTCAATATAGCATCAGTTAAGATCCCAATTGATCATCTAATTGAATCATCAAAGTATCAAATGATTAAGCATCAAACGTTTTATTCAGGCCCTTCTGTTAGAGCTTGAAGGCTGGCTCTGACATCATTTATGAAAGACTAGTTAGTTAATCATCCTGTTAAATATCTACCCGATATGTCCATTGGTTCCAGAATTAGAAGCATTTGAAGTTTGGCCAGTTTTGCCCTATTAGGGGGCGCTACTGAGTCCCCTGGGGTGTCAGCGCAAAATAATTGACATACATTATTCTCCAGGTCAAGGCCTTTCCAAAAATGTCTTTAGTTTTGTCCTACGACAAAGTTTAATTTTCACCTCTGTCTGGCTACAGCCTCTTTGAGGTGTAGTTTATGAGACCCTTTGAGACTCCAGCCTGGATAAAATCAAGTCTTTTGATTTTTTGCTTATTTGGTGGAAAAAAATCCTTCAAGGTATTGATGTTTTTCCTAATCACAGTCATATTTTTGGATTTGCACTAGTGTAGACCTTATTTTACCTACCAAATACATCTGGATTGTTGTCATATGAGGGTTAGGGTTAGATAACATGCTGTTTTTGAAGCGCTTTAGCCCCTCCCCGAAACCTCCTGAATAGTCCTACATGGTCAGGATTATATAATGTTGTAGCTTCAATATCCCTCTGTTTATGGATGAAGTTTCCTACATATATCTCTGAAGATGACACTGTTATGAACTTATAGGTGGCAGTCTCCACAGCTGATTTGTGGCTTATCCTTACCATGGGTGATGAGTTGATAATCAGATGGACTAGTTCTGATACCCGTTGGAGTACACAATCACTAATTGGCCATTTAGTCGGCCCTATACCTAATTAATGCGTGTGTGTGTGTGTGTGGGCATATTGCGTGCCATCTGCTGGCTGCTGTGCACCAGACATACAGAGAGATACAGAGGTTTTCTCTTTTATGTGTTAGGTATAATTTTTTACGTCAAAAATTATAATATATAATTCATACACCTAGTAGTCCGTGAGCCAGTAGGGTTGGTCGGTACCATGGGAATAATGCTCTTGTGATTTTTGCCAAGGTATAGGCTACATCTCTAGAGTTATAAAATATGTGATAGCATTGTTGTTACTGCATACCAGTTTTGCCAAACCTGAATCACAGCGCGGAGCTTTCAAAACCATAACAGCGCAGAAACCCTGGGGGGAAAAAATTTAATATTTTTTAAAGATTTTTTTTACAACGTTAGGTTAGCCTGCTTGTCTTCTTCGTCATCCTGCTTGAGCTAAATTAGCATTAACCACAAATATGCTTTGCTGTTAGGTCTGTTTATTTTCCTGCATCACCCTTGTCATAGTAACTTGTTGAACTGAACCAACCAGGAAAAAATGTAGCTATTCACTCACCACAACGTAGGCTACACATACAGCGTAGCTATATATAGGATGTCTATGAACATAGACACAGGCTATATAACAGACATTATATATATATATATATATATATATATACAGTCAAGCCGGAAAGTCTCCCCACCCTTTCACCTTCTCCACATTTTATTACGTTACAGACTTATACTACAATAGATTGAGTTCATTTTTTTTTCATGGAACACATGGCTGGGTAAATGGCTGTAAGTTATCAAGGGTCTGAGCTATCAAACGAGCCCCAAACCATCACTCTGTTGGCAGATATTGAGTAGATGTGGATGGATCACTTTAAGGGTTGTTTCTCCTGACTTTTTCCCCCATAGAGTTCTATAGGAAAATGAGTCCGGAGAAATAACCCTTGCAGTGATCCATCCACATCTACTCCATATCTGGCAACAGAGTGATGCTTTGGGGCTCGTTTGATAGCTCAGACCCTTGATAACTTACAGCCATTTAGCCAGCCATGTGTTCCATACTGTACCAGTGTAATTTACAGCTGAATCTAGTCTCACCCCCCAATTTCCATAGAGATCCATTCAAATGCAGAGAGGTTATAGTATCGCTTGTAACAGTACCTGAAAATAAGACATCGACAGTTTTTTTTATGTTGATGGTCACAGACTTCAGGAAGTAACAGCATGTAAAGGATATGCGACCAAATATGAAATATGATACTTAAAAAATACGTTAAAGCAAAGGGTATGAATACTTATGTAAATGAGAAATTTTAGTTTTTTATTTTTAATAAATTTGCAAAAATCTCAAAAAAACTTTTTTCACATTGTCATTATGGGGTGTTGTGTGTAAAATTTTGAGGGAAAAAAGGAATTTAATCAATTTTGGAATATGTCTGTAACGTAATAAAACGTGGAGAAGGTGAAAGGGGTGGGGAGACTTTCCGGCTTGACTGTATATATATATATATATATATATATATTGTTATCTCAACGCATAGCGGACACTTGCCCGTTTATGCGGTCTTAAAGTGCAGTAGTCTATAATGTTGATATTGGAAGGTTATCGTAATAACGTTATGTCCATTGCAGTTTCGAGGGGGTTACGTTAAGATTACCCAAATGTGTTCTAAAGTATAACTAACGTTATGCTATACCTGGCTTATTTTCTTTTAAATGTGCATCGAGCTACTATTGGTGTATTATCAACAGGCTTTTGTGATAGCATGTCCTTTCTAGGCCTCTGGCTGCTACTGCGAGCTAACTTAGCTAACGGTAGCTAACAAAGTTACCTTTCATTTTGCTTTTTTATTCGGTAGCATAACTTTGCAGTCGTCGCTATACATGTATATGGTCGCTAACTAGAGTTACAACGGCAGCCATTACTCTGTGAAAAGGGAGAAAATGACCACCTTCACGTGACAAGTCATGTTGGCCAATCAGAGAAAAAACTTTGGGCCGTGGAAACGGTGCCGTTTTGAGAAGGCTTCTGCCTTTCTAGTTAGTATATAGTTCTGTGTGACAGACCCAGCAACCAAGTTGCTCGCTGTGAGAACGCAGCGTAAGCCCCATGTTTCCACTCTATACTGCCTAACGAACTATATAGAAAACTAGAAACCACAAGGTGGGTGTGTCCTGAAGTCAGGTTTTTTAGTAGCACCAAAAAACCTGAAGGGGGCGACATGTGATGGTTTTCGCCCATAGACTTCCAGCAAAATCCGAAGCGCTGTCATGTCATAATTAGCGTACTTTTTACCAATGTTATAATTATAATAGTAGATTTCATTTGCGATAATGAGGACCATGTATTATATCACAATCTCTGGAAATAAATTTTTTTAATTCCGAGGGTTGACCGGGTTGACCAGCATTAATTTACGCTCTGCGCCCCAGCCTACAGATGCCGGGAAGCACAAAAAAGACAACAGCCTCCTCTTGGCTCCGGTCAGCCGGAGGAGGAAAACTTTCTTTGTTGTTGGTACAACTAAAGCCCATAGAGAGATACTATACAATCTGTGGTACAACTCAGACTTGATATTCAATAAAATACCTAAGTCCTGCTGTGTCAGAAAGCGTCTTTAATGTTTTTAATTACTTTACATAGGTAACGTTAGCTACAAATTAGCTAGAGGATAAGAAGCTAACTCTTAGCTAACTAGCTAGCTATTGCTATCACCGAACTATTATCTATATAGTTCGGTTATTGCTCTCCTAGTTTCCAGCATAGGCTGGCTAACGTTAGCTAACTGCAAGTAATCGATCGTCAGTCAGGGACTTGATAATTCAAGGAGGTTAGCTATATGTATAATCAACTGATTTACAGTTGAAGAGAGAATTATATTGTTCAAAATAGCCCAGCCTTATTCACCAAGACATGGTATTACACACATTTGCCTTTAGCTTTTACTTTATTTTAAATGAACATGTCTTTGACAGCTGCAGAGATATATAGTTAGGTGGGAAGCACAACACAACAGTCTTGGCTCCGGTCAGCTAGGATGAAAACTATTTTCAGAAACGTGCGTAGTGGTGGTAGGCTACAACTCAGACTGGATGTTCAATAACATACCTAACATCAAGTCTTGCAAAGTAGGATTACTTAGTTAGCTGGATAGCTAACTGTACATACTAAAACAGGGAATAGCTGTTTTTACTTCAGTCCGTATTTCAGAATTGGGATGTTTTCGATAGGTAGCCTAACGTTAGCTACAAGCTAGCTAGATAAAATAGCTAGCTAACTAAGTTAACTGCAAATAATCGTCGGTCAGGGACATTGAAGCGGATAAACCAAGGAGGTTATGTGTAAATTACACTGCAATCAACCGATTTAACGTTAGCTACAGTTGAAGAGATGATAATTTGTAGTAACGTTAGCTAACGTTACAGTTTTGGGGAGCAGATTTCAGGTGCTTCATTTGCCTCTTGGACAATCCAGCAGGGTGTCATAGCTCTGACTAGCTAGCACTGGAGGAAGCATAAATAACGATACCGCATAGGCTTCAAAGTGACTAAGTAATATGGGCATAGGCTAGTTGTAATTTTCATGCTGTATTAGTCGTTTGCTGTATATATGTCGCTGTCGTATAAAACACAAATTTAGCTGTTTTTCTCCTTATGTTAGGACAAAAACAACTTGGCTTGTTTGCATTTTCATTGCCCAGCTGAACCACTGAACTGTTGTTGTTGCCACGCACGTAGCCTAATTTTCGTCGATTAGTAACCAAAGTTACCGAGTGTAAGATATCCTTGTAAAAGTTTTGTCAAATAGTATAGTTTAAAATCTTTATGTAATGATGAATTACTAAATCAGGACAGATTATTTATTCAAAATAGCCTTTATTCACCAAGACACATGCTATTACAGAAATTTGCTAATCATGTATTTACTTATATTATGAATGTAGCTTGTTAGGTTCTAAAAAAAAAGACTATACTAACGTTACATTTCTTTAGGCGACTCTACCATCTACTCTCAGTTGACATTATCATACTGCTGGGCGCCACGATTTTTGGACCACGACGGACACCGTGAATGAAGTGAGCCGTGATTGGCTGCAGAGACTACCCACAGTCCTTAAGGAAATGGTGCAAACTGGCCCAGAGTGGGCGGAGATTTGGTAAAATGGGCGGAGAATGCTGGCTTCAACGGAATGAATGATCCAGCTTGTGGTTTCTAGTTTTCTATATAGTTCGATGATACAGCCTCGCAGTCTACATAATTGCAACAGGCAGCGGGTGCTGGCTGAAATGAAACACTGCTTTGCTGCATTGTAGTTTGTTTATCTAGTCTATTGCCCCAATAATGTAAGTAAATGGAGCAACATTGTTGCCCTGCCCACTGATTGTTGTATACAACCTCGTACATGGGCTATAATACAGGTGCTTTTTTGCATTTGTGTCGATGTAACATTGGGGGGGGGGGGGGCAGATAAGGCTTTCTCAGATATTTTGGGGCGTGGAAATGACGCCTATGATTATTAATAAAAACGCCTAAACGGTACCGTTAGGCTGCACCTGAAAAGAGCAGTGCAGATGGAGAACATTACTTCTGAACTAATTCATAGTCTAGAATTTTATTGTGACACTCGGAAACTTATTTGTTGTTCGGACTAACACATTCAGAATGAAAGACTAGTATCAGAGTATCAGAGGGGGGAATGACAGCCTGGGATGAAGATTGGTCAAGTAGAGGAGAGGAATTTGCACACTGTATATAATCACAAAATGTACAAGATACAACCATTTATTTGTTAAATTAGCAAAATTACAAGTATACAGGACAGCTACTCGGCGGTGTAGCTGCAAGCAATAGCAACTACAACATACCTACGCGATCAGTCAGCACAGGAGCGCACTTCTATCCTTCTATATTTCTATCCCAAAGCCATGTTGAACTAATGTGGACGGCGAGGATGTAACATTAATGTTTAGTTTTGTTTGGCTGCACTTTACTTTCTTATGCTGATTCTTTTGACATTCCTGCAGAAGCATGTTCACAATATAGGCTATAGGGCTATTGATAGCGAGCTGAGCTAACTTTAACGGCTCAACAGACAACGTGAACACATCATTGAAACAGTTTTATTGGTTGATATACACTGCATGCATTTGATTTGTGTAACAAGGGACTTTGGTTGTGACGTTAGCCTAGTCTGTATTTTTTATGTTTGCGTGCATAATGTTACCATATGTCTTAGAGTGGACGGGAATGCAGGCAACGTCTTTTTACCGTGTTGCGATTATAGGGGCATTAGCGGGGATACAGGGATTTGTAAAAGTGGAGGGGCCAGGGACCCCTTTCCGGCACCGGTGAACCACTGTCCAACAATGTATTTTTGTGAGTGCATCATAAGCTGGAATGATCCTGTGGCCAGGAAGGAGAAAGAAAATGTAACCTTGTGCAGCACCGTTTCACTGTGCGGGTAGTTAATTCGCGCTTCCTAATCGTTTTGCACTGTAAAAAAATATCTTGTAAGAAAACTGTGAAAAGACTGGCAACAATGTTGCCAGTAAAAAAACATTTAATGCATGGGAAAAATGTATTATTAAAAATCCTGTTATTTTAGGGCATGGCAGTTAAATAATGAGTTATTTCCATTAGTCTACATGCTCGAAAACTTTACAAACCATAAAAATGTTTTTTTTTACAATACACTGTAAAAAATAAATAAATAAATAAAAATAAAACTGTTACAGCTGTTTTTTTCAAAGTCATATAAACTAACAGCATTTATACAGTTAAATAACAGGATTTATAAGCAAAATAACAGGATTCATACAGTTTTCCGACTTCATAATATTTTCACTGACATCATTGCTGCTGTTTTTATGGCATTTTCCTTACATTGTGGAGCAGCTGAGCTGACACAAGTACAAAATGATCTCTCTGTCAAAATGAAAATGATCCAGACACTGTCTATCAATTAATCATAAAACATCTAATATTCAATCATACTCACATCTTTTTCTTTTTATGACAGCTATTTGATAATTGCAAGTAGGCTAGGACAAAGAAAATAAGACCAATATTATGTTCAAATAACATGCATTCATTCTAACATCCATTTATGTCATTATCATCTATTGGCAGTGCTAGACATAAACCACCTTTATTTTCAGAACAAAGTTGAGCGTAAAAAAATGATTAAGTGAAAACTCCCTTTTTTCATCAAATCTCCGCTTGCACGTGTATATACTGGAGAGACATTTAAAACAGCGGATAAGTCAAATCTCTGAATCACAAATGGCTTAAGCTTAGCGGAATTTTGGGAGTAAGTGCCATTTGCGCATGATTATCTCACCTCTGAATCTGGCCCATACTGACTGTCAGTGTATTTTGACAAATTAGTAATTAGTAAGACACCCTTACTTCTGTAATTCAGAAGGCACTTTGGCATTAATAAGACCGTATTGGCCAAGGTCCTCAAACATACATGCAATAAAGTCTATTTTGTTGTAGAAAAATAGCCTGTATAAGTAGACCTGTGTAAGTTTGAAATATGTTCCAATTTTATGAAGCAGACCAAGTTCCTTTGCAGTTGAGTAGCTCTACCTGGCTCGGGCAAGTGGAGCTGACCATGCCTAATGTTTCATTTGATCAATTATTTACAAGCAACCTATTGGCCATATGTCACAGACTTAGCCTGGTGACAGATTGGGTATTCCTCACCTTTTCAAGCTGTCTTCTGTAAAACTGCTTTTTCCTCATCTCTCCGTGCACCACCATGTGCTGAGACGTTCTGTCGGCAGGGGATCAGTGAAAGAGGAAGGTTCCTTTCTTAAGTGTTGTTTTATGTGACAGTTATTGTCTTCACCTATCTTTAAAGCCAGGAACCCAGCCTCTCCATTAGCAAATGAAATTGTCAGATCATATGATCAGAAGGCCCCAGGACCAACCCAATGACAAATATAAACAAACACACTGTACGACACTACACGAATGCTTGTGACACGATTTGGAAATAAAGGTGGGAAAAGAGACTTCAGCTTAATATGCAAGAGGAATATACTTATAGTATGTGTTGAGATTATAGTCATATATACTATATGTATATATATATACAGTCAAGTCGGAAAGTCTGCACACCCCTTTCACCTTCTCCACATTTTATTACGTTACAGACTTATACTACAATAGATTGAGTTCATTTTTTGCCTCAAACATCTACACACTGTGTAGGCCACTGTGCTCTTTGGGACCTGTAAAGCTGCAGAGATTTTTCCGTACCCTTCTCCAGATCTATGCCTTGACACAATCCTGTTTCTGAGGTCTGCAGATAATTCCTTTGACCCCATGGCTTGGAGTTTGCTCTGACATGCACTGTCAACTGTGGGACCTTATATAGGCAGGTGTTGGCAATCCCCAATCATGTCCAATCAATTGAATTTATCACAGGTGGACTCCAATTAAGTTGTAGAAACATCTCAAGCAGTATCAGTGGAAACAAAATGCACCTCAGCTCACTTTTAGGTGTCATATCAAAGGGTGTGCACACTTGTGTACATATGATATTTTACATTTTGATTTTTAATAAATTAGCACAAATGTCTAAAAACCTGTTTTCACTTTGTCATTATGGGGTATTTTGTGTAGAATTTTGAGACAAAAAATGAACTCAATCTATTGTAGAATATGTCTGTAACGTAATAAAACGTGGAGAAGGTGAAAGGAGTGTGCAGACTTTCCGGCTTGACTGTATAACCTCCTTGAATGATCACGTCCCTAACCGACGATCGATTACTTGCAGTTAGCTAACGTTAGCCAGCCTATTCTGGAAACTAGGAGAGCTAGATAGATAATAGTTTGGTGATAGCAATAGCTATCTAGTTAGCTAAGAGTTAGCTATCTTATCCTCTAGCTAGCTTGTAGCTAACGTTACCTATCTAAACTAATTAAAAACATTAAAGACGTTTTCTGACACAGCAGGAATTAGGTATCTTATTGAATATCAAGTCTGAGTTGTACCAGAGATTGTATAGTCTCTCTCTATGGGCTTTGGTTGTACCAACGGAACAACAAAAAAAGTTTTCCTCCTCCGGCTGACCGGAGCCAAGAGGAGGCTGTTGTCTTTTTTGTGCTTCTTTGGCATCCGTAGGCTGGGGCGCAGAGCGTAAATGCTGGTCAACCCGGTCAACCCTCGGAATTAAAAAAAGTAATTTCCAGAGATTGTGATATAATACATGGTCCTCATTATCGCAAATGAAATCTACTATTATAATTATAATTTATGAGATTCTAACATTGTTAAAAAGTACGCTAATTACGACATGACAGCGCTTCGGATTTTGCTGGCAGTCTGGGTTAAGACAGGGCGATGCACCATTGCATGTTGCCCCCTTCAGCTTTTTTGGTGCTACTAAAAAACCTGACTTCAGGACATGCCCACCTTGTGGTTTCTAGTTTTCTATATAGTTTGGTGGTTTCAAAGGGTAGCTGCTTGCTACCCTATTAGCTTTATAGGCTTTATATAGGTGTTATCAGCAAAGTTTTTAATGGATAGCCATTGTCCTGTCACAGAAGATTACAGAAATTATTGGCAAATATATAAGTCATAGCTTGATCCAGGATAATTGCTAATAGTCTACATGTGTAACCTTACACGGACCATCGCACATCACCTGGATGTTGATGGAGTGGGCTGAAAGCATAATAATAAAGGGTCCATAGGTCAAAGACCATATACCTGTCCCTCAGCGAAGGGAAATACGGAAATACGGACAGGTATGTGGTCTTTGACCTATGGACCCTTTATTATGTATTTTTTGATATAGCCTACACAATAATAATATTTCACATTGTAACCTTGATATTTTTAGTCATGCTTGTACATGTCCCTGTGTGTAACAGATGGTACGCGCGTTGTGCGCATGCCTATGTAGACGCACTTACAGTGAGCACCATAATTCACTTGACAGTGACACATTCTTTGCTATTTTGGTTCTGTACTCTAGCACTTTGAGCTTGAAAGGATACAATGAAGATGAGGTTGAAGTGCAGACTAAAGTAATATAAAGTAATAATTTTTTCATATTTGGTCGCATATCCTTTGCATGCCATGACTTCCTGATGTCTGTGATCCAACAATATCTCTTGATATCTTTTTTCTGGTACTCTTACAAGCGATACTATAACTTCTCTGCATTTGAATGGATCTCCATGGGAATAGCGGGGTGGGACTAGATTTAGCTGTAAATTATGCTGGAAGAGTATGGAATACATGGTTGGCGAAATGGCTGTAAGTCATCAAGGGTTTGAGGTATCAAACGAGCCTCAAACCATCACTCTGCTGCCAGATATGCAGTAGATATGGATGGATCACTTTATGGGTTGTTTCTCCTGACAAATCTCTCTATGGAAAAATGTGTCAGAAGAAGAAACCCTTCAAGTTTTGACTGCAGTAGCAACAAATGTCTCAGTTGAGCAAAAAAGTCCCGTCGGCGGGACCTTCTACGCAAAGGAGTTAATGTCCGTTGCTCTCTCTCTTTCCCTTTCTGTCGCTCTCTGTCTGTCTCTTTGTCTCTGTCAAGGTCCAATTGACCTTTTCCTGGAATTGGGATGGCAGGTATGCCATCCGCCAAGTTACGGCTTGGTGGGGCATGCCCCATACCTATACAGCACCGAGAGTTTGGCACTTTTCAGGGTTTCCTACAAAAGTAACCACAATGACCATAGACTCTCAGCCCTTAAAAACATTAACTTCTGTATGTTCTGACCTCATGTAACCACACAGCATTCAGATACAACTTCACACATCCACACAATAAAGCCCCAAACTTGGGTTATTTTGCCGTTTTTCTCCTTCCTCTTCCGCTTCTTCTTCTTCTTCTTCCCATTTTCCTGCCAAACTGCCTGCCTCCGTCGTGATGTTATCCAATGGGGAGAATTATTATTTGAGGGTATGGTCCGTATACCTGCTCATCAAGCTTATCGTCCAATAAAAACGCTTCATACTAATGTTTTTTAATGTTAATGTAGCTAATGGCTTCATGCTTTCCAAGAAGCTACTGTGGTCTTGTGGTTAGAACTGCAGTCTCTCACACAGTGGATTGTGGGTTCGAGCCCAGCAGGGCACGTGTATTTTCCACAAAAACAATGTGCAACTGTTAACCCTATGGACTTTGGCCCCCTAGTGGTGGGATGCATGCGTCCCAATTAGTGTTCATATTTCTCTTAAATTCAAAATTATAACGTTAATAAAACACTGAACGTTCGACGCAAAATTGTTACTGAAAAGTTGTATAAATGAACATTATGTGTTTTTTCCCCGTGCTCACTTCACTACGCATACAACTGATGTTCTTCCGGTTTTGTTTCAATATATTTTATTTTCTACAAGATCTCTTGATAAACATGTTTAATCAATAAAATTTTATACCTGGTTATGCAGTTATACCTGTTTTCTGAAGAATCTTGAACGTTTTTTCGTAATCCATTTATCCATTCTCCAGCAAAATCTCGATTTCCATGGTGCGTATCCATCGCATTTGCGTTTGTACTACGCTACTACCGTTGCGTAAAAACATTACTAGACTGCTTCAGGGTTGATCTAATGTAAACCACGTAGTTTTATCTTCTACGGGGTTCCCTGCCCTTTTAAATGATGTAAAATATGTCATATTCTAGCGAATGGGAACAGCGCTGTATCCACGTGTAACGACAGCCCATAGGGCAATCGGCTCTGCGCTCTCGACTGTCGACAGGGTCAGATGACGCCTGTGGCCATTTTTACTGAGTTTATCCTGGAAGGGATGGACTGGATTGCTGTACAAGTACGTTTTTAGTCTATCCAGATGATATTTAGCAATGTGTAGCTTTTTTGTGAGCTGAAAATACGTCATAGGCCAGTGTTTCTCTGTACGCACACACAGTTTGCTGTATGGTGTAATTGCGCTGGTGATGTCTTTGCTGCTTCAACGATTACGATTATTTTATACATTTATACGCGAACGTGGCAATCAACGGTGGAAAGAAGAGCGCTTATTTCACGGTTGCTCCGGTTTTGGAGGTGCTCCACCGCAGTGTCCCAGAGGTGAAGAAGTCTGTGCTCTGGCAGAGCAATGACTCTGTGGCATGGACCGGTGCCTGGACATGTAAGTGTTTTTAAAAATATATAATACAAATTATTATTATTGTTATTATCATCATCATCATAATCATCAACAGTATGGAGCGCTATTATCTAGAGTATTTTTAGTTTGGTGATAAATGGATTCTCGCAGGAGTTCGCTAGTTAGCTTCTATGTTGTCACAGGCTGGTAAGGAGCTCCTGCTAAGGGGGTTTGTTTTGTAGCGTTCATTCGCAGTTTCTTTGTGTAGCAACCAACACAAGGGCTAGTTCTTGAATTCACGCATGAAACTACATCCATTCTCAGTACTTTATTTCACAGTTCAGTCAAGACATTACAGTATTATAATAATGTAATTTAGTTCGTGCAAGCTGACAAACTAATTCATAAATCCTAGTTAGCTACGATTGCTAATTATGTTGGAGCTAATATCAGACGTACTGTGGATGTAAGATTTTTTAATGTATATACGTGTAGCATACGGCAACAGGCTGTGGCATATATATGTATATACTTTTATTATGGTTTTCAACCGTATATAATACAATTATTTATATTTCAGCTCTTAATATTATTTTTATAAAGCAGCCTAAGCTATGGCAATCAAAGCTCAAGCTTCAATAGAAATGAATCAAAGACCTCTGATATGGGTAAAACAAAAAGCAATCAATTATGCCCATTCGTAAAGGGCCATCGAAACTTGGAGCACCAAGGACAATAACAACAATCATAAGTAATCAATGTATATTAGTTGTTCAAACAGTGCCTTGGCAAAAACATAAAACATATGATATTTGTAAGGGGTTGGGGTTGGAGGACCAGACGTGACTGGAAGGGGATCTGAAAGGGTGAACCACTAAAAAGGGTGAAGGGAGTCTGTGAATGGAGCAGAGAGAAATAAACAGAAAGGGAATACAACTCCCGGCGTAAAGCCAAAATATGGCAACCCAGATAAGTGGACGAGAACTCGTAGATTTCGAGCAGAGAAAATAAATAAGGGAGAAGAATCCCGGCATAAGCCAAACCAATAACAACCCAAAAGACAGGGCAAAGCTCGTAGATTCGAGCAGAGAATAGAAAAGAACAGAATTGCCTCTAGCTCAAAGACTGTCAAAGAGCTAACATAAAAGGCAAACGGAAACGAGGCAAAACCGAGGTTACTGTCTAGTAGCGAGACAGTGAAAATAAAACCAAGGCAGGAAATAAAGAGAGAAGGAGAACAGAAACCTAAGAACTGAATTTTCGAACACTACAGGCAAGTCCTGCGTGTTCTTTTGAAACTCAAAAGGACAAGTGGTCGCCTGAAATCCTATACCGCGTGGCAAGAATGACACAGAAGCCCAGAACGAGTGAACAGAGCATAGGTAGTGCAGAGCACACCTGAAGGAAATAATGAATTAGTCCCAAGAATGAGAACTAAAGCCGGCAGCGCAGGCAGAAAACCATGACAATATTGGAGTTGCGTCAGAACCAGTGGCGACGCGTCAGCCCCACCTGCTGACGTTGGGAAAATGCGGATTCCAGTTTATCAATTTGGATAAATATCATCTGCTATTATTTAGTTAATTAGTTTTAATACATCAATAAAAACTTCCCTGATTGCATCTGTGGTTTATCGATATTTTAAATGTTGTGGTCGTTTGCTTCAAAGAATGTGTTCTAACGATGTTTTGTAATGCATTGTGAAGCGGTGGGGCTAGCCCCACGCTCTCAATACAAAATACGCATGCTCAAAGTCTTAGCTATCGAATGTGGATGACACAAATTTGACGCCCAGTGAGACAGATGGCATGTAGCCCCTCTCCAATTTGATTGGCTGTTTTGCCTGCAAACTTTCATGGTCACTGTCAGTTGAGTTTTACTGTGAGAACGGTTACAGTAACGTTAGCATAGACAGTCGAATTATCACACATAGCCTAGCTGCGAGTTAGCCCAGTCACAATGAACGAAGTAGATTATCTTCTTGATCACAAATTTGAAAGCCTGCCTTATGAAGAGAAACTTGAAATTAAACGCCTCGGTGCTCATCAGCCACAGGATGTAATTATAACCCAAGCCGCCGGCAAAACTAATCGCGGATTTAACGTTGAGTGGTTTACCAAGAAAAGCTGGCTAACTGTTAGCTTGGCAAAACAGGCGCTTCACTGCTTCCCATGCATGTTATTCGGAGGGGATGGCACTTGGTCGAGGACAGGTTTTCGAGACCTCAAGCATCTTTCTGAGAGGATCACGAAACATGAGAGCAGTGGGAGTCATATGGAAACTGCTGTCAAATTGGGCTTGCTAGGACGAGCAAACTTCGCTGCCCAAATTGACAGCGCATACCAACGGGCCATAGTGCAAGTGGAGGAGAACAGATATGTGGATCATCGCATGTCTTAAACTGTGTGGGAAATGTGAAACAGCACTATGTGGCCACAACGAGTCAGCAGACTCTCTGAACCCTGGCATATTTAGATGCATCTTTGAAACTATGTGTGTCAAGAGGCACTACGATGCACAGCCGGTTCTCAAAGGGACGTTTAGCACTGTTCAAAATTAGCTGTTGAATTGCATGTATGAGGTGTACTGGGAGAAAATAGTTAATCAAGTGTCCAAGACATCATTTATTGCGGTGCACGCAGATGAGACGACTGATGTGTCATGTAAATCTCAGATGGTGGTCGTGTTGCGATACATGCTGCCCAACAATGCAGTGACAGAACGGTTTTTCTAATTTGTTGAGGTCAAGATTAAAACTGGGCTGGGCCTTTCCAACACCGTCAAAAGTGTAGTGGAGCCACTGAAGCTGGGGGACAAGTTAATTGCACAGACATATGATGGTGCGGCAGTGATGAGCGGGGATGTTTGTGGGGTACAGACTTTGATGAAGGAGACCTATTCACATGCCAACTTCGTGCACTGCTATGCCCACCAACTAAATCTAACCTTACAGCAACTTTGCTCTGTCAGGGTGAGCATCTTAAGGGTGTTTTTTGCCAATCTAACAGCTTTTGTGACTTTCTTCTTGGGTTCTCCGAAACGAGTTGCAGCCCTCGCAGAGGCAACACCAAGACGCATTCCAAGGCCACCCACTGTGCGATGGAACTTTAAAGGTCGAACCGCCAATGCAGTTTGGGAGAGTCGCGCAGCGCTGATCCAGTGTTTGGAGGACATACGCACACAGCCGGGATGGGATGACTCCACCATCAGCCAGGCATATTGCTTATCAAAGAAACTGAGGGACCCTGCCTTTCTACAGCTGCTGGAATATTTTTCCATGCTTATGCCAGAAGTTGATATTTTTTACAACATTCTGCAAAAGCGGAGCATTGATTCAGCAGGAGTCAGCAATGCGCTCGCCCGGTTCAAAGAGAATGTCGAAAATATTAGACAGCAAACTGATAGATTGGCCACCACCACTCATGACGGAGCAGACGAGTCAGGCCGAAGAGTCACCAATACAGCGCCAGTGATGAGGGAAGCATGCGACATTATCATCTCACAGGTGGACCAGCGTTTTTCACAGTGATCACCTTATTGCAGCAAAACTGGTTGACGGCTAATTTTTCCCTCAATTTGTTCAGTCATTTCTTACCTCAGAGCTCGACTGTGCTGTCAAACTCTGGCCTTTGGTGAACAAGGAGAAGTTGAGAACTGAACTGACCACTCTGTACTGCCACTCCAAGTTTCACAGTGGAAAGACTGTGGGCTCTATTTTCAAATCGGCGCAAACCAGCGCAAGGGGACGGTATAGTCAAACGCAAGCTTGTTGACAGCATCAACGTCTTAAAACTGGCGCTATGGCGTTTCTCAGCAATACCGCTAGGATCAACAAATTCTCAACATAACATCCTTTCGCTTGCGCTGCAGTGGGATGGGTGGCGCTGTCTGGGGCGTGTTCTAAAATACTTTTGGCGTAGTGACAATTTGAACCAACGAAAACCCATTGCGTTATGATCAGCTGGAACCACCTCTTAGCGGCAACGCAATAGACTCTGGCAATTTGGCAACTTATTGGTCATGTAGTTCTATGTAGTGTCTATAGGTGATGCCAACATTACACTTCCATTTAATGAACAAATAGCCTATTATTATTATTATTATTATTATTAATTAATTTTAAACTACTAGAATAAAACAGGACAGTTTACAAGAAACTTGCGATCATGTAGGCCAATAGCCTATAATATATAAATTACACATTGGCACAGTTGAATCATAAGCCTACCACTACACAATACACAGAAAGGATATCCCAGATAGCAAGCGAACGTTGAATCGACTTAGATTCAATGTGGAATGCCGACGTTGATTCAACATCAATTTGCTCATCAAGATCACGTTGAATCAACGTCAGAATACCGACAAATATTGAATAATCAAGGTTAAATATAGCTAAACGTGATGTTTAAAAGTTGTAACGTTTGTCGCCATCACTGACTCACTCCATTAGCTAACTGAACTAGTTAGTAGCCGATAATGTCAGTAACTGTAGCCTAAATAATTCGCCTAACGTCATATTGCTTTGCCAGCTATTTGGTAGGCCTAGACATTAATTACTGAACACGTAATAAAATTGATAAAAATACAACTTCATTGCAGTGAGTGTAGTGTGGGCGAAAAAATAATCAATTTAGATTATTATTCAATATTTGTCGGTATTCTGACGTTGATTAAACGTGACCTCGATGAGCAAATTGATGTTGAATCAACGTCGGAATTCCACATTGAATCTACGTCGATTCAACGTTCGCTTGCTATCTGGGATACTTTCAGCGGGTGTCCTTCCTCAACAATACGGACAATGAATGCAGTAAAAAGTCAAAACTCACATTTTTTCTCAAGTGTGGGTTCCCCGGGGTGCTTGGTGCTATCGACCACGCACATACAAATCCGCGCACCACCCGAGCATGCAATAGTTTTCGTCAATCGCAAAGGAACACATTCCATTAATGTCCAGGTGACATGCGACAAAATTAGCTTGCCCCACCTGCACCAGTGGTCGCGGTCCCCATCACAGCTTTTAAAATGAACATTTCAATGCATGTTCCCACGTAGAATCATACACACATCCAAGTTGACGGTCCAGTGCGTTTGGGTTGCTCATTATGAAATTGCATGGAGCGATTGTGTTCCAACTGGCTTTTTTTTAAAGCATGAGAACAACAATTTGATTGGCTACCATAGAGACACACCTTGGACATTTAAACCCAGCCTTTTAGCAATACCGCCATAAGGTGCGCCAAGATTGCCGTCATGAAATTACCAAATTTCTCGCCGACACGCCCTCAGAGCGATACCGCCAAGCGATTACTCTTGCGTTCACCATTGCGTTTGGTTTATTAAAATAGAGCCCTGTGTCTCTGTTATCATCCATCAATGAGAACAACATAGAAGAGGCTTTTGCTGAGACTGTCAGGCTGCTGAAAATGATCATAACAACTTCTATGACAACATCCGAATCAGAGAGAAATTTTTCCACCTTGAAAAGAGTAAAAACTTTCACCCGCAACACCATGGGACAGCAACGGCTCAACACACTGGCCATGCTTTCAATCAAGAACAAGCTGATTCAGCAACTACAGGATTTTAACATTAAAGTAATCGAGAAGTTTGCCCAGAGGAAGAATCGCCGTGCATCCTTTCTCTTCAAGTGAGCCTCAGCATTGGTGAGTGAAAGTTTTTTTATTTTTATATTTTGCTTTTTCAAGATGGTGTGCATTCGCAATGTTTTATCAGGTCACTTTTCTGATGGGAGTCTTGAGCGTGTGATTTTGTGTTGGATGAATCAAAGGCTTTAGTGTAGAATTCAGTGTTGCTGAGATTTTTTTGTTCACCTGCGAGTATATGGGCTCATTCGTTTTGCACTTTGTTGTGGTTTTGTGACGATGGAACATCGCTTGTATGCGTAATAGGCTTGTGATGACAGCAACGCAGCTGGCGTTATATGGTTAATGTTCTCCTCCCCCTCTCCTCTCTCACTCCCCTCTGGCATTCACCACATACACACACACACACACACAGCGGCAGCAGAGAGAATACCTGAAGCTGAATTGAATTTATCATTTTACCTAGCTCTGTTGCGTAGTTGGTGCTGTAGAAGAGGGAACAAAACTGTATTCTAGTTTTCTTGTCATATATCTATCAAAGTGATTGCTGCCCCACCATTTTTGTCCACATAAAAACGCCACTGGTCAGAACCATCGCGCAGAGAGGCTACACTGAAAAAATGGGAAATAGCAGGTCTTTGAATTTACAAAAATGAATTAAATATATGCAACACAATTCATTTATATTCCTTGTGTGAACATGATTTCATTAAGTAGACTTGAGGTGTTTATAGACTATATTGAATATACGAGTTTCTCCCACGTTGATTGATGTTGATTGACTTGATTGAATTTAAATTGATGTAATCGAGTTTGGTCACCACCGGAAATGGAATATATTGAAAGGGCGCCAGGACGTGTCATTGGTCACTCCAGATCAGGGTGGCGATAATTCAACCAATAGCAAACACCAAAAAAACAAGAAGAAGGTTGAATAACTCTCCATTTTCCCCTACAGAGACACTGAAAAAGTAAGTAAATCAAATTTATTTATGTTCGTGTTCAAGTAGGTGACATTTCCACTTGACTAGACAACAGGCTGTCTTGTTTGTGTAACGTTATATGTGCTTCATTGTAACGTTACTCGCCGGTGAAGAGTAGCCGTTAACCGGACTCTTGTGGTGGGCTTTACCGCTGCAGACAGTGAAGTCACGATAACCGAACGAATCCCACTTTAACGCCTCGTCCTCTTTCCAAAAAGCTTTATGACCAGAGCCGGATGTAACCATCCGCTGGTGATTTGTCGTAACTTGTAGCTGAAACTGGCAGCTCACAGACAGACTGACGCCACTGAGCAGCGGTTTGTCTGTCCGACCGCTTTTGGTGCAGCGCCGCTGCATGTCGTTGTGTGTACAGACAGGAAGCGGGATTACATAGAAAGTCAAGGCGAAGTTTATGCGACAAATCCGCGTCATTCGCGGGGCTTTTGCCGTGTTGTGTGTGGAGGACTGTGCAAAGCGAGGGACAGAGCCGCTGCTCGCTGAGAAACAGCAGTAACGTTACCTACACAAACTGAAATCATCCATACATCGCAAGTATTCAAAGGAATGAAGCAGAGTTCTTAAAATCTGTCTAAAACTTGATTTAAAGGTATTTTCTGCTTGCCATTGCGTCCAACAGTGTACTGTATTGCAGAAATACTTAAAACTGAATGTCTGTTGCATCCTTGCTTTGTGATTGTGTTATTTGTTTGTATTCCTTTAATTAATTAAGGAAATCCACCGTGTTCACCTCATTCATTTTAAATATTTTCTTTCACAGCATACACACACACTCAAAGGCTCTACAGTGGTAAGTGCTGTCATATTTTTCTATTCTTTTGTGTTGTTCCATCATGTGTTTAGAGTTTTGGTAGTGCAGCAGACCGTTTTGTTACATCTGAATTGCATATTGGAGCTTTAACAGTGTAACTAATGATGTTCTCAATATATGTTACAGGGTTAGGTGCAGGGAATGTGGAGTTGCAAAGGGTGCAAAGAAACTGTGTCAAGTAGGTCCAATCTTTTGCATCACTACAAGTTAAAACATCCACATTTTGGACGTAGTTCTCGTTTTCCATGTACATATCTGCAGTGTCCATGCACATTTAAGACGTGGAATGCTCTTATTGTCCACCAAAGCAAAATCCATTCCACAGGGGTCACTCACAGAGAGGAAGCAATATTCAGTTGCCACCTTTGTGCTTGTAGTGATTTAGCATCAGAGAGAGATTATTTTGCTCATATAAATGCACATCTCAAAAGAAATGAGATGGCCATTTGTATGTTTTTAGGCTGTGACTTTAAAACAAATATTTATTGTACATTTAAATCACACAAAAACCAAAAACACTGCCATCACACATTGGTTGATTTTAAACCTGGAGTAGTTATAACTACTAGGATATTGTCTGTGACTGAATTAGAGGCTAATACTCCGGAGTGTGTTGAGCAGTCAGATAGTGCCATTCCTTCAACTAGTCATTCTCATACTGAGGACTTGCAGAAGGACATAGAGCAAAGATTTGCAGCTGCTTTGCTGAACTTGGAGCATTTGGTCCATGTGCCAAGCACAGCTGTTGATGTGTTTTTAGGGGAACTCCATCATTTGATTTGTTCTGCGCCTGTTCCATTATCTTGTGACATTGTGAGTGACATCTTTCATCAGAGAAACCTTCCTGTCGATGAACTTATAATTAGAGAAACTGTTAACGCAATTTGTTCTGGTAATCCTGTGCAAAGGTCCATACAAAAAGGTGGCCGTCTAAGTACTGCACATCTGCGTAAGCAGTATTACAAGGAGAACTTCAGTGTTGTAGAGCCAGTTGAATACATTCTTGATGGTAAAAACAAACGCAGTTTCCAATATGTCCTGATATTGAAGTCCTTACAGCAGCTGTTGAGTAGAAGGGACATCATTGATCAAGTTATTGAGAGCCATCAAAGACAGGAAGGCACAGATTCAGTACAGTGTCATATCAGTACAAATCCTCAAGAGATGGTTCCCTGTTTAAGGAAAATAGTTTCCTTTCTGGAGAAAAGGCAAGGATCCTCCTAAATTTGTATGTGGACGACTTTGAAACCTGTAACCCACTTGGCACCTCGCGCAAGAAACATAAGCTTTGTGCTGTTTATTGGGTATTGGCTAATTTGCCTCCGGGGTCTCATTCCTTGTTATCATCCATTTACTTGGCAGTTTTATGCAAAACCGATGACGTTAAAACCTACGGTTATGATAAAATCTTTGAACCTCTTGTACAAGATCTGAAAACTCTGGAAGAACTGGGTGATTATGTCCCGTTATTAGGTGAGTCAGTTAAAGGTACAATACTCAGTGTAGTGGCTGACAACCTGGGAGCACACAGTGTTGCAGGATTTTTGCAGAGTTTTTCGGTGGAATACTATTGCAGATTTTGCACAGGAAAGAGCAGTGATATTCAGCTATATTCTGTTGCATCTGGTGCTTTCAGGCTGAGAACCAAGGAGCTTCATCAGGCCCATGTCAAACAAGCACAAGATACAGGTACAGGTTGGTGTGGAGTGAAAAATGAATGTATTTTTACAAAAAATCTGTCTCATTTTCATGTCATCTTTGGCTATCCACCTGATCTTGCCCATGATGTTTTTGAGGGTATCATCCCAGTAGAGCTAGCTCATTGCTTAAAAGTGCTTATATCCAAAAAGTATTTCACATTAGCTGACCTGAACAATGCCATTCTAAAGTTTCCCTACAAATGGACTGACAGGACAAACAGACCTCATGTAGTGCAAAAACCTTTCTCCAGCAGAAAAACAGTCGGGGGAAATGCTCATGAAAACTGGAGCTTGCTCCGGTTCTTACCTTTTTTGGTTGGATCACTTGTACCTGAAGATGAGCCTGCGTGGCTTGTTCTCATGGATCTGAAGGACATCACAGAGCTTGTTGTTGCTCCTGTGCATAGTGATGAGTCACTGGCTTTTTTAGAAAGTAAAATCATAGAGCACAGGCAGAGATACAAAGAGTTGTTCCCTGACATCAAGCTGCTACCAAAACACCATTTTTTGGAGCACTACCCCCAGATGATAAGGCTGTTTGGTCCAGTTGTCGGGCTGTGGACAATGCGCTTTGAGGCTAAGCATAGCTTTTTTAAGCAGGTAATCAGGCACACAAGCTGCTTCAAGAATGTGCCCCTCTCATTAGCCTCAAAGCATCAGATGATGATTGCTTACCATCTGAGCTCTCCACATCTGAACAAGTCTGACCTAGAGGTTTCGGCTGTATCCACTCTACCAGTAGACCTACTTAAAGAGGAGATTGCACAAATCATCAGGCAAAAGTTCCCTGACACAGCTGAGGTTCACCTTGCACATTGTGTGACAACCAAGGGCATAACCTATAGGAAGGGAATGATTCTGGCCCACAGAGCAGCAGGTGGATTGCCTGAATTCAGTGAAATTGACCAAATCTGCATTTCACATGAGTGTATTCTACATTGTCAAAGAGCTCTGTGGTTGGTACAAAGAGCATTATAGAGCCTTTGAACTCAGCCCAGCACCCACAAGAACATTCACTCTCGTGACGCTCATTGAACTCCTTGATACTTATCCACTTGTCGACTACAAGATTGGATCAGCCCGCATGGTGACTTTGAAAAGACATATTGAAATAAAAGGTTGTAATAAGTTATTTATATAAGCCTATACTGTATATATGAATTTATCTAATACTTGCTCTAACCTATTCTTTTTCCTAATTGTATTCCAGGATGTCTGTAGGTCCTTAAATGTTACAATGTCTGAAATTCAATTTGATAAATATTAGGCTTTAAAAGCAAAGTCTTAAAATACAATTCATGGTCATAACTTCTACAAAATTTTTTGTTTTAGTTTTGTCAACATTACTAAAGTTCTTCTGCATCAGAGGTAGCATTTATGATGTTAAAACTCATAAAGGGGCACTTCACCCAAAAACAATGCTGGGGTATTTTGCACATGATCTCACACCTATCGCAAAACTCTAAACCATTTTGCACACATTTTTTTCGTTTGACAGTTACTGAGGCTGAAAAACTCCCCCGGGTGATGTCATAGAGCAGACCTCTAATGACCTGCAGACACAATTTCTTCAACTTTCCCTTTAATTGGGCCTACTACAGTTGAAAATAGTTGAGCATTGTTTTTTGGGTGAAGTGCCCCTTTAAGCTTACCACTGAATCTAATCCTGCCTTTATACCGACCTGCTTCACTTACCTGCTGGGAAAATGAGCCAGCACACATTTTAATGACCTGCAATGACATGACAATGAACTGTGTCTGTGTGCTTGCAGAGTAAACCACGTAGAGGATGGAGACTCCTGTGATCCTTAAGATCATCTTGACTGATGGCAGCTCTCAGAGGTTGACTATCTCCCATGGACTCCCTGCATCCATTGATGACCTTATGGCTGAAGTAACGAAACAGTGCGGACTTCATGGCAATTTTAGACTTCAGTTCAAGGATTCCTTGTTTGGAGATGAGTTCCTTAACCTTACCTCAATGTCAGAAGTTGAGGACAAAGGTACTCTTAGAATCATTGATCTGTCAAGGCTCACCACTATGCAGCATGATGAGATATCTACTGATCTCAATCCTATTCTAAACACCCAAGCTTTCAGTCCTTCTCAGAATGACTCTTCATCCCTATCAAGTGGATCTGTGGATACAGATGTACTGTCATCGTGTGAGTCTACGAGCTCACGGTCCTCTTGGCCTGCTGTTTTTCATGTGCCCAAGTTCTCCTACGATGCTGAATTAAAGCTTCAACAGGCAAATTTAGCTTATCTTCAAAATGGCGCAGTACATTTTCCAGATCCCAAGTTGAAGTCTTCCATCCTTGATGGTTCAGTGCAGGAAATTGTGCAGTATAAAGTCTATGTCACTGATAAGGAGATGGAACAATTAGCCCAGAGTCTCATCAAGATGCATCCATGTTTAACTGAGAAGGGGTCCTGCACTGGATGTGGCGGATGGAAGACCAGTTTAAAATATAAACTGTCTAACTACCGCACACAACTGAGAAAGCTGGGCTGCCCAGAAGTGAGAGTGAATTCTTTACAAAACAAACCTGCAGGAAAGCGCATTGCATCTTTTGGTGTCAAAAAGGCAAAGAGAGCGGAGGTGAATTTTTGCCCAACATACCCATCAGCAGAAAGTGAGGAGAGCCTGGAGGCCATGCAGAAATCTCTGCTCTTGGATGTAAAGAATAGGAACAACAGAGATGTTGTGAAACTCAAGATGGAAAAGACTTTTGCACACAGAAGACATGAAGTTGTGCGTAATGTACCAATGGTGGAGGATTTCATGGCAAGGTGGCCTGCTCTGTTTGAAGTCAGTGAGGTAAGCCTTATTTCATGCTGGATTTTTCATCTTGGAATTGCTGTAAAAGGAAAGTTTTGGATACACTGGCAAACTAACATGCCAGATTGTATATTATTCATCTGTGTTTTATCTCCTTCCTAGACTGCCCTGGTCTGCTGTATGTGTAATGATGGCTTTCTCCCTGATGTTTACAGTTTGAACCTAATTCCTTTGTGCTTGTGCTTGCTGTGTTTTCAGATCAACGCTGAATTCAAGAGAATAACCACTGTCCCACTTCAATCCAAGTTCCTGTCTCAACTGGATCTCCACACTGACAAAATGACGAGGCTGCTCCAAAAGAGAGGAGGGCAGCTAGGGGAAAGGCTCAAGACAATCACTGCGCAAATGGCTGATGTAAGTGATACAGGTGTCCCACAGTCATTAAAAACCTATAAACGTTAAGAATTTTGACAATATAAAATATTTTGTTTACTTGAATTAATGGATATTTACAAATGTAAATTTTTTAAAAGTAAGAAGTAGCCACAAATTGAGAAAAAATAAATCCTGTATGGGAAAAAAAAAGGCCTGGAGATGCATCAATAATCGTTATAATCGCTGACTAATCGAATCGTAGCACCCTGAATCATAATCGAATCTTGAGGTTCCTTAGATGGCACACCCCTAGTATTTCTGCTTGAGATGCCAATCCCTGGCCCATAAGACAGTTTACACCAGTAGTTGACTTAAAAATGAAGCACTAGGGCTCAATTAAGACACTTATCAAGACTTTTTTCTTTCAGTGTGATGACGTAGATGTTGGACGAGAGTGTATCATTAAGGGAGTCTGTATCTACATGGGTGAAGATCCAGAAAACCTTGTACAGAAATATGTGGTATGTACATGAATCGGTGCTTACTTTTTCCCCTTCCACTCTTCTCTCATTCTACTTGATCAGTTGGCCTGAAATAATTTGTTAATTAATATAAAATGCATTTATTTTAATTATTAATAAATTACTGTTTTTTACTTTTATTGCACTTACATTAATGTAATGGTGTAGTTGTCAACAACTCTCCACTGCTGTCTGTATCTCCTCCGCTTTGCTGAGCCCCGCCGCGGTGAAACGGAGAGCAGAGACAAGAAATTAACATGACCATAAATGACAGCAGAATGCAGTAAAGACTGTTTATTCATATTATTTACCTAATTTTTTGTGGGTCTGTTTCATTTCAGCTCAGTGTGAGAGTTTCTACTGCTTTTTGCTGTCATTTATGATCACACTACTCTGCATGTAGGGTCATTTGATCATTTTGGGCACAGCTCTACTGCCCAATTTTATATTTATTTATACTTTTCTCGATGGCCGTGGTTAATAGGTCTTATTTACTTACCTTTATGTACCTACTTTTGTCTGTTTTATACAGGGCATGGATGAAAACACCATCACTGACGCCATTGCAGACACCACTATTGGGATCTATGTTCTTAAAGAACATGCTTCAAGTGATGAACCAGAGGACATTGGAATCGTCCTTGAAGGCATCAAGGTGTTGCAAGATCTGGATAATGTAGCATTAGCTGTTGCTATGCTGTTCGGACTGATTTATGCCCTGAACCTCAGCTACCCTGCTGACCTCCGCTACACCTTTGAGGTAGTCCAAAAGATTTTCATGGAACTGGATGGAGGTAAACTTTCCAACAAGGCACTCGCTCTAAAAAACAGGCTCTACCAGTGAAAGGGAGAGATTCTGCACAAACCACAAGACAATTGAATATGGTATTGCTATACCGTTTGGACTGCTTTTTCATTTTTTCTTGTCAATTAATTGCACTTTAGTCATTTTAAGTTCACATTATTTTTATTTACGAATCCAGTACGAAACCAACCAGTTGAGGGTTTGTAGCCATTTTGTTTGCTGCTCTGACTACACTTTATAAACAAATGCAGTATTTTGTATTTGCTACTTTGGTTTACATGTCTTTGTAATAATTTCTCAGGGAAATTTTTTGTGTGTAAATCCACATTGAAAATGCTGTTAGTGTTTTTGTCTGATTTCTTTTTGAAGTGGGGTTGTATGAGGTTCTTGTCCATAGTTAATTTACCTGCAGTAGATGGCGGTCAGCGTGACCCCAGTTTGGAGAAACAGACAGGAGTACTGTTGTGGATGGGGACAGCAGCAAACATATTTTAGGCGGCTAAAAAAAATTTCACTGCTTTACTTTGCCGTCATACAGCTCTGTATTATGCCGTAGATAAGCTGTTTGGGTCAGAAAGTGCCACTACATTATTATGTATTTGTGTTTGAAGCCACTGATTACAGTTTGTTCTGTAAAGTTGAGATTTAATATAAGAATTTTTTGTACTTTCTGACTCTGTCTTTTTTGTCAATTCAAATCAGTTTTTTTACATTAATGATTTTGTATTTGCACACACTTTTTGAACATGAAACTGATGTCTACAATACATTTAGATGGAGTTAACAAATCAAGTTAGATTTACAGACCTAACTTGGGTACCATTAACACAATGAAATTGCTTTAAAGTAACATGATACCATTGAGTAATATTACTATTAACAAATCAAGTTAGATTTACAGACCTAACTTTGGTACCATTAACACAATGAAATTGCTTTAAAGTAACATGATACCATTGAGTAATATTACCATTAAGAAATCAAGTTGGAGTTACAGTTGGAAATTAGATAATATTGACATGATGACATTACTTTAACTTTACATAATAAATTGGTATTACCATAACTGAAAAATAATACGTTGAATCAACATGATTCTTTGAAATATTCTTGAAAAGCAAAATGACGTTAGTTGGCCACATTGTGATCATGTGGGACCGATGTACACGTTAAAATCAAGTAAATCCAAAGGACTTTTTTTTTCAGTGTAGTTCTTCCTCACACTCCTGCCCACCCTCCTCTCACACCTGCAAATAAAGCACGTATACACGTTGTGCTCACCAGACTCCCGATGCATTAGAGCCACCCTCGAAGAGAAGACAGTACCAAGTGGGCAAATGCGTTGGAAACAAATCTTACTGATGTATGTTCCAAGTGCCAGTGCATAACATGTGGAAAATATCATCAGGACAACCCGGTTGTTTGTACTGACTTAGGAACTTATCATTTTGTTTTATTTTATTTCTTTTTTTTTCTGGAAAGCTCCGTTTTAAAATTATTCATTTTGGGGATACATGCAGGCTACGTGTGGCCAGCTTGCTGGTAGGTCGCAGAGCTGCAAGAATCTTTTTTTTTTTTTTTTTCAGAGCCTAAAATAAGCTACTGTCCTATTCACATGTCTAATTGGTCATTTGCAAAACAAAATGAACCTGCGTGATGCAGGGTGAATGGAGATCTCCAACTGAACTTTAGTGATGATATTTTCACTGGTGAAAAGACTGGCAACAATGTTGCCGTTTTTATGGTATTAGTGTAGGATATAGGCTACTGTTACACTGAATGAGCTGGCGGTTTATTACAAACTGTTTCACTTGATGTTTCTGAAAACAGCCCTTAAAGTGATCCATCCATATCTACCACATATCTGGCTGCAGAGTGATGGTTTCAGGCTCGTTTGATGTCAACCCTTGAAGACTCACAGCCATTTAGCCAACCATGTGATCCATACTGCTCCAGTGTAATTTACAGCTTAATGTCGTTGTCCCCCCCTCCCATTCCCATAGAGATCCATTCAAATGAAGAGAGGTTATAGCAGGCGCGCCAGAATCATTTCAAAAGTGCAGGGGGCAAAAACATTTTTTTCCATTCATATTAGGCTATATATATAAGCTATATATACAAAACCGTGTGCGAATTGTGAAGAAAACAGAGGAGGCATCCGCACACATGTACAGTTGTACACATAGGTTATACAACATCTGCACGCAAAGTCTTTTACCAGAATATGCGGGACGTCATGTTGATTTTTCGAGGCATTTGTGAGAATCATACCCTATGTTCAAATTAGCCCATAAAGCCTAATAACGTACGGGAATCAATTACCATGCACATGTACTTATGTCTACATCATTTAGATATAGGCCTAGCTTTCCTGAATGTGGCTATGGCAGAATTTAACAACAAACAAGTTTGCAAGCAATACGAGGAGTGAATAGCCTAAGCTTGTGCTACATATTCTCCTTATCCATATTCATGAAGGAAGTGGATTAATAGGCTACCCTTTTAGTTCTCTCAGTCTAGAGCTATAGCTAGGTTGACGTGTTGTCCCGAAGCTAGACTATGATTGTTGGCTAGATACAGTATATGTAGGCTAGAGATCTTATTAAAAGACTAGGCTATTACAGATTCCTTCCGTTGGGCTACATTTAGCAGTAGTGGTGATAGACATATAAAACTTGTGTCTTCACCCGTGCACCATAAATGTAGAGTATACATACGAATCTGGTAGCAGTGAGCAAGATGATTATGATTTCTGAATCATCAGAGTCCTCACGCAGGCAGCAAATATGTCGAGAAAATCCTCGGACAGGGCGCCGATAAATACGGATGGGAATCGTTAGATTTTATTGATACCGATGCCATTATCGATCCGATTCTTTATCGATTCCTTAAATATTATTTGCTCCCAGACTATTAAGAGACCAACTATTACTATTGGGTGGTCATCTAAAATGGATTCAATGACACAATATTTATAAAGTATAAAGCATTCGTTTTTCATTCATATTTCTTAAGCCGTATTCGGACGGGATAAGTTTTACAGGGGGAGGTGGGGTAATGTAATAATTACCGGAGGAGCTCCGCTATTTTAGTCCCGTCTGAATCTGCCATGTCCGTAACTTTTACGGACTGCGCGCTACCGCGCCAGTAAAGATTCCAGAGTCTTTTACCTACTGTTAAATGTTCGGTAAAAATTACCCCAGGTTAAAGCAATCCCGTGCGAATTGACAGGTCCGGTAAAATTCTGTTATTTCCTGTGAGAAATTAGTTTTCCCCAGTCTTTTCTCCTGGTTTTTCACGTAAGCACTCGAGGACGCCTTTGGTTGTGCTCTCTTCGGTCCAAGTGCAAGCCACAGCTATTGGCCGACCTCAAAATTCATGTAACGTTACATTAAATAAGAAGACAAAGAGCAAAAAATAAAATAAATAAAAAACAGGCTCAAAAGTAGGTTACAGTGGGGCAACGCTTGTGGCAGCTTTAGGTAATGTTATGGCCTAACACTGTTTTTTTCAAGCTAACGTTAATAAAGAGGTCTAATTCTGGATTCCTCACGCTTTTTGTGGACATGTTTGCCATGCCAACATTGTCTCCACATAGTTTTTTTTTTTGGCGCCTGCATCTTTTCAATTGGTACCTGACAGCGATTTTCTATCAGAAGCAATCAGTTTGCAGTGAAGATAGGATGTGTAACGTTGTATGACTCGTGGGGAACATTTTCGGTGTGACGACAACATTGAGTAGACACTCCCATCTCTGTAATTCTAGACGCTGATTACGGAGATACTTTATCCCGTCCGAATCGGCCATTAACATTACAGACGTCCTGTGTTAATAATTACTTTACAGACATTGTCCTGAAAACTTATCCCGTCCGAATAGGGCTTTGTCATATCATGGAAAATATTTATCTGCTATATTTATGCCTGCACAAGTGGCAGAGCATCCAATAAAAGTCTGAATTGTATAATTCTGTAAATTGAAATGGAATTATAAATGTCATTTCGCTTGATCAATACGAGTGCTTAAAAATATCAGACGTCAAAGAAAATAAGAGACACCGGGCAAGCTGGCTTCTCTTATGAGCTGAAGATGATGAAGATTGAAGATTATCATTTAGCTAATTTAGGTTAGTTATTCGCTTTCCAAATCTAGGCTACTCATCTGTGAGTAGCAAGCAGGCAATCATTGTCAGATTAGTCTACTGCCAATCAAAACACTGTAGTTTTACACTTATAGTTGGTTATAGGCTCCCGAGGGAAGTCCACACACTCCACAAATCTGTTATAGTTCTGAATAGTTGATCATTTCCGAAGACGGATCACAAAATGGAGCTTACGCGAGCACATTTTCTATTGATTTTTAAATGACAGTAGCAGTAGTATTAGTTTTAAAAAAATGACATTTACATTTTATATTTTTAGACGGGGCGCCAAACTCTGCCTGCCATCATGCACTGACTGAATGAAAAACGACGGCGCGCATGACGTGACGTTGTTTTGCTATGCGTAGCTGTCGGGAATACATGCTGGAATCGATAAGCTCGGAGGCGTACGATTCCGAGGATTACCACACCTACCGATAAATGTAAGGAATATACCTCTGTATCAGAGGAGGTTTCTCTAAGACAACAGGTGAAGCAGTGCTTCACCTAAAAAAATAAAAGAACATGCATAGCACACACAACACATCTTTATTTAATATTGAATTATCATCACAACTACCATTTCCCTTGTGAAGCTAAAAAAAAAAAGTGCCTCGATTCAAAAATGTGCCTTGTATTGTGAAAAACAGCGCCACCCCTAGACTTTTAAAAGGAACTTCAGTGAAGCACTGCTTACTAGACCATTGGAAATCAATGGGGGACTTTATAAAATATGATTGGATAATTGTGGATTATGACGCATTTTTTTAGCCCACCCGTGAAGCACTGCCTCACTAATGTATTTCAATCATGCGTGTTCTTGTGCGCGTTCTCGTCCTGATGATTGACATAATGTCTAACCATACAGAACAGGAGTTCATTTGTCCAGCAAGATATAATCATCCTACCCGCCAATTTTCCCTGTTGGTAGTAGAGACGTTAGTGTGTTACTGTATTGGAGAGAGAGAGAGAGAGAGAGAGAGAGAGAGAGAGATTTATTCAATTTATTCAATTTTTATGGTTGTGGCGTTGTCAGCGGTGATTATATTGTAAATAGTAAAAAATTGTATCGGTGTTGTAGCGTTATCTTTTTTGTCATTAAGCGATCTCAATATTTTTTTTGACCTCAGCTAGCTAGCTTTGAAAAGGTAGCTTTTTCCATTTAATTTGGCTCCAGTTGGAAGAAAATGGAATCTGCGAATGTAACGTCAAACATCCTGGATCGGATTCTGCGGGATTCTTTTCAGTCGTTAATGTTACGATCCTGATACGGGACGAACCCAAGTGCAACGACCAGGAGGCAGATTCAAATAAAAGGAATATTTATTAAGCGTTGGGGTAGTCCCAAAGCTGTACAGAAAGGAAAACAAGGTTAATACACAGAACATAAATAAAGTCCTACACGGACTGCTCCAAGCCGGAGCTGGACTTGAAAACAAGGTGGGTTCCAAGCCGGAACTGAAAGGAGTGCAGGACTGGAAGTCCAAGCCGGACTAGCTGCAGGGAGTGCCCTACTGTTCCAAGCCGGAACTGGAAACAGGGACTGGACTGGAACTGGACAGGAACTGGACTGGAACTGGACAGGAACTGGACTGGAACAGGACTGGACCAGGACAGGAACTGGACTGGAACTGGACTGGAACTGGACCGGGAGGTCCACTCAGGAAACGGGTGCTGGAACGGAATACGTTCCAAGCCGGAACTGGACAGGAACTGGACTGGAACTGGACCGGGAGGTCCACTCAGGAAACGGGTGCTGGAACGGAATACTACTTGGAAGTATTGGAAGGCCGTTAGACTGGGGATGAAAACCAGAAGATAAACTAGCCGAAGCACCCAGGGCCACACAGAACGCCTTCCAAACCCGGGAGGAGAACTGGGGCCCACGATCAGACACAATGTCCGAGGGGATCCCGTGCAGCCTGACCACATGCAACACCAAGAGCTCAGCGGTCTCAAGGGCAGACGGGAGTTTAGGGAGGGGAACAAAGTGAACCGCCTTGGAGAACCGGTCCACTATTGTCAGGATAACGGTGTTACCTTCTGACAATGGCAGACCGGTGACGAAGTCTACGCCAATGTGACTCCAAGGACGGCCCAGGACAGGGAGGGGAAGGAGAAGACCAGAGGGAGGCTGGTGGGATGCCTTACTCCTGGCGCACACAGAGCAGGCCAGGACAAAAGCACGGGTATCCCCCTTAAGGGTAGGCCACCAGAAACTCCTCCTGACAAGGGCGATCATTCTGGCAACACCTGGGTGACATGCCAGGCACGAGGCGTGAACCCATTCCAGGACCTGGGAGCGGACGGAATTGGGCACAAAAAGGCAGGAGTTAGGGTTACTGCGGGGATCTGGTTGGGAGGTCTGAGCGGCCTTCACGATACCCTCGATCTCCCAGGAGACCGCAGCCACCACACAGGAAGCCGGTAGAATGGGCTCCGGATCAGCAGGACTGGAGGGGAGGGAAAAAATACGGGACAAGGCATCTGCCTTGACATTACGGGAACCGGGGCGGAAAGAAACAGAGAAATTGAAACGGGCAAAAAATAACGACCATCTAGCCTGACGGGCATTCAGCCTCTTGGCAGTCTTTAAATAAATAAGGTTCTGATGGTCGGTCAAAACAAGGAAGGGATTACCTGCCCCCTCCAGCCAGTGGCGCCACTCCTCAAGAGCCAGCTTGATAGCCAGCAGTTCCCGATCCCCGACATCATAGTTTCGCTCCGCGGAGGACAGTCTCCGGGAGAAAAATGCGCAGGGATGGAGCTTGTTGTCCAAGGCGGCTCGTTGAGACAGAATGGCCCCCACGCCGGTGTCGGAGGCATCCACCTCAACGGTGAACTGACGAGAAGTGTCCGGGTGACAGAGGATAGGAGCTGAGGAAAACCGAACCTTAAGCAAATCAAATGCTCGCTGGGCATCGGGATTCCAACAGAAGGGTAAAGCAACGGAGGTGAGTTTAGTAAGGGGAGCGGCAATGACACTATAATTACGGATAAAGCGGCGATAGAAATTAGCAAACCCAAGGAACTGCTGAAGGTGCTTGCGAGAGGTGGGTTGGGGCCATTCTGTCACCGCCTTGATCTTTGCAGGGTCCGCCCGGATACTGCCCTCCTCGATAATGAAGCCGAGGAACGGGACAGAAGACACGTGAAATGAACACTTCTCCGCCTTGACGAATAGTTGATTCTCCAGCAGCCGCTGGAGAACCTCCCGGACGTGGAGAACGTGTTCCTGGGGGGATTTAGAAAAAATTAATATATCATCGATGTAAACAAATACACTCTTCCCGAGAAGGTCACGTAAGACGTCGTTCACCATGCCCTGGAAGACTGCTGGGGCGTTAGTAAGGCCGAAGGGAACCACCAGGTATTCATAGTGGCCCAACGGGGTGTTGAAAGCAGTCTTCCATTCGTCCCCCTCCCGTATACGCACCAAGTGATAAGCGTTACGGAGGTCGAGCTTAGTAAACGTAACCGCTTGCGAGAGGGGTTCAAAGGCGGTGTTAATGAGGGGAAGAGGGTACTTGTTACGGATAGTGATTTGATTTAGTCCACGGTAGTCGATGCAGGGTCGCAGAGAGCCATCCTTCTTCCCCACGAAGAAGAACCCTGCACCGACCGGGGATGAGGATGGACGGATAATACCCGAAGCGAGGGACTCGTGAATATACTCCTCCATAGCCAGTTTCTCCGGTCCCGACAGACTGTAGAGGCGGCCAGATGGCAGTTTGGCTCCCGCCAGCAGATCGATACAACAGTCGTACGGCCTGTGAGGAGGTAAGGACAGAGCACGTGATTTAGAGAAAACCTGCACCAGATCGTGATATTGGTTAGGAATATTAGATAAATCGGGCACAGGTTGCACAGAACAGGGATTTCTGGACCCCGGAGGGGGTAGAGCAGAACGGAGACAACTGGCTAGACAGTGGGCACTCCACACCAGGATGCGACCGGCTTTCCAGTCAATGTGAGGGTTGTGGAGGCGGAGCCAGGTTTGACCTAAAACAAGAGCAGATTGTTTAGAATGAATGAGCAGGAGCTGAATAGACTCTCGATGATTGCCAGACAAAACAAGTTGGATAGGAACTGTGGAGTGGGTAACTAGCCCTAAACTCCGACCGTCCAGAGCAAGAGCTGAAATAGGAGAGGGCAGAAGCTCCGTGGGAATGCCGGCCCTCCTGGCGAAGATGATATCCATAAAGTTGGCGTCGGCTCCGGAATCGATGAGAGCCGAGGAGGATGCTGTCTTGTCCCTCCAAAGGAGGGTAGCCTTGAACACAAGGCGATCCTGAGCTGCATGGTTAGGGATGATGGGGCTCGTCAGTACGCCCAGTTTTACTGGCGAGCCCATTCTTTTGGGCGAATAGGACAGGAGGCGATCTGATGGCCAGGCTTGCCGCAGTAAAAGCAGGACCTAGTGCGAAGACGGCGTTGGCGCTCCTCGGGGTCGACCGAAACTCTGCCCAGTTGCATAGGCTCCTCCTCGGAGACACCAGTCGACGCCCTAGATCCAGAGACAGAGGAGTGTTGACAAACGTTAGGAGTGTCGGAGGGTAGATGACGCCCGGAGCTCTTTCCCCGCTCACGGGCCCGGATACGAAGACGATTATCTATAGCAATGGCGAGGCTAATGAGACTATTAAGGGAGTTGGACTCTTCCCGAGTAGCAAGCTGGTCCTTGAGTTCCTCGCTAAGAGCTTGGCGGAAAGCCCCCTGAAGGGAGGTGTCATTCCATCCGGACTCCGCGGCGAGGGTGCGAAACTGAATGGCCATCTCTGCGACGCTGCGATTGCCTTGACGAACTTGGAGCAGACGTTGAGTAGCATCTCGCCCGCAGGTAGGGTGATCAAACACGCGCCGCATCTCAGCGGTAAAGGCTGCAAAGTTGCTGCATAACGGAGCCTGGCTGTCCCAAATAGATGTAGCCCACTCCAGGGCACTTCCTCCCAAGCTGCTCATGATGAACGCGATCTTGCAGGAGTCTGAGGCGAAGGAGGTGGGCTGCATGCGGAACACTATGTCACATTTCATTAGAAATTCACGACATCTCCCCAACCCCCCGCGATATAACTCGGGGTGTTGTACTCGGGGCTCCCGACTCGAAGTGGGAGCCGGAGCCTCCGGAGGTGGTTCAGGAGCGGGAGGAATTGGGCCCACTGGAATCCGCGGTAGCGGCTGGTGAAGCGAAAGTTGAGCTACCTGCTCCGTGATGCCCCTTAGTACTTCCAAGACATCATCCAAACGACGGCCCTGTTGGTCGCTGACCGCAGTTTGGCAGGAGAAGGCATGGCGAATCTGTTCCAGGTCGGCTGGGTCCATGTTTTTGGCCAGTTCGTTCTGTTACGATCCTGATACGGGACGAACCCAAGTGCAACGACCAGGAGGCAAATTCAAATAAACGGAATATTTATTAAGCGTTGGGGTAGTCCCAAAGCTGTACAGAAAGGAAAACAAGGTTAATACACAGAACATAAATAAAGTCCTACACGGACTGCTCCAAGCCGGAGCTGGACTTGAAAACAAGGTGGGTTCCAAGCCGGAACCGAAAGGAGTGCAGGACTGGAAGTCCAAGCCGGACTAGCTGCAGGGAGTGCCCTACTGTTCCAAGCCGGAACTGGAAACAGGGACTGGACTGGAACTGGACAGGAACTGGACAGGAACTGGACTGGAACAGGACTGGACCAGGACAGGAATTGGACTGGAACTGGACTGGAACTGGACTGGAACTGGACCGGGAGGTCCACTCAGGAAACGGGTGCTGGAACGGAATACGTTCCAAGCCGGAACTGGACAGGAACTGGACTGGAACTGGACCGGGAGGTCCACTCAGGAAACGGGTGCTGGAACGGAATACGTTCCAAGCCGGAACTGGACTTTAACGGAATGGTGGGCTATACACCGGGACTGGACTGGAACTGGACCGGGAGTATTCACTCTGGTGCAGGTTCTGGAACGGCGCGAATGTTCCAAGCCGAAACTGGACTTTACTTTGGCGGACAAGATTTTGTTTGTGGCCCCAAAACACTCCCAGCGCAACCACCAAATCACACACACCGCTCATAACTGAATGAACACACACACACACTAGAGATTGACAAATGAATTAACAACAAATCTCTTACTTTATTTGAAAACAATGTATATTAAAATTTTTAAAAGTTAAGAAACAATTAACAATTGCAAAGTATTCAAAATAATAAATAATACAGTCAACATATTTAAACTATAAAAGCAACAAACTTGCACATAAGGTCTATAAGTAAAGACAATGGCAAATAAACACCAATAAAAACAAAAATATTTTGACAAATAAATAGCAATGAACAATCAATATAAGAGTGCAAAATATTCAAAATAAAGTGAACACTACAAAAGTGTTAACTATTGTACAAAACAACAGCTTTCACCACCATCCAACATCAGTGAGAAAGTCCTCAAAATCTGTGCCTCCTTGATTTTCTTGCAGCAAAATCGTCAATGACATCATCGTAAGACACCTGCCTGCCAACCTCATGGTTTATACTAATGATGGCAAGTCCAGTGAGGCGGTCTTGTGCCATAGATGATCGCAGGTATGTCTTTATCAGCTTAAGCTTTGAAAAGCTTCTTTCAGCTGATGCCACTGTCACTGGCAGGGTACAGGCAATCCTCAGGGATATCCAAAGATTTGGATACAACTCTGTCAGTTCCTTCTTGTGGACAAAGTCCAGCAGTTCAAATGCAGTCATCCTGTTTGTGGGTAACTGAGGAAGATTCCTGATTTCCATGGCCAGCTCTCTCCCATCAATGTCGGCTTCCTCTCCACTCCTCAGTGTGTTCTCAAGCTCCTCACATTGTTTCTCCAGTGCTTCATCATCCAAGGTTGGGAAGTTTTGCAGTACCCCAAACTTGCTTTTAACTTGTCCAAGTGTTTCAATCCGGTCGTCCAAAGATGCAATGGCAGAGTCGACGACCACATTGAAAAATGTGGTCTCTAGCCTCTTCAGGGCATCTCTGACTGGCTCATCTGGTGCTTCATAGGCAAAGTGAGTCTTCGTGCTTCACAGTCTCTTCTCCTTGAGTACGGTCTCCACATGCATTTCCTCACATGCATCTTTTGCAGAAGCTTGTGCAGCAGCAAAGCCATCGTTTCTGTAGCTTAACAGATGGCTCTTAGTACTCTCCAGGAGGTTGACTGCCACATCCAACTGCATTGTGGAAGACTGCAGTAGCTTGCTGACTGTGTTGATCTTGGAGAGGACGTCATGCCACACAACTGTGCAAATCTGGAATCTGAATGACCCAACCTCCTCTGCCAAAGATTGGGCCTCGATTTTTGTGATGGCATCTGTTGCCTTTTCCCTGGCTTCTAACAATGCATCCCTTATTCCAGATGCCTGGTAGCGCAAAGGGATGATGCTGTTGACACGGCTCTCCCACCTCGTCTCACTCCAGGACTTTACAGTAATGGTGACATGCTGTTTCAAGATGGCCCATCTCTGGGGAGCAGCTGAGAATAGAGTGTAGATCTTCTGAACATTGCCAAAGAAACTGGTAGCATCTATAGAGTTCTTGGCAGCATCAGCCACAACAAGATTCAATGTATGAGCCCCACAGGGGACATACAGGGCACGAGGGTTCTTCACCAAAAGCCTTGCCTGCACTCCTTTGTTTTTGCCCTTCATGTTGGCACCATTGTCGTATGATTGCCCTCTGCAATCACTGAAGGGAATGTTCAGCTCTTCCAGCCTGCTCAAAATGAGATCAGACAACCCAAGACCTGTCGATTCGGGTGCAACCAGGAAGCCCAAAAAGTGCTCCTTGATCTCAGGTGTTTCTTCCAGCTTGACTGTTCTGATCACAACAGACATTTGCTCCAGGTGGCTGAGATCTGGGGTACAATCCAAGATTATGGCATAATATTTGGACAGTTTAATTTCAGCCACCATTCTCTCCATCATTTTGTCACTGATGCAAGTAATCAGTTCATTTTGAATTGTTTTGCCTAAGTAGGTGGCATGAGAATTCATTCCACTTTCAACTTGGCTGACGTGTTGCCTCATTACTGGGTCAAACTTGGCTAAAAGTTCCACCTCTTTCAAGAAGTTGCCATTATTCTGACTGTACAAAGTGTCAACAGTTCCCCTGAGACCCAGGTTTCTTTCTGCTAATGACTGAATAATGGCGACCAGGCGAGTGAGAACCTCCCTCCAGCGTTTTCGTGATGCTTCTATAAGGGACATTTCTACCTGGTCAATTGTCTTCCCTTTCTTGAGTCGAAGCTTCAGTTCTTTCCATGTGACCATATGCTTTGTGTGATCAGGGCTGTTTTCATGGGCTTTCAACAAGGCCCCAATGTTCATCCAGTCTGACAGTCCCTCTTTAACCAACTTGTATGTCTTGCTGGAGAACAGTTTGCAACAGAAGCAGTAAACTGCATTGTTTTTCGGGGAGTAGACGAGCCAGCTCCGCTTAATTTTTTCCTCATTTACCAGTGTCCTGTATGTGTGGTGGTGATGAAAACGTCTACCATCCTGCCTTCTGGGAAAGTTGACTGCTGGGTCAACCTGAAACGGCCCTCTGCGTACAATATCTGTCCTGTCTGCATCTGACAGGACAGATGGCCAGTCAAATGGATCTTGAGTTGTGCTGCAACTGTATATTGGGAGGTGGCAGATGGAATATGAGTGGATGATGTAGAAGGCTGTGGTACCTCAGTTATGACCTCTGCAGACGCAGTCACGTCGGAGGAGGATGTAGAAGGCTGTGATACCTCTGTTATGACCTCTGCAGCTGCAGTCATGTCAGAGGAGGGAGTAGATGCCCCTGAAGTCTCTGACGATGTGCCCTCAGCAGCAGTCATGTCAGCTGACGAAGTAGATGGTCCTGGTGCAGCGGAGGTTGCTCCAAAATATTTCAATAACGCCCCTGAAAAGATTATACATTAGATTTTTTTTTTTTTTTTAATATAGGCTGGAAGACATTACATAGGTATGTTATATGTATCTTCCAGGCCTTTTTATTAACCACACAACAAATGCAATTTTATCCAAATGTGCAAATTATCCAAATATGTCCAATATGTCCAAATATGATAGCTAGAAAGCAAATGGTTAGCCTGAAACTATTTGGGGCAATTTGAACATTTAATATGTTATGTATTAAAATAATAAATCAAAACACAAATTTAATGTTGCAAGAAAACATTGGTAGCTAGTTAACAAGCAAAGCTAGCCTTTATAAATGATAAATGATGCTTGCAATCCTACTCATGTTAGCTAGCAAGCAAATAGCAAGAAATCCAGTTTGTTCTAATGAAAAAAGTTTCAGCTAAAATTAATAATACATTCATTACTTTCTAGCCAGCTTAAAATTATTGTGGCTATGTTCAGTTTAATTCGTTCAAAATCAAAACACGACTTTAATGTTGCAAGAAAACATTGGTAGGTAGCTAACAAGCAAAGCTAGCCTTACAATCAAGGAGGTTATTTGATGCTTACAATCCTACTCAGGTTATCTAGCAAGCAGTGAAAAAAAACCAAGCATGTTCTAATGAAAAACGTTTCAGAATCAGCATCTAAATGTTATAATGCATTTATTATTTCTAGCCAGCTTGCCAGGTTAAAATGAACTGTGGCTATGTTCTGTTTCGTTCAAAAACACGACTTTAATATTGCAAGAAAAACGACTGTCAGATTCATTCAATCAGATTCAACAAACAATCACATACCTTTATCCTGTGTTCTTTTTTCCATCTCCAATTTTCTCTTCTAACGCCCTTGAGCGCCAGTCCTAAATTTTCTTTTAGGAGCCATTTTTGCAGCGTTACTCGATTCATCAAAATCCTCTGTTATAAGAGTAGCGTAGCTCCTTTAAGGTATACGGCAGTGCGTGAGGTGTGTGCTTAGCGAGTGAGTGGTTGAGCGAGTGAGAGAGCGAGCGGCAGAGAGTGACGGTGAATGCGAGCGGAGCAGAGGGAAAGGTTAGCAGTGAAGTTGTCAGTTTAGCAGTAAATGTACAGTGTAGGTTACAGTTTGTCAGTGAATAAAGGCAGGAAGGTTAACACCTCCATTGTTCATGTGTGTTTGTATCGCGTTGAAGATGATGTCACGGCAGTTTCACGCGGCGTCGCTATGACGACCAGCGAAGACTTCCGCCTACATTGAGGGGGTACTATCTGCAGTGGAAAACGAAGTACTTGGTACCAAAAACGAGTCGAGTCGAGTAGAGTCGAGCCGAGTCGTACCATGTAGTGGAAACACGGCATAAGTTAGTACACACTGAGTTCTTAAAGTGAGCGAGTCAACTTAACACCGTACAAAGTGTGAGGAGCGAGCAACACAGAAAGTCACACTGATCGTGTGGCCCCCCCTAGCGGTTGTGGCCCTAAACAACCGCATAGAGTGTTTATGCCAGCGGCCGGCCCTGGTTAGTAGCCTACTAATTCTTAGCTTGCTGATCTAGCTAGCATGCCAGACGGTTAGGTAATGTTAAGAAGATCAGTATAGGCTACTTTGCTGAATAAAATACAGTATATGGCTAGGCTACTGAATCAGTTCACTAACCTTAGCTAAATAGTTTGCAAGTTTGATCTTTGATCAGCTCGGGTAGCCTACTATAGCCTATCTAGCTATCTGATCAGCTAAATTAGGCTAAATATATAAATATTTATTAAAAGACGAAGATTTTGTTTTCCCGTCAGGTTGAACGTCTTATGGATTTCATTGTAGTGTGCCAACAATGTCACATTCAAAGAATTTGATGTGGTTTATGAAAAGCTTGCATGAGTTCACCATTTAGCAACTGGAATTATAATGCTGGTTAATGCTTTTATGGCTCCCGTGCCGAAATCGGACTGCCTGTCAGAATTTGACAACCCTTCGCGTGCACACGCGCCCACTCTGCATTATTACTTTCTTTGCGACTCTGTTCCTTCTCCTTTCGCTATTTCCGACTAATATCTTCCTTCTTTCGGTGCATGATCAAGCCATTCTGTGTCACTGTCCGTACAGATAGCCTACTCTTTTTCTCATTTGAAATGCTCGATTTGCGTGGAGTTCTGACATAATTTAAGCAGCATACTTTGCAAGAATCAGCCTAGCCTATGTTTAAAGCGGATAAAATTCATGTAAAGTAAGCTATCGTTTTTTTTAAAACGGCGTTAACGTAGGCTAGTGGTACAAAAAATAATCGCAGTTTGACAGCTAGGCTACAAGCCCTGGGGATACGATTCTTCATTAAGTTCAATGTAGACACAATATCCAGGACAGCATTATGCTGTGGTAACACATCTGGTCCTCTACTGCATCCTACGCCCTGCCAGATATGCAGTAGTTATGGATGTTATGGATGGATAACTTGAAGGGTTGTTTTTCCAGACAAATTTTCCTATTGAACTCAATGGAAAAATAAGTCAGGAGAAGAAACCCTTCAATCACTGCGGTGACACATCTGGACCACTACTGTACACCCTCAAAAGCATTTATTCTGTGTACTGACAAAGCATATCTGACAACAAGGGGTCAGTTACAGGGGGGTCAGATTGAATCTGAATCTCTATATCCTTAAAATATTAATGTATTATTAGTATCTATATATATTAACACATATACTCATATTTCAAAGAAGATTCGGGGATACGGGTTAAAATCCCCTATGTTATACTACCTCAGTGAAAAATACATTCAGTATCTGTGCCAAATGAAACGCCTAAAGTAGGCTACATAAACAATAAAGTAGCCTATGCATACTGCTGTCCTGTAGGCCTAGGCCTACTTATAAGTCTACATTAACCTTAACGAAGAATCGTGTTCCCAGGGCTTGTAGCTGTCAAACTGCGATTGTTTTATGTTTCACTAGCCTACGTTAATGCCGTTTTAAAAATAAACTATAGCCTACTTTACATGCATTTTATCTGCTTTAAACGTAAGGCCTAGGCTACTGATTCTTGCAAATTATGCTGCTTAAATTATGCAGGAACGCCACGAAAAGCGAGCATTTCAAATGAGAAAATAGTAGGCTATCTGTAATGACACAAAATGGTCCAATCATCCACCGAAAGAAGGAAGATATTAGTCGGAAATCGCGAAAGGAGAAGGAGCAGAGTCACAAATAAAGTAGCTAATAATGCAGAGTGCGCGGGGGGTTGTCAAATTCTGACAGGCAGTCAGATTTCGGAACGGGAGCCATAAAAGCAGTAGCAGAATGCTTGACTTCCAGTAATGGTGAACTCGTGCAAGCTTTTCATAGACCACGTCAAATTCTTATAATGTGACATTAGGCTACTACAAGGAAATCCATAAGACGTTCAACCTGACAGAAAAATTAATTAATAAATAATCGTCTTCTGGCAAATGCGGACGAGCGAATGGTTGGATCAGTTCCCTTACAAATGTTCTCATCTACTCCATTAAACTCAAATTGCATATTAATTAAACTTAATATATTTATCTAAGCAACAGAAATAGGCTAATCATTTTGGGCTGATCACTAGATAGGCTAGTACCCGAGCTGATCAAAGATCACGCGAACTTGCAAACTATTTAGCTGAGGTTAGTGAACTTATTTAGTAGCCCAGCCAACATATACTGTATTCTCTTCAGCAAAGTAGCCTATATTGATCTTCGTAACGTTACCTAGCTGTCTGGCATGCTAGCTATCAGCAAGCTAACAATTAGTAGGCTACTAACTACACTCAAAAAACGTAAAGGCCAAGGGGTGCTATTACTCTGAAACATGTAGCCTAGGTTCATGTTTTCAGGACGTTACATTTTAAATCTTCCATTTCTGCCAATTGCTATATTTCTCTGTATCTTCCTTCATTAAATAGGCTCGCCTACTCTACTTCTAGCCTACTCTCTGGCCGCGTTTCTCTGTTGTTCTTGGGATTGTATTGCCACCCTGTGGTTTTTAATGCTAACTGCAGTGGTATCGACATGATCATTAGAATGCGAGTGCGAGTACCTAGTGCTTTTCATAAACCACGTCAGATAGCTAGATAGGCTATAGTAGGCTACCCGAGCTGATCAAAGATCAAACTTGCAAACTATTTAGCTAAGGTTAGTGAACTGATTCAGTAGCCTAGCCATATACTGTATTTTATTCAGCAAAGTAGAATATACTGATCTTCTTAACGTTACCTAACCGTCTGGCATGCTAGCTAGATCAGCAAGCTAACAATTAGTAGGCTACTAACTACACTCATAAAATGTAAGTGCGAATGTGACTGCGAGTGTGAATGTGACTGCGAGTGCCAGTGCGAATGCGACTGCGAGTGCCAGTGCTAGTGTGGATGAGTGACACGAGTAAACCTGCGAGTGAGATGTTGTGACCAATTAAAGTGCACAGTATAAGGCAATTGCATTCGCAGTCGCACTCGCGGACGACAGAATTTTGGCACTGTTGGCCCCCCATAGTAGGCAAGCTAACCTGTTCCTTGCGTCTCTCTCCGCGGCCCACCTTTGTAGCTGTGTAGCTAGCACAAGGGGGAAGACAAAATGGAGTACTGCTTTTGTGCAGCTGTGCTGCTGCACAATGGAGGAAGAGAGAAAAATAAGAAGTAAAAAGGGGGTGATCCCGAACGTGCTACAAGCCGGCTATATAAAAAAGGAACTGTAGGTGCTCAACAGAAGGACCAGTGAATAGAAAGGATACCAAACCCGGACTACTTCGCTAGGACTAACCCGAGATAAGGAGGACTGGAGCACACAGAGCTCAGAGCAAAAAAAATTTTTTTTAATACGACTGACGTTTCGACGTCAACGACGTCTTCTTCAGAGTCAAATGGAAATACAGACAATGCACCGGGAGGTATATAAATACCCTCCCATCAATTAAACAAAGTAAGGTGCACATGTGTAGGGTTAATATATCTCGTCATAGATACCACATACACAATGTTATCTTCTTTAACAGGGTAGAGAGAAGACAGACAAATGTCATAGGTAAATAAACTGAATAATTGTCTATTGTGAGCATGGCATAAAACAATATAAAATGAAAATCAAAAAGCCTGTACACAAGTTACAAAAAACATGAAAGATTCAGCGACTCATTTAACCCATTGGGTTCCACACTATTGAGTGTATGTATCCAGTACGCCTCCCTGCGGAGCAGTTGCTTAATAATATCTCCGCCTCTGGATGATAAAGTGACTCTCTCAATACCCCAAAATTTTAGAGAAACGTTCGAAAGTTTGGCTTAGCTTCACTAAAAAAGATAGCAACACAGCAAAATGCAACACCTGCAGTAAGGTTATTTCGTGCAAGGGAGGAAGCACCTCCAACATGACGAAGCATTTGCTTCAACACGGCGTGAATCTGAAGGAATGCACCGTGTTTGATGTGTTGATGTGTCTCCCAGCCACAATGCAGCTAACGTCGTTACAGATAACGTTAGCGCTAGCAGTAGCAACGTCTCACGCTCAGGTACAAAACACAGATGAGCTGACATTCGCCTTTTATATTAAACGAATGATGTCTACAAATTATTCTTCTAATATATATTTTTCTTAGATACGAGTTCAGAGAGCAGTCAGAGCACCCCTCCATCTCCAGTTAATCCCCAGAGACCCTCCTGTACAGAAACTCCTTTCACTTTAGCCATGAAGGGGAAGATGAGCAAGGAGAAAGTGGATGAATGTCACCGAGCGGTGACAAGATTTGTGGTGAAGGGGTTACATCCCTTTGCTACGGTTGAGTCTACTCCGTTTAGGTATGCAAAATGCATTATTGATATCTGGTTATTCACAGCAATATCCATATACACCTCCCCCTCGATAAGTCACGCGGATAACTCGCGGTTGTGCAGTTGGCTCCCAATTTATCAATGCATTGAATATCTGTACTGTGATATTACTGATGCTATTGAACAGAATAGACGCGACCGTAACGTTAACTAGTCTCTCACAAGCTTGGCATGCATGCAGCTCAGTCAATTTGGTTTATAATACATAATTTGCAAAGAAACAGCGTGTGCTTTAAAATAGACTTTTTAATGACGTTTTTATTCCTCAGCCTTTAATTTGCGGTAATTTAATTTGTAATAGTTTTTGTTGATTATTCCTTATAAGAAAGAGTAATATTTATTTTTATAAATGAAGGGAAAAAGAAACCTTCCTGTCACAGACAGTTGATTATAGCCTAAATGTTCCAAGAATAAAGGTGGCTAATTTTTGTTCTTGAAATGTGTTCTTTTTTTCTCTCCAAAAAATATTGGAATCGGAACCAAGATTCGATAAGAACCGGATTCGATAAGCAGAATCGGAATCGGAATCGATAAAATTGAAACGATACCCACCCCTATGTGTAACAGGGCACCTGTTGCTTCCTGAAAATCAGGAAGTCCTGAATCGATATCCCCATTGACCACTGCACGAGAAACCTGATGACAGCAGAATCGAAAAAGGACATACTAATTTTTAGTCAGTACACAGCAAAGACCATACTTAAAAATTATTATTATTATTATTTATTTATTTATTAAAGCAAGTAGCAAATGTCAACAGTACAGAGATGACATAATTTTGCACAGAACCCACTGGACAAGTCATTGCCGGCATCGTTCATGAACAGAGGCTTACGAGGGGTCGCGGTCATAGCGACACTCACATTGGATATTGGTAGCAAAACCCACCCACAAATGTCTTACCCAGATATGTTATGTGACTAGTGGAGCATCCCTAGTCACATATACAACTCGGCCAATACCCCGCTCGCTTCAAGAGACAATGTGACGAAATGCAATGCTATTGTATTCCTGAATCAACTTAGTCACTCTAATTTTCACGTGAACCATACGATTTGAAGCCAGGCCACACTGTGATTACCATTACAATGCTTAGCCATTTGAATTATTTTCCATTAGACATGGTTTGCCTTTAGAATAAAGCAATAAGCCCAACATTCCATCAGATATACATGGCCTATAAAGCAGAATAAGCCTTTCTGTAAGAAATTAATATCCAGCAATATGCAATATACAGCAATCCATCAGATATGCAATATGAGGCGGCAAAGTGAAACTTTAGCAGCAGCTTTACGATGCATGAGAGCTCCTGAGCCTTTGAGCACGACAAAGGTTTGATTTGTTAAAGCTATGAGACGTAGGCAGAAATCCAATGGCTAGTCTTCCCAGGTTTTCTTAAATTTAGCACATTTCAATTGTTCCCCTCATTAAGTATTGCCTTATGTTTTTATTCCCACATGTAGAGGTTCACATTTAATTAGCCAGGTTCTGAATTATTTTAAGAACTGTTAATATTTTATTTATATTTCAGGAAAATCAAGTTTAGCTGAGAGCGGATTATGGTAGGCTACGGTAAGCCAATTAATAATGGAAGCAGACTTATGACAGTTAGGTTTTGCTCCTGAGAGGGCGAAAAACCAAATGAAAACCTCCAGTCAGCAAGAAGGTGGCCAAATTAGCTAACCGGCTGCTAGCCGAGTGCTTAACGGAGGAAAAAGTGGAAAATTCCCACTCTGCCCCTTAGCGGCAACAAAGATTTTTTTTTACCTTAGGAGCGAATCAGTCTAACCAGTTTGATATGGAGTTTAGAACTCTAATATCGATTACAAACTCAAGCACAATGATATCCTACTCCGTACTTCCCAAACGCTAACTCTTCCACCAACTCTACCTCCAAAAAGGAAATGCGCGTCTACAGCAGGCACACACAGAGCAGCAGTTTAAGCAGCACCTATGCAGAGGGAGTGATTTGCGGAAAACCAGACCCATTGTAGCATTGACTTGCTTTGAAATGGTCTGAAGACTTATACAGGAGCAAACAGTGCTGGCAGCAGGCAGGAAGTGAGCGTCAAAATAAAGTCCGGTTTTGCCCCTTGCTTTTAGAGTGTAAGCTATGTACCAACGGTGCCCCGCCAGCACCAGTTGCAGACACCGCATACACCAATGTAGCCTCCAACTGCTTATAACACGCACACAATGCCGCTTTTATAGCTTCTGAGCAGATAGCGCACACACTAGCATTTATTTTAGTTAGGAATCCACGGAACCGTCAAGCCTTCTCCAGTTCGTATACATCTCGATGATAGGCTACTGCTACCATGTGAACGAAGATTTTGGATTTGACAAGATATACAAGTTGGCACTTTGTCCCTTTTTTTTTACACAAGGGGAAGTGATCAGGCATGCACAGTAGTGTTTCAGTTACGTTAGCAACTGATTACATGATGTAACCTATGCTTAGAGCGCTCGCATCAGATCGGCGCTAAAACTCAATTGACCTCCAGTCATTAAATGAGTGCCTGTAGTCTGTAGTGTTGTGTCGTTCGCGAACGATTCGTTCAAAAGACCGAATCTTTTGGGTGAACGAACTGAACTGAATCACTTACTGAAAAGATCCGTTCATTTCTCAGTTCAGTTGAGCTCTCGAACGGATCTGATCAGCAGCGAGCGTGCACCGTGCAGGGAGGGGGAGGGACTGCCGCGAGCGAACGTGATTCGTCCCTTGCGAACCAGTTCTGCTGTGCTGAACGAATCATTCGCATTTGCTTCTTCCTATTCCATTTCGGACGTATTGTTCTAAGTATTGTATAGCCGAAATGAGTACCGTGTTTGTTTCTCTAATTTGTTTCCTAAATTGTTCGAAATAAAGTTTATAAAAAAAAAAAATTTATAAAAAAAATTCACTGGCGGGCGCCGAGCGAGGCAGCGAGCGTGCAGAGTGGACTTCTGCGAGCGAACGTGTCGTGATTCGTTCACTGCGAATCCCCCGGGGGACGTTCGCGAACGACACAACACTAAATCCCCGAGTGATTGAAGTCATTCGTTCGCAGCGATAGGATAGACTCACATGGGTCTATTTTCTCCGAGCTGACAGCTGATGGAGCCGGGCGTTAGCACATGATTGTTAAACTTACAAAGCCACATGAATTAACATAAACGCACACTTTCAAGTTCCCTGTTGTTTTAACAAACTTCCAGATAAACAAACTTAAAATGTTAGGCTGGCCCGTAATGAAAGGAGATTGTAGCGACAGACTCACCGGTGCAGGCAGGAGTGCATATTTCCAGAAAAAAAGAAAAGAAAAACGATGCCGGCAGGCTGCGATGAGAGAGGAGTGTGGGGTGCGTTCAAGTAATGATCCCGGAGGGAAATTACTTTGCCACAGCAACACACGTAGGCTACAGAAGCTACAGCACCACGTGACGAGTGTTGTTGTGTGTTGACATTCATATATATTTTATTCTGTCGCTAATTTCAATCACTCACTCATATTTTGTTCTGTTGCTACATGTTTAGAATCATGTAGCAATATAACAAAATATGAGTGAGTGATTGAAGTTAGTGGTAGAACAAAATGAATGTCAACAAAATTATGAATAGCATTAAAAGATGTGAATTACAGCAATAAATATGAATGACAACTACATGACTGACTACATTCAGCTGACTACTGTAGTCAGACTACATGTCAGCAGAATAGATGCATGGCAACAAATATATGAATACACAATATGAATAGCAGACTTCATTGCAATGTAAATTGTAAGCCAAGCTTACAATTAAATTGCACTTCTATATAACAACTTTTTGTTTTCTTGAGTTTTTTTTTTATTGCGTGGTGAAACCTGCAATATGGAAGAAAAAAAAACGTGTGGCTTAGACTGTCTCAGATCCTTAAACTGTGACGGAACGGTGCAAGTTGAGTGATCCGTTCACTGAAGGCTACTAGACACAGTGGGTTAACGTGACGTGATCCTGAGTGATAATCAGCGGCTCAAACTGCCAGAATCAGGCCCAGCAAGTTAAGACTTAAAAGTCATTGAAAACCAGCGTTCACCTCCAATATTGATATTCAACGAGGAAACTTTTAAAATATCAAGATTTGTAAACGGAGTTTGGCGCATTTGTCAAAGCGACAGCACTTCCGCATGAACTGTTCGGCCGTTTCAGTTCACTGAGTGAGTCGGACTACGCAGTATGCAGTCGGAGCTCCGCCCAAGCACTGAACGATTCGGTGAACGAATCTTTTGAACAAATCTTTTTAATGAACTGATTCTAGTGATTCGTGTCACTGAAGTGAACTGTTTTGCCCATCACTAGTAGTCTGTCTAATAATTCCAACTGCGGACGTTCCAGCCCCGAAGTTGGAACTCTTGCTCCGCCTACCTTTTTTGGTGTGAACGCAGCATCATTGCTAGCCGTCTGATGATAAATGGGGGTAGGTAGCTTTAACGAGGGTTCATGCCATGGGGAGTGTACCGTTTTAAGATATCCTGATTGGTCTGTGTGAGTGAGGGCAGACGGAAGGAAAACAAGCATTCAAGCACAAAGTTAGAAAGTTAGGTGAATGCGTTGCGGCTGGTTTTAAGGTCTCTCCCTCTAAACTGTAAGCTGTACAATGTTCATTGGTGTAAATAAAGAGCCACATGAACGAAACCTGCGTCCTTACCATTTGCATGGGACCGTAAAGCTGTGAGCTTGCAGCTCAGTCCTGAAACCGGAAAACAGCAGCTATTAGCAACTTCGGTTCCCCCATGTTTCCAACTACGGCTCAGATGTTAGACGAGAAAAGGTGACACGTATTTGTGTGCAAGGTAGGCTGCCAGAGAATGCATAGCATTATATAGCGCTAGCCACCATAAGCGATAATAGGCCAACTTAAAATTCCAGTTTAGCTTCCGGGTTCCATTTTGCAGTAGCTAGGCTACAACAACAACGAGTATCTCTCGGTAATAATGTGCAACATAACGTTTCCCAACGGGATATAAATACCTAACATTTAACACGACAAAACAGCAGCAGTATAAACTAGCGAAATATCCCAAATTATTCACAATTACGTATTAGCTTTTACGAACCTCCTGACAGTAAATCAGCTACCAACTAACGTTAGCCTAGCTAATCGACTAACAACCACAATGGAACTTTACCAAAGTCCCATTTATAGGGAGGTCAAACCCGTTTTCGTGATTTTTCAGAAAACATATTTTGCCAGCTTATTTTTCATGTATATTGTCCTAAATGCTACAATATAATCAAATAACAATATATAAATCGCTAGCTTGTCAGAAAAAGGACGTTTGTTCGCTTTAAAATTATTTTTTAAATTAGCCCGTTTCACTTCCGTGTAATCACTCTCGTTGGGTGGAAACACATCATCATCTGTGCTACTTTTAGGATACCGTTATCCTTATTTTTTCAACAACAAGAACCGATATTTTGTGGTATTCGTACAGGAAAACTAATATACTCTACACATTTACTCACATATATTGTCATGGCGTGTTGTATTTAATTAAATATGTACTCCCAAAACGCCATACGTGCCAATCATCTCAGTTTCAAACTTGGCGGGTCCCGCGGCTTCAGAATTCCACTGTATTCGCAACAGTAACATTGATTAGCCTACTTAATGCGTCTGGGTCTGACCCATTTTGACATTGCGCGGCTATTTCATAATTTGTTTATTAAACCCTATTGGCTTTGTTCAGGTAATGCATATGACGTTCTCGACCTGAAAACAGATTAAAAGTAAATCATTATGCCTCTTAAAAAAATTTTTTGGGTGCTGCTGATACAGTCTCTCAGTACACTTTGCTAATTTAGACTGTAAGCCCTTAATTTTAACCTCTGCCTCATAGAGTTTTCTATTTGTTGCTTTCTTTTCTTCATCTAACCTGTCCCTCTCTTTACAAAGAAGCGCAAACTCTCCCTGTAGCCTGGTTTTATCTGCCATTTCTTGTTGCAAATCCCCTACAATCTCACTAACATCCCTCACAGAAGCCTCATGTGCACTGTCGTGAGTATCTTCTTCACTTCGCGAACTTGCCTGATCAAGTTTTTTTGGCAGCTTAAAGGTTGTATCAGCGATTTTGGGTGGAAACATAAATGATCACATTCATCTGATTTTTCCTCACGATCCGCTAGCTGCCCGCCCCATAAACAGGCCGTCAAAAAACCGCGTCTCTGTAGGCAGCCTATGCTCCGAGATCGTACACAAAAACAATGGTACTACCAACTACTCAAAACCAAAATAAACAGTATTCCAACCAATCACAATGATCTGCACAAACGTGACATCACTTCTGAAGCGAAATCCCAAACAAACATACTTATGAATAATTATGTTATGTTTTAAAAAATAGTGTTCAAGCATCCAGAATTATAACCACGTTAATAACGTTTGTAAGAAACCAAACCGTTTGTAAATCCGTCAAGATTTCAGCGAGATAAGAGTATTAGCGTTTGTGCAGATCATTGTGATTGGTTGGAATACTGTTTATTTTGGTTTTGAGTGGTTGGTAGTACCATTTGTTTTTGTGTACGATCTCGGAGCATAGGCTGCCTACAGAGACGCGGTTTTTTGACGGCCTGCTTATGGGGCGGGCAGCTAGCGGATCGTGAGGAAAAAAATAATAATTTATGTTTCCACCCAAAATCGCTGATACAACCTTTAAAGACAGACCTTTCAAAGGCTTCTCTCTCACTGCACCACAACATTTTGGCTTTAGAGAAAGCCCTACGCACATATGTCCTGAGACAACGGAGAAGTACATCATGATAATCATCATCTAGCTGAATGGCAAAGTTGTGACACAGAATGTCAACTAAACACTTGTCTTTGCAGGGCACATCCGTAAGTCTAGCATACTTCTCCATTTCAAACATAACCATATTGGTTAACAGATTAACATCAAATTTGTCTACCCTCTCGACAGAAGTGTTGAATTCTACCCCCAACCTCTTACACTCCCTATACACCATACCACTCATCTTGCTGCAGCTCATTGTGACTCATTGTGTTCTCTTGTGACTCATTGTGTTCTCTTCTTGGGTCCCAAGCAGAAATAATTTTTTAAAATATTAACAGCAACAGTTATGGGAAAAGGGTAGGGGGTGGGGGCCTTTGATTGGAAGCTGTATGTTGCATGTTGTTTTGTAGAACCAATTACACAGCAAACAGAATTTAAAAAGTCATAAACAAAGTGTTTAAAGCCCCACCTTCCATTCTCTCAGTTTTTGGATTTGGAATCTATAAGGTGCATGTTCCCTTTTCATGTTAATTTAAAAAAACACCCATTCTCAATATTAAAATGCTTTATACCATACTGTAGACGAGATTTTGATGAAGATCTACATGTAAAAATGTCGTTGTTCATCTGGAGTTTACCAGCGAAATGGTCCAGAGAAAAACATAGCAGCTAGCGACTTAAGCTGGCGCTGGTTATCAGAATTCTCAGTTTTTGGGTTTGGAATCTATAAGGTGCATGTTCCCTTTTCATGTTAATTTAAAAAAACACCCATTCGCAATATTAAAATGCTTTATGCCATACTGTAGACGAGATTTTGCTGAAGATCTACATGTAAAAATGTCGTTGTTCATTTGGAGTTTACCGGCGAAATGGTCCAGAGAAAAACATAGCAGCTAGCGAATTTAGCTGGCACTGGTTATCAGAATTCTCAGTTTTTGGATTCGGAATCTATAAGGTGCATGTTCCCTTTTCATGTTAATTAAAAAAAACACCCATTCTCAATATTAAAATGCTTTATACCATACTGTAGACGAGATTTTGAAGATCTTCATGTAAAAATGTCGTTGTTCATCTGGAGTTTAATGATCTGCCCGTCAAAAATTAACGTTAGGCTATTATTATTATTTTTATAGCTAGCTAGTAATTATTATAGCTACTTATTTATAGCTAATTGCTAGTAGTGGTTGATTTATATTATTGTACTAGCTAGCTTTACCGATCTCTAAATCTGGCGAATTTCCCGAAAATTTCAGTTATTTAATGTGCTAGCTACAAACTAGCTAGTACAAACACAAGCACGTAACACTGAACAATATATTTTCACCGGTGAAATGCAAATTTAATAATAAAATTCTGGAAGTGAGATGCTGAAGGAACCCCAGGCATAGCAAATGTTGACGGGTGGAATCATTTTGACGTTACACCGCCTCTTCTGCCTGACATGCGTAGTTTTGAAAAGCCGAAAGAAACCGGAGAAAGGTGTTTACATGCTCCAAAAAATCGAAAGTTTGGCCAAAAAACCAGGGGTGTTAATCGGGTTTCGAAAACACGGATTATGAGCTTACATTATCGGATAAAGGTGTTTACATGACCATTTCAGTAACCAGAGTATTGCCATAACCGGGTTCAGATCGGAGTATTAGTGTGCATGTAAACGTACCCATTGTTGAAGTGTAAGTACACTTCTGAAACAAATGAATAGCTTCATCTACTCTCGTTTAGTAGATTTCCTTGTTAAATGACATGTTGAAATGAGCCCAGACGTCAATTTTGTTTTTTGTTTTGCGTGTGGAATGCCCATTGTGATTACATTGCGATTACATTGCGGGCAGAACGTTCGACCTCCCTACCTTTTACTGGAGGGCGTCAGCAAAGCACAGTAGCCCATGTAAACACATCCAATTAATGTTTTAAAGCTGATGGTGTAGCTCCCGAGGGTTTATGTAAAACGTTAGCATGCTGACAGGCATATTTGGCTACTAACAAAATGATAGCAACAACCGGTTGGCAAATTTTGAATAAAACACATTGAAGCAACCGAGCTAAGTGGATAGATAAAGACTGGGTTACACGGATGATCCGCACGTCTTAAATGGTCATGCTGAATTTGGCATCAACTTAGCTTTACATGACACAGGAATCCGCTTCTAGTAAACTCCAAGAAGACCTTCGCCTCGATGAAAGCATAGGACGCCAGTCACGCAGCAGAGTTTGCAACAGCACACAAGCTAGAATATCCACGCAAAAACAACCGTGCAAAACATTTTAAGCAGGGCAAGCCTAAGTTAGTCTAGGCATGGCTAGCAGCTGCAGGGCGCAGCAGAATGACAGCAAATTTCTTTTAACACAAGTCGTAAGCAAACAATGAGCAGCGCATCAGCATAAGCAGTACAGAGAGAACTGATTCTTGGCTTAAAAAGGGCGCTCCATTAGAGGTGTGTATGTGATTGGTTGAGTATGGGATGCGTGATTGCTCGCAGATCATGGTCGGCTACAGCGAGAGGTCTCCAGGCAGAACTTGCTCTGCGCACGCTTGCATCGTTCGCGATGCTCATTCTTATTAAATACATACAAAAAATACTTAATAACATTTTTTATTATTTCAAATGCTTATACAGAGTGAACTGAAAGTGCATGTTCTCCTCAGACACAAATCTATACTCACAATTTTATTAAAATGAATTATGATGAACAAACTTAAAATTACGATTATTAACAAATGCTCATGAATTGTTATATATTCCCTGACATAAACATAGCACAAATCATTCCCATCTAAATGCAGGTTGCTAACACATGTAAATGTGTGTGCATGGTTTCATGCGAGCATCGCCTGTATAATGTGTCTTTGTTGATATTCAAGAATGACAGCTGTGGATTCTGGCAGGGGGGAGGAAACTCATGTCATTCAATGAATCTTGAGGAAAGACTAATTTTAACTTATTATGTGTGCGTGCGTGCATGCGTGTCTGTGTGTAGGTGTGTGCATGCATTTGTGTGTGTGTTTGTGTGCGAGTGTACGTTTCAGTCTGCGTGTTGAGGTGTGTGTGTGTGTGTGTGTGTGTGTGTGTGCATTCGTTTGTGTGCGAGTGTACGTTTCAGTACGTGTGTGTGCCTGTGTGCATGCATGCATGACTGTGTTGACGTGTGTGTGTGTGTGTGTGTGTGTATGGGAAAAAAAAAAGCTATGTTCAGGGGTCAGGGCGCCGCCGCAACACGCACATTCCACATCTCAGTATTGGCTGTTTCTTTTCTGTAACAAAATACAAGGACAGTGGTTAGTCACTGAAAAAGATTAATTTTTAAAAATTGTTACTGAATAACAACAGCTGAAATGCAGTTTGGGTTTCTATAAACTTACAAGAATATTCAGCATCGTAGAGCAGCTGGTGGATTTGTAGTTTCACAGCAGCCTTTTTGTTTGGGGGCAACCTCTTCAGGGTAGGGACGAGGGTTTTGGCAAACAGGACATCCTCATCCTCTGCCTGTGTGTCTTCTCTCAAGGCTGAGACGAGCTGAGCCTGAAAAGGAGTAATCTCCTCTTTATAGGACTGGTGTTTCCTTGTGTGGACTGCCTGTCGTGGTCTTCTGGGGGCCTCGCTCTCTGGCTGGCATTCGCCCTGCATTTCCACCTCCTCTACAGTGTCTGGAATCCCTGGATTATTATCACTGGCCTCCTCCATATCTCTTTCTTCACCCTCCTGCTGCAGGCTCTCCCTATCCCTGACTTCATCCATATTTGAGGAAGTGGCACGTGCCTTAACATAAGGGCCTAAAAAACTTAAAATTACCATCATTCGCCACGGACAGCTGGCTGTGGCTGCAGAGCCACTTTTCCTTTTCTCCTTCTCTGCCCTTTTCTCCCTCTGGTACCTGTCCCTAATACTCCTCCACCTTCTTTTGCAGTCTGCCTCTATAAGGAACAGCACACAAAAAGCATTGACCATGGCAGTAGCTAAAAGTGTCTCAATTCTCTCTCTTTCTCTGTCTGTCACACACACACACACACACACACACACACTGGCAGGGCGGCAGGATTTCTCAACCTCAAAAACAGCCCATGTTCAGCTAGTTAGGTGCGTTTTGATAGAGGAACAGTGGCTAGCAAGGGAGACCACTTGGCTAGCCATTTCAAGCTAACTAGCCATATGGGAGTCTTTGCTCGTTATGAGCAAAGACTGGGTCCTGTATCAGGGCTACTAACTAACTAGTCTCACTAGTAGCTAGTGGGGGCTAACCACGTGGTCTCCCTTGCTATAGCCACTATTCGCCTAGCAACACACGACATTTAATGTCGTTTGAAATTTGCATCCAAGCTGCATCTCTCGCGAAAAGGTTGCGGTAACCATTGCTCATCGTGTCATAAAGGCACGAATATCCCGACACAGCTAAGATGAGGCTTTCTTCCATCGTTTTTTCTCTGTTCTTCTTGAAGTTATTTTTCTTTTTCTTCTTCTTCTTCGTATTTCTTCAATTTAAAGCCGCACTGGAGCACTACCGCCACCTACTGAAAATCTTCTCTACTCGTTTCTGCCGGATCAGTGATGGACCTGCGTTGCTCTGGGGGCTGGGATTGCGTTGAGGTTTTATAGTACGTAAAAACAACGGATGAGTTGTGAACGCAGCGTGAGTTAGAGATGAGAGAGGCCACGTAACTCGCTGGCAAGTTAGTCACTAATGTAACAGTTATACTGAGAATATATCATAATTAGCTCAGTCTCCAGAAAAACGGGAAATACGGCCCTTCATTTATCTACGTTTGGTATCGTGAAAACATTAGCCAGCCAGCCAGAAGTCTGTAACACATATGAAATGCTTTTGTATCGACCAACAAGCCGATACAGAATATTAAACATATACAATTAAAAGTTAAAACGTCATTGTTGTAGGCTACTTGTTAGCTGTTTTAGCTATGTTTGCTAGCAAAGCCCAAACTTTCCCAGTGCAACTCGTCGGTAAAAACATAGAAACGATCCATTTATCACCCCGATATCTGACCTCCTTCCATTAACGAATGTAAGGTTAGCTACTATAGACTCCATGGCAAACACCAATTTGTTTTAATTCCAAGAAACCCGTTCCTAACAACAGCGAACACACTAGCCCAGAAAAAATGCATTGCTTCTGTAATTGAATGCTCAAAGCGAAACCGTTCAATTATGGTCAGCTAGCTAATGTTAGTCTACTTAATGGTCATGGATCATAATGTAACGTTAGTTGACATGGTTCCTTACCGGGTGATTCAATAAGGCAGAGGAAGATGTAGGGAATCGGGGAATACCGGAGGAGCTCCACTCTGTAACCGACAGCACTCGAGTCCTGTTTGGTTTAGTTTGCCGAAACATCTTTAGGAAATAACGTAGCCTATCAATGTAATTTTCTGACATTATAATAAAATAGCTATGATCGCTAGCTTGATCTATGATGTGTCCCTACAACAGAACCGTCCCTATTCAGAACAGTTAGATTCTTCCTTTGCTGGCTCCGCCTACTTGCTATGTAATTTACATGCCCACTTGAAAACACTGTAGTCTTTCAAAAAGAGCAAGTGGTAGACTAGGTGGGGGTTGCTTGTTAAATGGACTTGCTACGGGGAAATAGTGACACTTAGAAACTCCATATTCGGCAGAAGTCTTTGGAGTTTGTGATTTCCACTAATAGTTTGGCTGCAGTAGCAACGAATGTCTCAGTTGAGCGAAAAGGTTCCGCCAGCGCCACCTTCTATGCAAAGGAGTTAATGTGGTGGTAGCCAAGGCCAAAATCAACTAAGTGGAAACCAATCATGTCCAGTTATACCCACAACAAGTAAGTTGTTGCTTTCTGTGTACTGTATAGCACCATAGACAATAAATCAAGTCAGGCTCTTCTGATATGAATGTTTTTCTGGTTTTAGGAAAGTGTTAGGGGGGACAGGCATATATGATCTACGGAGAGAGATGTCAGATGCACCCATAAGCTACATTGCAGATGAAACCCCACTTGAGGTAGAAGTTGGAGGCAGGAAGTATGCTTTGGGGTGTGGTCTAAGCCACCAGGGGAAATAGACAATAGAATAAGATAAGACACCAATAGATTTTTTCCCCCCAGGTTTATTAACATGTCTTTAGTGTTGTCGTTCTCATTTTCTTTTACAACAATTGGTAAGACTATAGAAGCAATGAGCTTGACTCCATATATATAAGTTTGACCTTTTACTTGTCAACAATACAAACATATTATACAGACATATAAAAACAATCAAATCATATTGGTTTAACCAAAGAAAGCATTGAGCCACTTAACATTTGAATGTACAGCACAAGTATATGGTGTAAAGCTTTAATTGAGGCAATTTCTAGTAACAGCATGGGTTAAAGTTTTCCGTCACCGTGACGGATTTCCGTCGTGGAGAAGTGAAAATTATCATTTCTGAGATCGATGCAGATCCGATGAGAAAATATTTAGGGGGGGGGGGTCGGAGTCGTCTATGAGGGGGGAAAATCCAATAATAACCCCCCCTAAGATTCGCCTCGAAATATTTTGTATTATTTGGCAATTAAGGAGGAACGTTTTGTATCATTGAAATGCTCATTCACTTGGAGTTTGTGTCTCCAGTCTCGAAATAGAATGTTTACACCGTTGCTTAGGAGATAACGGTTGACGTTCATAGCGTAATACGTTAGCTAGCTAGCTATGTGTCATTTTAACAACTACAATGGACGCGATGATAATGAAACCCGGGGAGTGATGTCTCAGACATAGATAAAGTTGTTAAAAACAAGTGGAGGTGGGCCTGGGTGGAGGGTTCGGATGAAGCAGGACAAACGTTTGAGTGGTGTAAGAAGATTAAAATAGCAGGAGCTTGTTTTTGCGTTGTCTGCCACAATAAACTAATGTATGGGAGCAATGGAAAGAAGGTTTTACAGCGTCATGCTAGCGACCCAAGTCACAAGGCTAAAGTCACAGCACAAAAACTTACATCAAGGCTCCCAGGGGCAGCACCACGACTAGCTCCTCCGCCCATGGCTGATCGGGTATGTGAACAGAAAGTTCGCGTTTGTTCTTTTCTCGCAGAGCATGATCTCTCGTTCACCATTGCGCAGCCCTTAGTCAGCTTGGCTAAAAAACTTGCCGAAGACAAGACCGCTCTGTCTAGATTGACTCTGTCGAACTCACAAGCGTCCTACGTTACCACTCACGGGATCGCGCCACAGTTGAAGAGACAGCTTTCAGAAAAGCTACATAATGCTTTTTTCTCACTGAACGCGGATGAGTCCACTAATCAGAATGACGATAGGCTGCTCAATATTCAGTGCACTGAAAGGATTTACTATTCCGAAGAAAAAGAAAATCTAAATAGGAAGACCTCACCCACCCCACACACAAGCACACAGACACACACACACTCACTCACTCACTCTCTCCCACACACTCACTCATTCACACACAAACACACACACCCAGAGCGGTTCCGTATCCAGCGCTGGCCAGTGTTACAGTGTGTGAGGATGGTGACAGTCTTGCGCTCTCTCACTCCCCCCACCCTCTCTCTTTCTCTCTTCTACCCACCCTCTCTCTCACACCACCCCCTCCCCACACACACAAACACACCTTTCAAATAAGTATTTGTCATTGTTGTAGTGTATGTGCAGTTTAATTTCTTGTATTTAGTTGAATAATTAAATTCATTATTAATACAGAATGATTATCAAACATTGTCCTTGTTTGCTAGTTTTATTTCTGTTCTTACAGCACCATTACCACCAAAATGTCAATAAATTGCATGAAATGAGCTCTCAAAACCCCAAAATTTCCTGGGGGAGGACCCCAAGACCCCCCGTTTTATTACCACCCCCCCCACCTTTTCTTTTTCAGTCGTGAACATATTTCTTGCTTTAACCCATGTAACAGTCAATGTTGCTACTGGTGCCCTTACTTTTAAGGGGTGCAGCCGCTTCTATACGTGACGTGTGTCCGTGTGTCCGTCCATCCGTCCGTTCGTAGCATGAGATTTAAACCAATCAGGAGACGCCTATGCGTGACATGCCCGGCAATACAATAGTAGCTTGAGAAAAGCATGCCCAGTTTCAGACAACTCTATCTCAAAAAATATACATGTCACAGCTTAGATATTCACACCGTAGGAATCCTGGGAACCAGATGCACATCTGTATATAATATGTCTTGTGTAGCTTAAAAACTGTAGTCGTGGTCACAAGTTAGAAAATGGGTTTGAAATTGAAATTACCAGCTGCCGCTAGAGTGCAGTTTTGAACATTCCACTTGTGTGAATGGGGAGCATGGTTTTCAAACAACACTGAATATTTTACAAACTAAAAATGTCACAGCTTAGATATTTACACCGTAGGAATCCTGGGAACCACATGAACGTTTTGATACATATTATGTCTGTGTACCTTAAAAACTGTAGTCGTCGTCACAAGTTAGAAAATGGGTTTGAAATTGAAATTACCAACTGCAGCTAGAGTGGAGCATTCCACCTGTTAGCAAGGTGAGTCGCCGTAGCAACCCCCCGAAGCAAAATCAATACAAAATCTACCACCAGTGTTCTGCTGGACCCAGTAAGTTATGGACCGGCCCAACAATCCATGCACCCTCTTGTTGAGTTTGGAATTCCATTGTTATTGTTCAAGTAATAACTGTAATCTTTCCTGTTTGTTATCAGAGTATATTGCGTATGTAAATAAATATCACCAAACCAGAGGCCATTGTTTTTGTACATGTAAACAACACACACATTTTCTATTGCATTTTTTAATATGATTGCTCATAAACCTGCACCGCTTACTTCACCACCTGGGTGTGATTTTTTAAGAATGTGTGGCTGGAAGTTTGACAGCATGCTCACCACATACCAGATGTTATTTATGTTCCCTAACCTAGTATTGGGAATTCTGTCTGACACAATCTTGAACTTCTTTATTTTAGCGGTGGCCCTCTCTACATGCACCCGGTATTTTGCAATGCGCTTCGTTGTGAGCACATCTCCAGCTGGCAGCTCAGGTCTTGCAAAGGGTGGCAGGTTTAACTGCAGTCCAATTGCCTTCAAGTCTTCCTCTATCAAAAATCCCTTATCAGCCATTATGCCATCCCCTCTTTGCAAATAACCATTCTCAATCAGTTTCTCGAGTAGTGGGATGATACCACACTGTCTGACTATCTCCTTGTCGGACATAAAGCCCGTGAAAAGTGCTGATGAAAAAATTACAGCACCACGGCGGTCACAAACAACTACAGATTTGAGGGTGTTGGTGCTTTTGTAGTTTGAAAAGCTTTGGCTTTGCAACACAAGTGAGGTTGGCCTTTCGATTTTCAGTTCTGTGCAATCTAATATTGAAAATGTCGATGGGTAGTCCGCTTTGTAGATTTCCGGCATGTTTTCTGTAATGACATCTCTGTGAGGCCAAATTGGTAATTCGCCTAATACGTCAAACATTTAGTGAATACAGGAATTGAAAACATTACTTGCACTTTGCATGTTAATGTTGAATCTAAAGGCAAGGTTTTTCAGGTCTTCGTTGTTGCGCCGTTTCATTAAAACAAAGAGCAACTGGCTACGGAGGGGCATCTCATCAACTTGCCAATCATTCCGCTTGTATTTTAAGGGGACATTTATTTGAGTGGTGCGTGGATCATTTGGTATGCCAAATATTATGCACAGTTGGTTAAATCATTCATACGTGATCCCAGTACTGTATTCAAACATTTTGGGGATTTCACTGTATTGAAGGAGTTGGGGTGTGAGAGTTTTCTTTGTAAGTGTGCTAATGCGTGCTTTCAGCCTTTCTACCTCCATTTCTTTTAAAGCCAATTTCAATTTCAGGTCATGTTAATGATTTTAATTTAAAAAAAATTTTACAGCTTCCCCTTGTTAGCAACATTGAAGCGCCTGTACAGACCAAGGCGATGAAAGAGGTGTAGAACTAGAGCCCATAGCAGCAACACAGTGCAGTAATCTAGTGTATCCATGTGGCTTTGTTGTAAATCCTCATGCCCCACACCTTGGTACGTCACCTGACCGTAAGGTCATAGAAAGAGGAGAGAGTGAAAGCCCAAGCTATGGGCTTTTAGAAATTAAGTGCTGAAGACTACCACCTAGAGTGGATACACTTTGATGTAGCAAAATGGGAGCAGATGAAGAACAGGCTTGATGTTTTTTTCTTTGATTACTACATTAAAAGCCAGCGTTAACTTGATAAAGCCAAGGATTATCACTCACCACTGTCAATGTCAATAACACACTGTTGAGTTTCTTCTGGGTTTTCCTCAATGGTGCTGGAGGTGGAGGCATCTTGCAAATCACAGGCTCTATCTTGGCGATCTTGGCGCTTGGTCTAAGCGCATGGCGTAAAGTCCATTTAGGGCGTGTCCAAGTCCACTTTTGCTATTTTAACGGCGTGTTTTTTCGGCGCTAAGCACGGCACAACGTGCAAATGGGCTGAACCTAGTCTCTACATTAATTATAGGTGTGTCTTGGGCGTGACATGCAATAAACCAATCAAAATGTCATATCCCATTCCCTTTAAAAGCCTGCTTTTCCACCTTGGTGGATTGCTTGATGGCGAAACAAACATGCTCGTGCGTGTTTAGTGCGATCAAGGAATAGGCTAAATGGATCAATAGTATAATCAATATTATTCGGAGTAACCATTAGCCTATGAGTTCCCGGTAATTCCTGACAGGGCTGTTATTTTACAAAATATATGCGGTTAAATTTCGTTAGAGGGACCTGCAACAGCTGAGAATAAGCTATCAATGGCTTCAGTCTCACCTTATAAAACGCCAAATTAGCCTGCTTGTTCAACAAATTTCGTTTGATTATGCAATAAAAGTGTCAAACATCAATTCCAAGAGGGTGTTCTCATGGAGTTCTCGAAGTTCAAGCTTCATCCGAAGTTCATTAGGCTACCTGCATAGTAATATTTATTAATAACATAAATACCGTTATTTTGCCTTAATGATGACACTAAATACAATAAATCTGTCAGGTTGGCAGCCCATATGTTCACGCATATTTTCCCTTGTTTTATAATGTCCTGTTTATGGAAATGTGACCAACTTGTTTTACTCATAGCGTAATACTTTAAAACAATCCACTTTCCCAGGAAGACCGTGAAACATACGACTTACAGCAGGGGAAACAGAGAACATGCAGCGCACATGCAGAGAATGGCATTAAAATTAATTGTGAATTAATTGTGTAACGTGCTGCAAATTTGTTTTCATTTCTAATTAGATGCTTAGTTCTCTTTAAAATCGTTTTGTTCAGTTATGGAATAACAGGTGAAATCAGCTGGGTTTTAATAAGCTGAGAGTATGGAAACCTGGTCACTGTAATTAAAAAAATATGAAGGACGAAGAATACTAAGGTTCAAATTCAGTTAACATGGTGACATTTATCTCGGCTGTTTAGCCGTAGGCTATGGAAAAACCTTATGTGAATCCGCTGTAGCTTAGGCTATTTGAAAAACAATAAATGCAATATTCACTGGACAAGGTTTTGAACTTTTTTCAGACTGTAGTAATGACATCTGAAGCGCATTTTCAGAACTCAAATGTCCGTCTATTGCAGTGCGCGAGTTTTCCATTGAATGACAATTCACGCATTAGGTGTAAATGACAATTCGCGCATTAGGCTTGATATAGGTGTTATCAGAAAATGGAAAGCCATTTTTAATGGATAGCCATTGTCCCGTAACAGAAGATTATCCCCCAGAAGATTACAGGAATTATTGGCAAATATAGGCTAAGTCATAGATTGATCCAGGATAATTGCTAATAGTCTATAGACTACATGTAACCGTACACGTACCATCGCACATCGCCTGGATGTTGATGGAGTGCACTGAAAACAATTTAATTCGGCACTCCCCTTCGCTGAGGGAAGGTAGCTATGTGGTCTTTGACCTATGGACCCTTTTATTATTATGCATTTTTTTATATAGCCTACACAATAATAATATTTCACATTGTAATCTTGATATTTTTAGTCATGCTTGTGCGCGCCCCTGTATGTAACAGACAGGAGGGTGTACGCGCGTTGTGCACACGTCTATGTAGACACACTCATATGTGCCGTTAAAATAACATGTAAACAACTGCGACATGACTTTAGACCAGGTTTGTGGTGGTTTTAGCGCAAGCGCTTTCTGCTGGCTCAAGATAGCAATACGCCAAAAATAAACCTGGCCACTCCTCATCGTAAGACCAACAGCCCAGTTCACTTGTAATGGGCGCAAGAATACATTGTATTTAAACGACGTGAACGCAAGGCATTATAATGAACCATGCGCCGGGTGTAAGATAGCAAAGACACTTGCGTTTGGGTTAGCCCCACATCTGTTTCTGTACAACCACAACTCGTGTTATTTTTTTATTGCTTTGTATATGAATTGTACTACCTACTGGAAAAAAAGCATGTTACAATCACAGAGCTATGTACTTAAATAAATGAAATATTATTGTTACTTGTGTACCGTTTTGTTGGAGGCTTTCGACAGCCTTGTAAGGGAAGGTTTTATGTCTGTGCTTTGCTGAAATGTATTAAATAATACATTTAAGTAATAAATTCTCCACGTCATTGCAAACTGTTGCCTACCAGTTCCGCAAAATTTTGAGTGCCGTTTGCAGAATACATGAGATGCGGCAACACACTAAAACTCTGTTTGTGCTAAATGACGAAAAGTTGAATACACTTCCCTCAACACTTTGGGCAACGTCAAAATATGATGTGGGATTAATGTCCGGCGCCACCCCACTGAGGGTCACGCTCAGATCTGACTACAGACCGTGCAAACATCAGTATTTCCTCAGACCTGAGGCGGAACAGGGAATAAAACCAGTTTTTGTGGGCTTACTAAAAACCGGTATCATTGTGCCATGCCCGAACTCCCCCTGTAATACCCCAATTCTACCAGTAAAAAAGGCTAATGGCTCCAGGATCTCAGTGCTGTAAATAGTGCTTTACAACAGCGTGCCCCTGTGGTTCCAAAACCTACTACCATACTATCTCAAGTCCCGGGCAATGCTAAATATTTTTCTGTGATCGATCTAGCAAATGCATTCTTTAGTATTCCTGTTGAAAAGGAATCCCAGTTCTGGTTTGCGTTTACCAGTGTTGTGCAAGTTCACACTTCACAAGAGCTAGCTCAAAGTTCAGTTCACACAGATTAAAATTAACTAGTTCACGTTCATCATTCACAATTTAGAATTTTGAAATAAGTTCACAGTCCCAAAAAATGAACTAGTTCATGTTCATTTCTTCCGTTTTTTTAAATGAGCTGCTCCGATCTAACAATATTGCACACATTTTTGTGAATTAGATAATCGCCCAGCTCATTCCAAAGTGATTATTACTACTACTGCTAACGGTTAAAAGATGTACTGTACCTACAGTCGCCTACTACCCAACTCTCAGCATGAAATCCAGAGTCGTGACACAAACCAAAGTTCTTCAGAGTTTTAACAGAGAGAAAATGCTGTAGCCTACACCATTAATAACCGGGTTTAGCCTAGCTACTCAGCATGGATCAACCAAAAACCTTGACAAAGGTATTCTGTTATATGAAATGATATTCCGAGACGCCAAACTTTAATAGTCTACTTTTTATTACGAAATTATTACGTGACTGCTTGCAACTGAATTGCAGTATAAACCATAATTAATATGCGATTGTGTTCAGCTAATGACAGCAAATAGGCTACTTCTTATTTAAAGTGGTGCCATTTTTATTTTAGAACCCAACAACAACAGTGAACATATTTTATGGTGTCCAAATCTTTACCAAATACTATTTAAAACGAATAAACGAGACAGGATCCTGTACACAGACACATGCATCAAGATCTGGCTTGTTTGTCGGATTTAGCTGGCTATCTCTCCTATACAGCCATCCATCCCCCACATTTTCAGTAGGCTACTGGATTCTAGGATCTGAGAAAAAATAAGATTTATATTTGCATAGACTAATAAAATAGCTATATGCAAATATAACCATTCAATGTCTAAAGAGTACTCAAGTGAGTACGTCAGTCGTGGGCAGAGTCTGGTTTCGGAAGTAAATTCCCTATGGAAGATAGAATGGGCTTCGGAGACTATCGAATATTTCTTGAAAACTGATTTATAGAATGAGCCGAAACGTTCCTGGATTAGCCTGTGTGGTACAAGGATATATTCCATATATCGCATGTTCCAATTTTTATTTTTTAAAGTAATGCATTAATGAATGTAGTTCGACTACATATCCAGTACTGCAACGCACGGGTGGTTCTCGACCAATAAGATATCATCATCTCGTCTGTCTGACTGTGGCATATGGGAGTAGGCTACTGCCGCTGAACGCTAGCTTGCTAAGTAGAGAAGCCCACCCGACAAGTTGAGAAACTACGCTACGGTTAACCACATAAAGCAATTCTAGCTTTTAGTCCTTCAAGCTAGCTAGCTAACATTAGAAAAAAGTGTTTAAAAATGGAGCTGTGTGCTACTGCTGGCTATCGTTATATAACGTCAGGAGACAAGGCTGCACGTTCGGAGGGAATTATGGGATGTGGAGTTTTTAAACAGTGCCAGCCTGGTATGTTCACACTCTTCCCCTGGCCCTGCCTCGCCCACCACGAACCCGATTGTCACTTTGGATTTTAAGCGTCTGCTAAATTATGTAATGTAATGTAATGTTTATGTAATGACTGCCCCTCACCCTTACTCTGGGGCCGAGACCACTGGATGTTGATGGTTACAGAATGAACCAAGCAGAATTACAAAATTATGATTTTGAATTATTTTATGAAAATGAACAGTGGTCAAATTTACAGAGCAATAGCTAAGATCACTAACTGCAGTTGGTTGTGCTTGTGTGAGTCAGAAACCCTGACCTACGCGACCACAACTTTGTTGCCAGAAGAAACTGTGGGCATTGTGCACATTAAACTGATAATGTTGCAAGTGAAAGCCCGGCCAGTGGGAAACTACTGAGCTGCTTGTTAGTCACGTCCTATCGCGAGGCAAGGCCTTGTGAGGGAGCATGGCGATAAGTAGACGCCCTGCTTGTGTGTTAAGATATATATACTGTGTGCTTATTCTGTTTCTTCCTCTGAGAAATCAGAGAGCTAGGTAAGATCTCTCTCATTATTTTTTTCTGCTTGCAAGAGAAATAAAGTCTTATTGTCTTTCTGTCTCTGCTGTGAAATCATATTGGTATGATTGACAACTTCACCCCTGGTCACAAGAAGGGAAAATAGAATTTCCATCACAGCCTCCTCGATGTTCCCTGGTCTGGTTAGGCACTTGGACAGCAACTACAGGGTTGGGATACTCGAGAGTAGGCCATCCATTCACAAAATGCTACAAAGATTAAAGCAAAATAAGTTTGTCTGTTGGGACATCATGTTCAACTTTGATATAATCTGTACAAAACTTTTGTGAAGCCTCCAGCACTGAGACCACTTTAAATTCAACCCAACCTATAGGTAGGTAGCGTTAGCTAGCTAAACTTTACAGCGAGTAACGCTAGTTTGCTGGTAATGGTAATACTAGTTATGTAATATTAGTAGTAATAATACCAGTCAATAGTAACCATAACTTTTAAATCCAGTTTTGCAAATGTTATCTCACATTTAACATAGCGTTAGCGAGACAATGACAACATTAGCCAGCCATCTTACCTTGGAGCAAACGTATGTATGTTTGTTAATCTTCGAGGTATTTAGCTGGGAATGAGGCCTCCCACACTGTTTTATCCACTGCCGACATCTTTCCTCTTGGGTTTTGGGCTTTGGAAAGGGGAAAAAATGACTCCCCCTAGCACTAGCTAATGACAGCTAGCTTGACGGACCTTCTTCAAGTAGTGACCAGTTGCTACGGTAGGATTGGACAAGGACTGTTTGGGGGAGGAGTTTTCCGAAAGGTCAATTCCCTTTCTGCTCCCCACACTGCCCCTGCCCCAATCGTGATGTCAGAGTACCTCTTTGGAGGTACCTCTAAGTCATATGGTAATTGTTGTCGCCCACAATGGAAACAGCTGGCACCTCATTGGTTCACGGCTCGGCTCACATTTTAAAACTGGAACAACGTGGCGTCCTGTTCATAAACTCTCTTATTCCACTTAAATAGTCCACTAAAATACGTTTCTGAAAATATTTGAGGTGAGAAATTGGCTATGCAGTTGCTGAATCTTGATTCATATTTGATCTGCAACGTCTAGTTTAACAATTTGATCCGAGTTATACAAAATCATTTGTATATTGTACGTTCATTTATGCAAATGACAATTGGACACAGCTCCACCGCCCCCACCCCTCTCCCTCACTCACCCCATGAAGTATTTTTCAAAATTGTGTAGTAGGTGGAGACAGGCTGAGACGGTGGGTGTACTTACTCTTTACTGTTGTTTTTGTGTGGAATTCCCCTTTAAATCCGGAGGATTAAATCAGTTGCCTTTACCTTCATTGTCGAGAAGTCCTCAATGATTCCATTAGCATTAACGTATGCAGCTGATTCCTACTGAGATTGAAAGATCTCCAGTATCCTTCCGTGGTTGATATTCGCTGGGCAGTGGATGTCGGCATCGGCAACATGCTAAACAATTTTATTTTTTTAATATATACTTTCATTTTGGGGCAGTTTGTGCCCCCTAATGCATGTTTGGGAACTATACGCCTAAAACCGCAAGTCTTTAGTTATTGTGGATAAGTTAGTATCAATACACTTTCTGTTTCTGTCCAACCTTAGAGCCAGTGTTTACAGGAGCAATTTTGGTTGCGGTGCCTTAATTGAGCAAATAAATGTTGCCTCTTCTGGAAAGCACTGGTTGCAAGCGGGTGCTTTCTATACGTGCTGGCGGGTGTGCATAGTGGAACACAGCATAGTCTTCTCCACGTCGCTGGAATGAGAGCCATAGCCTACAGTGTTTCCCCTAGATTTTTTTTCAGGCCGGGCGGTGAAAGTGCGCCATTTTGCGTAGAGGCGGAAACTATAATTACACCCTCATAATATCAGCGCTGCCATTGAAAATTTTAATTAGGCCTAACGGGAAACCAAAGCTGTTTTGGCAAGGGTTTTTCCAGATGCTATTTTGATCATTCCCGCATTCTGCGGTAAGGGAAATATTGCAGCTACATAAAAATAAAAAATAAAGATTATATTTTTAAAAAAAAGAATAATATAAATTTTATTTTTTTTTTCATTAAAATTATTTTTTTTCCCTCTTGTCCAAGCCGGGCGGCACGTGAGTTTGGCCGGGCGGGCCGCCCGGCCAAGATAATGGTAGGGGAAACACTGGCCTACATTCTGCGTCTCTATGGCTGCGTCTCATCTCCTGTGTGCTGTTTACTGTGTACTGTTTTTTGCGCGACGTGCAGTCTGCTAGTATCCTACTTACTACTTTCCAACCATACTGTGGAAGTGTAAGACATCCCACCAAAGATTTCAGATATAAGATACGGAACTGGCGCTTTTCCCTATTTATCCCCCCCCCCCCCCCCCCCCCCGCAGCACAGAAAAATGACATAGTTTGCGAACGGGCTTAATATTGAACAATCCGGGAAATTGACAGTAAGACATAATCGGTAGAAATGGTTTAAAAGTAAGCTTTAGTTAATGTCTACGCTCTAAATGAATGGGGAATTTACTTCCGAAACCAGCGTGATGTAGTCACTTGAGTACTCAATATCACTTAAGGAAAATGTCAGGGGCGCTTTGCGCTGCACATCATATTTATGCAACCAAAATGTTCTTGAAAAAGTGTGCTCCCAAATATACTTAGTGAAACCCCGGTAGTAGCCTATCACACAGCCGCAGTCTGCACCCTCGATCAAAGATTTTAGACGTATGACAAGATACGAAACTGGCGCTTTTCCCCATTGGACTTTTTGTCCGCACAAGAGGAAATGATCAGGCATGCGCAGTAGTGTTTTCAGTTAGCTAAACTAAAGTCACATAACATGTGCTTAGAGTGGCGTGCATCTGACTGGCGATAGCCGGATTTAAAGTTGTTTTTCGTTGGATAGTCAAAATCATAACGGGTTGTAAGTAGTAGTGGCCTACTTTATATATGCCTAGGTTGTCAGGACAATCTAAAAAGAAAAGGGAGACTTGATTTTGTCTGTCTGATAATGACCCGTTTAGCGAACTGTTGGGTAAAAACTCCAAAAACTCCATGACTGCCAGTCATTCAATGAGCACCTGTTGTCTGTCTAATAAGTTCCAAGTGCGGACGTTCCAGGCCCCGAAGTTGGACCTCTTGCTCCGCCTACCCTCTTTGCATCGATGTTGTACAAGTGACTCCAGCAGCTGCACATGTCTGTTGAGCGTATCAATTATATTTCCTGGTTCGGATGTGCTCCCCATTGGTTTCTATTTGCATCGCTGTCTTTATTTTTATTTATTTTGTTTTCCTTGCATTGTCTGTTTGTACGTTTACAATTATGTGCAAATGCCATCCTGATGCCACAGATTGAATGTAAGAATTGCGTTCTGTCCCCTCTATATTGCTTGCTCCTTCTGCATATATTGCTAACTGCACTTGATTATTTGCAGTGTTAGATTCCTTACTACATTCTGTTACCATCCCTTCTGCCTTTAGTTCAAACCAGGGCCGGCCAGTGACGGATAGGCTCCCCTATCTCCTTCTGAGATTTTTTCCCATCGGAGTTTTTCTCGCCACCGGGGAGTTTTTTCTTCATTTGCTGTTTGGGGGTTTCAGCCCTGGTTCTTGCCCAATTCCTGTGCAATGTCTTTGTGACCGTTCTGTGTAAAAGGCGCTATACAAAATGAATTGAAAATTCATAAATAATAAATAAATAATGATAATAATAACATTTATTTACTAAATAATTAAATTAAAATAATAAAAAATGCATGTATAGAAGGTTAAAATGGTCATCCTTTCTTAAAATAATTGGTATCAACTCGTTTATGTGCTCGCTTGCCACCACAATACCAAACAAGAGCTCAGAAAAGTACTAAGGTGCCTGCCACTGCAATTGTTCTTTGCTAGCTGCTCATTACATATTACTACAGTTAGCAGCCTTACTCTAGGCTATTGCGTGCTTGCACATTTCGTTTTTTTTTTTTTATTGCGCTAAAGCTAAAAGCAGCATTTGTGTGCACTCTGCAGCACTAGTGTGTGTGCACCATCTTGAGCTAAAACAAATCTGCTGCTAAAGCTAATGTGTCGTTAGCGAGTGTGTTATCTGGAGCTAAAGCTAAAAGTAGTGTTGGTGTGTGCGCTTCTAAATGATTTCATTTTAAAGGTTGCCTACATGTCCGGACATGTCAGATATGGCTCATCTAATCACAACAATGTGACCGCACACTCAGGGACCAATCCAGCGCTGTAACACCCGTGTTACCATATGCATCAAAAAAAAAAAAAAGTCTTATGACTCCATGGTCCTATTCCTCTTACTTCTGTGTTAAGCCTTTCCATTCACCTCTCCTGGTTAACATTTCCATGGTATGTGCCTTCAGTTTGCATTCTTGTAAAATTCAGCTCTCCACCATCAAAGACATTATTGCACACATTCAATTTCATCTTTGCTACGCAACTCCGCATGAGCCCTGTTCATGACCGATACCGGCAACTTAATGTTCTGTGAAAAAAGGTTAGGAGGCAGCCCTCCTGACTGCTACACTGCCCACTCCTCTAGAGTAGGTACAGCTACCATGGCAGCTCCTAGAGTTCCAATGGCACACTCAGTCTTGGGTGTTAGTCATCCGCTGTTTTGTTTTTTTTGTATTTCTTGTATGCATTGCTAATCTTCGCTTTTATGCATTGTTAATACCTGCAGCGGTTATTATTGGGGGAATAACAAAATGTGTGTGTGTATACAGTGCCCTCCACAATTATTGGCACCCCTGGTAAAGATGAGTAAAAAAGGGTTATAAAAGATTTTGGTGAATTAGCTTCAAGGGATAGTTCGTAATTTTGGACATAATGTCTCAATTACGACTTACCCATGATGTAGTTGATTGATTGAAACCATTTTCAGCAAATTCCATGCTGTCCCTTCTTTTGGACATACACACGTTGCTAATGCTAGTGCAACTCTAAGGTAACCGGTAGCATCCTCTACCAAACACACTTAAACACTCCACAGTGTCTCCGCCGCCGTACTTCCACAGAGAATATAGGTCAGCACAAAGTAAAGAATTCAACGATAGTTTGACTTCAAAAATTATGGTATAAACACTCAAAATAACCCCGATAGACTGTCGTCGTATTTTATTTGCTTTGGGTGCACTGTGGAGTGTTTAAGTGCATTTGGTAGTGGATGCTACCGGTTACCTTAGAGTTGCGCTAGCATTAGCAACATGTGTATGTCTGAAAGAAGGGACAGCATGGAATTAGCTGAAAATGGTTTCCATCAATCAACTACATCATGGGTAAGTCATAATTGAAACTATCCCTTTAATCACACTGAAAAAATGAGAAAAATCCAACCTTTAATAGAAGTAAATTTATTCCAAAAAAAAAAAAGATCCCTCATCAAGAAATAATTATTTTTAACAAAACCATGTGTACCACAATTATTGGCACCCCTAGAAATTCTTATGAACAAAATGTAACATTTTTTCCATTTATATTTTACTTTTTAAAGTTCATCAGAGTGTTTAGGAACTTTCAAGCAGTAATCCATGACTTCCTGTTTCACTGTGGTATAAATATGAGGTGACACAGAGGCCATATTCCCTTATTCATACATCAACATGGGAAAGATAAGAGAACACACAAATAAAATGAGGGAAAGGTGTATTCAGCTTCATAAATCAGGGAATGGCTATAAAAATAGCTTGGCTACTAAAAATAGCTACTCACCTGAAAATGCCCATATCTACCGTTTGGGCAATACTTAAAAAGTTCAAAGCAACTGGAACTGTTACAAACTTGCCTGGAAGAGGACCCAAGTTTATTTTGCCCCCACGCACAGTAAGAAGGAAGGTATGAGGCAAAAAAATCCCCAAGGATCACTGTTGGAGAATTACAGAGGAAAGTAGCATCTTGGGGTCATCAAGTCTCCAAAACTACCATTAGACGTCACCTCCATGCTAACAAATTATTTCGAAAAAAAAATAAATAAATCCTTTCCTGTCATTTCACCACAAACGTAAGCGCCTGGAGTTTGCTAAACACTACTGGAACTTTGACTGGAACCGTGTTCTATGGTCAGATTAAACGAAAATGTAGCTTTTCGGCAACCAACACTCAAGGTGGGTTTGGCGTAAAAAGAGGTGGGTTCGGCTATACCGAAAATAACCTGATCCCCACTGTTTATATTTATATACAGTGCATCCGGAAAGTATTCACAGCGCTTCACTTTTTCCACATTTTGTTCTGTTACAGCCTTATTCCAAAATTGATTAAATTCATTTTTTCCCTCAAAATTCTACACACAACACCCCATAATGACAATGTGAAAAAAACGTTTTTTTGAGATTTTTGCAAATTTATTAAAAATAAAAAAATAAAATTTCTCATTTACATAAGTATTCATACCCTTTGCTTTAACGTATTTTTAAAGTATCATATTTCATATTTGGTCGCATATCCTTTACATGCTGTTACTTCCTGAAGTCTGTGACCATCAACATCAAAAAACTGTCGATATCTTATTTTCAGGTACTGTTACAAGCGATACTATAATCTCTCTGCATTTGAATGGATCTCTATGGAAATTGGGGGGTGAGACTAGATTCAGCTGTAACTTACACTGGTACAGTATGGAACACATGGCTGGCTAAATGGCTGTAAGTTATCAAGGGTCTGAGCTATCAAACGAGCCCCAAACCATCACTCTGTTGCCAGATATGGAGTAGATGTGGATGGATCACTTTAAGGGTTGTTTCTCCTGACTTTTTTCCCCATAGAGTTCTATAGGAAAATGAGTCCGGAGAAATAACCCTTGCAGTGATCCATCCACATCTACTCCATATCTGGCAACAGAGTGATGGTTTGGGGCTCGTTTGATAGCAAAAGTGAGTTTTATGAGCCAAAACTGTTGATTTGTAGTTAAATATATCATCATTTTTCTTTATTTAGAGCAGTGCACAATTTAGCCATTTGGATAGATTTGGAGACACTAATGGACAACAGGGTACACTGCTATATTTTGCATCATAGACCTTTAGTAGTTCTGCATATCATCCTCAGATTTAGCAAAACTTGTGGACATGGAGTTTATTGATCCAGGAAATGTATATATATTACCGATTTCACTTATGTAGCTCTCAGAAAAATAAAAATAAACTATTTTTTAAAAGTTTCTTTGCATTTGAATTAAATTATGAAAATAAACAAATATAAGTTTGTATTGTAAATGGTACACCTGTCTTCTTTCATTTAAGCGATTTACCAAGTTTATTTACCAAGCGATTTACCAAGTTATGTGATGCTCACACCTGCAGTTATAAAGCCTTAAACAGAGCACCCCCTAAATAGGTGAAATTTGCCATCTGCGCCAAGGGGTTAAGGTTAGAATGGCCAATGTCTGATTCAGGATCACAGCAGTGTTCCGTCTCCGTGCTGGAAGGATATCGATATAGCCTTCCTGGTCTTTCAGGAAACGGCAGGTGCTCTACTGTACACATAGTTTACCATCACCATGTTCCAATGGCCAATGCCTGATCCAGGATCACAGCAGTGTTCTGTCTCCGTGCTGGAGGGATATCGATATGGTCTGACTGATCTTTCAGGACACAGTAGGTGCTCTGCTGTACACATAGTTGTTTGGCTCTTGCATGATCTGCTGTTTTGGGGGTTGAGAGCTTGGATCATTTGCTGTGTTGGGGGTTTTGGTGTATATCTCCTGTTTCGTAGGGGAGATGTGTTGTGCTCCCTGTTTGATAAGTAGTGAACGCTGGTGTTTGCACTAGAAGTACATAGAGCAGATCCATTCTGTCAAATAACTCTTTCTGTGCTCGACCAATGGTCGGCCACAGAAAACGCATGTTCACATACTCAACCAATCACTTGCACACATCACTAATGGAGCGCCCCTTTTAAAAGCGAGACTCAGATCTCTCCCATACTGCTTTGGCTGCGCTGCTTTTGTTTCACTGCTTCTTGTTCTAAAAAAATATAGCCTCAGACCTGTTGTTTGGATCTGATTCTATGTACTTAGGGGGTTTTGGTGTATATCGCCCATTTAGTAGGGGAGATGTGTCGTGCTCCCTGTTTGATAGGTAGTGCACGCTGGTGCGTGCACGAGAAGTACATAGAGCAGATCCATTCAGTGCCAAACCGAAATATTATGTATTCATTCATATATTAAATCTGAGTTATCTTGACATAACGCTTATGAAACCAAATATCCTACCTGGTTCTGAAGCTACAACTGTTTTCTGATTAACCTTGAAGAGTTTATCCTATTACATTTCACCAAAGTCCAGTACAGTCAACATTTCTACAGAGAACACCTATCGCACTTAGGCCTGAAATATGTTTCTGTTATGTAAAAGGCTACGTATTTTATGCATATTATGTACAGTATATACTGTATGTGGCGGTTTGTATTCTGTTGCAGATTTCTGAATGATACAGCCTCTCCTTAAATTTGAACTTAAAACCATGGATGTGCAGTGAATACTACTTATGATTTGTTTATGTCAGCAATGTTGCTATCTCATTCTTACAGTATAGTATCTGTGTATCTTAGGAAGCTCAGCTGGTAGACTACAATGAAAAAATGTGGCTGTATGCATTTCAGGGGATGGGCATGCTACTGCGGTCACTGCACCAATTGGATGTGCCTATAGTTGTAATTAAGCAATGCAAATTTTGGAGGAAAATGAGGGGGAACTATCACAATGAACCTGAAATAACAGGTTAAATTTGGCCTGAAATTTGCCTACCTTGATTTGCCCTTACTTTTCAGAAGAAAATGCGTTACAAATTGTATTACTTTTTAAATCATGCCCCAATATCTGACAAATATAAACTTTTATATGACAAATTAGAACATGTAATTCAAAACAGTGCTTACATCTATTAGGTTAGGGGACATATTAACCCAATAGATATATGAATTAATTCAGGAAGACAAACATTTCAATCGCCAATGATAATATTCTACAATGTCATTTAATTATTAAATGCATTTCATTAAAATGTGATAACACAAGCATCAATCCTCTTGGCATAGGCAGAACTGTAATAAAATGCGTCAGACTTACTCATGCTTCTTTATTCTGTTAAAAGCTGTGAATGGCCATAGTTTTCATACCAAGATACTGTTTTTCTATTGGACGCTGTCTCTCTGCACGCAACAGCTACGTCAGAGTAGTTACATTAATATCCTCTACTGAAAGGAAAGGCTGAGAGAAGCAAGCCTGGAGAAAAAGGTCTGCACCACATATAACATTCAACCATCTGCATGATGTCAGTACATCAATAATTAAGTATTTTATTCATAGCCTGGAAGAAAAAGAATCAATTGAAAAATTACATATTCACTTTGAGTTACTTCAAACAGCAAGACAATTAAAATGCAAGTGAGTGTGGGTAGAGGGTGGGTGTGTTGCACATGCACACATTTGCTTCTATTTATACCTTCCATATAATTTTCATAATATTTTGTATGTTGTAGAAATACAATGGATTTTTAAATGTTAGAGTGACACTAACATGAAATAAAAATGAGGTAATGGATATAAATAATATATACAGTTACATTGCAAAATATGAAATTAATAATGTGAAATAATACATCTTCATTTTTCGCTTCATAATGAAATTGAAAAAGGATGAGTTATTATTAGTATACAGATCCTAATTAGAATATCATGGAAAAGTTTTTTTTTCCATAATTCCATTCAAAAAGTGAAACTTTCATAGATTATAGATTCATTACACACAAAGTGAAATATTTCTAGCCTTTATTTGTTTCATTTTTCATAATTTTGGCTTACAGCTCCAGAAAACCCCCAAAACAGTATTTCAAGAAATTAGAATAGTGTGTCGAAAATCAGCATTTACTTCAGTTATTTCAGAGAATGAGTGGAGTGGCTTGACTCGAGGAATCCGACAGTTGTAGCCCATGTCCCGGATACGTCTGTACGTGGTGGTTTTTGAAGCACTGACTCCAGCCTCAGTCCACTCCCTCTGCATCTCCGCCAAATTTTGGAATCGTCTTTGCTTGACAATCCGCTGAAGCCTACGGTCATCTCTTTTGCTTGTGCGCCTTCTCCTGCCACATTTTTCCCTTCCACTAAACTTTCTATTGATATGCTTGGACACTGCACTCTGTGAACAGCCAGCCTCCTTAGCGATGACCTTTTGTGGCTTACCCATCTTCTGGAGGGTGTCAATGAAGGTCTTCTGGCCAATTGTCAAGTCTGCAGTCTTCCCCATACTGAACCAAACTGAGATAAACTTTGCAGGTGTTTTGAGTAAATTAGATGATAGTGTGACACTCAGTCTAAAACATTCATTCTCTGAAATAACTGAAGTAAATGCTGATTTTCGACACACTATTCTAATTTCTTGAAATACTGTTTTGGGGGTTTTCTGGAGCTGTAAGCCAAAATTATGAAAAATGAAACAAATAAAGGCCAGAAATATTTCACTTTGTGTGTAATGAATCTATAATCTATGAAAGTTTCACTTTTTGAATGGAATTATGGGGAAAAAAAAACTTTTCCATGATATTCTAATTTTTTGGAAAGGATCTGTATATGTCATAATAATATGAACAAAATACATGTTACACACAGGAGATCAAATACTGCATACTCGTTACACTCAAAATTCATGTTTGTGTATTATCATGTTTGTGCTGCCAGATATGCAGTAGATATGGATGGATAACTTGAAGGGTTTCTTCTCCTGACTTATTTTTCCATAGAGTTCAATAGGAAAATTTGTCAGGAGAAACAACCCTGTGATCCATCCATATCTACTGCATATACAGTGCATCCGGAAAGTATTCACAGCGCTTCACTTTTTCCACATTTTGTTCTGTTACAGCCTTATTCCAAAATTGATTAAATTATTTTTTTCCCTCAAAATTCTACACACAACACCCCATAATGACAATGTGAAAAAAGTTTTTTTGAGATTTTTGCAAATTTATTAAAAATAAAAAAATAAAATTTCTCATTTACATAAGTATTCATACCCTTTGCTTTAACGTATTTTTAAAGTATCATATTTCATATTTGGTCGCATATCCTTTACATGCTGTTACTTCCTGAAGTCTGTGACCATCAACATCAAAAAACTGTTGATATCTTATTTTCAGGTACTGTTACAAGCGATACTATAACCTCTCTGCATTTGAATGGATCTCTATGGAAATTGGGGGGTGAGACTAGATTCAGCTGTAAATTGCACTGGTACAGTATGGAACACATGGCTGGCTAAATGGCTGTAAGTTATCAAGGGTCTGAGCTATCAAACGAGCCCCAAACCATCACTCTGTTGCCAGATATGGAGTAGATGTGGATGGATCACTTTAAGGGTTGTTTCTCCTGACTTTTTTCCCCATAGAGTTCTATAGGAAAATGAGTCCGGAGAAATAACCCTTGCAGTGATCCATCCACATCTACTCCATATCTGGCAACAGAGTGATGGTTTGGGGCTCGTTTGATAGCTCAGACCCTTGATAACTTACAGCCATTTAGCCAGCCATGTGTTCCATACTGTACCAGTGTAATTTACAGCTGAATCTAGTCTCACCCCCCAATTTCCATAGAGATCCATTCAAATGCAGAGAGGTTATAGTATCGCTTGTAACAGTACCTGAAAATAAGATATCGACAGTTTTTTGATGTTGATGGTCACAGACTTCAGGAAGTAACAGCATGTAAAGGATATGCGACCAAATATGAAATATGATACTTTAAAAATACGTTAAAGCAAAGGGTATGAATACTTATGTAAATGAGAAATTTTAGTTTTTTTATTTTTAATAAATTTGCAAAAATCTCAAAAAAACTTTTTTCACATTGTCATTATGGGGTGTTGTGTGTAGAATTTTGAGGGAAAAAATTAATTTAATCAATTTTGGAATAAGGCTGTAACAGAACAAAATGTGGAAAAAGTGAAGCGCTGTGAATACTTTCCGGATGCACTGTATGGCAGCAGAGTGATGGTTTGAGGCTGGTTTCATACCACAGACCCTTGGTGACTTACAGCCATTTCGCCAAACATGTATTCCATACTTTTCCAGCATAATTTACAGATAAATCTTGTCCCACCCCCCAATTCCCATAGAGATCCATTCAAACCGATATAGTATCGCTTGTAAGAGTACCAGAAAATAAGGTATCAAGAGTCTTTTGATGTTGTTGGGTCTCCTACATCAGGAAGACATGGCATGCAAAGGATATGCGACCAAATATAAAAAAATATTACTTTATTCTACATTGTTAAACTGTCCAATATTTTTTGATGCCCAAAAATGGGGGGGACTATGTACGAAAGGTTCTATAATTTCTAAATGGTTCATCCGATATGGATGAAAATACCCTCAAATTAATCTACCACATATCAGCGCACAGTAAATTGGAATGAGCATTTGTCATGCCCTAAGAGACAAGTATATACGCCATAGCCTATATTATGTACAATAACATGAACATAAAATAGTATTCCACCTGCAAAATGCTGCCAAATGTTCTATCTTCAATGAACATCGGTAGCCTACATCAAAAATACATTTAACGATTGCACTACAGTATGTGAACTGCACTCAAAATGTGAAAATAACAATAGGGCTATCAAACATATTGGAAAGACAGTGCTCGAGTGGAAACACAAACGTACATATGTAGCCAGCGAGACCAGCGGCATTTTAGATGCAAAAATACTTGCATATCGGAAAAGGGAAACTCCCCTCCTTAAAGCGTATTCTATAGAGCTTGCGTAATACTAGACAGTTAAAACGAAAACTGCCGTTACGCTGGGCTGTAGTAAATTTCTCAAAGCACCCAAAAAGACTTGGCATATGCCATTGCTAAGGTTATAATGTACTCTATTGGATAAAAAAGCTGACAATTAAACCAGAATGAACTGTAATGAATGAGACAGGCTTACAGGGCATGGGGGTATTACGCGGCGACGTTTCAGATAGTGTAATAGCAGTATAAAGTGTTGTATATTTCTCAAACCGATTGTACCAGACAATAAATGACCATCTCGATGTGTAAAACCAATGATAGGATTGGTAGCATATATTGCTAGTAGAATACATGGTAGAATGAGACAGTACTTTCACAGTTTATTTTGCATTTCCCAGCAAGGTCCTTGAGTTGTCTTTATAGATCAGGTGTTAATGTATACTGACATTTCAAGTCTCAGCCCAGGAAATTAATATGGCTGGGGTGAGCTGCATATAGTGTCATTCTGGGAACACTTCAGTAGGGTCTGAGAGGAAAGAGAGAGAAAGCAGGGGAGAGATTAATGTGAGCTATATTTTTAGTGTTTCATTCATAAAATGGCCAGTGTATTTTTAGATCTTCATTCAGATAAATAAAGCAGCTGATCCCTGTGGGACCTGGGAAGGCGTCATCCTGGAACTAACAAGGCTTGTGCAGAATTCTCAGAACAGTATTGCCATTTTTATAGCCTTGCAAATTAAATCATGGTGAATGCAGATCATTAGGGATATGCTAAAGATTTATGAAAACTATTCCAAGTGAAAAAGCTAGGGGTTTGGTCACACTTTTCTGTTTAAACTTCAGCTTCATGGTTATTTATACATTGCAGAGTTATAGTTTTTTCCTGTTACAAACCTAATTATCTCTCTAAATTACAGCTTATAAGTGCACATACACATACTGTACCAGTTCCATGCTATTCTCATATTTTACCTGCTTATAAGCATATTTAGTCATAGGCCACTTACTATTTTGAAGAGTATGAATTTGGTTCAAACCTTCTCTCAAAGACCCTATCTGCCCAGTGATGAGTACATGTTGTTTGAAATACAGTAGACCAACATAGCTACACAACTGTATAGCAGTCAGATATAAAAAACGGAGTACTGGAAATCCCTGATAGTGTAGAGAGCTGAAGTTTGGCTTGGTGGATTTTGAATTTCCTGTCTTTTGTGGCTTTTGACCGAGCCAAACTTCTCTCTTAAAACATAGTTTTTTGTTATTAATTCCCAGGTTTTTTTCTCCGGAAGGTGTCCATTTCTTAAAAGAATGTAATCATCATAACTATTGTTACACATCCACTTGAACGCTAAATAAACATAACTGAAGATTACACAATCACTAGAAAATATATAGCTACATACTGCTAGAAAGTTCAATCAATGTGCCTCGAGAGCACCCTAATAGACCAGAGTAAGACCAAATAACATTACAAATATCATAACATAGCCTATAACATAATAATAACATTACAAATTTCATAACATATTGGAAACAGATTGAATCATGACAAACAACAACAGATATATTGTAGTTATTTTTATTTTATTTTGTGCATTTTTTCAAATTTGATAACTAATCTGTCTAAAATTCTACTTATCTTTGGCCCACAAGAGGCAATTTTCATATATATATATATCTCATTAAAGTGTCAATATCTCAAAAACTATTCACTTTACACCCATGGTTTTTTCGGGTAAATAAATCAACTTCACCAGTCCAGGCCAGATATGGATCGCTTCAGGTATTCACCCTTCATTTTAAGTCCAAACTCTCTTAACTTCTTTAAAATAACACGGTCTTCCAGAGTCTGATGCAAACAGGATTTATTGTATATAATTCAAAGGAATTACATGCAGTAACCCAGGCTGCTTTGCGCAGATAAAAAAACATGCATTCAGTTCCTTCTCCCTTCAGTGGGCCTGTCAGAGGCAGTATGACGCACACCCCCTTCCCAGTCAGTTTCTGTCTAAGTCTTTGTCCATGAGTAGTGGGTGCATGAGTGTATGTTCTGAGTGTGAGATGTCTAGTCTGAGTCTTTCCAGTATACCCAGTATGGTCCAGAATGGTCAGGAGGGTCTCCTTGGTCTTTCAGGTGTCACAGGTCTGAGATGTGACCTGTATGACTGTTCTTTATATCCTTTTCCCCTAGTTACACCCTTTGTGGTGCTTAAAAACCATCTCCTCCCATAACCTGCCCCTTATTTTTTAATTAAACAAAACCCATACATTTTACACCATTATTTATGATTTCCGAGTGCTCATATTTTTAAAAAAGATGGGAGTACATCTTTTTACCACTAGTCTGTGTTTTTGGTTCAGTGTGCGCATGCGTCAGCCCCCCTCTAACAGTCCCACTCTATTACATTACAGTTTTACACCTTATACATAAATTTGATATTCATTGGCTATGCATTGTGTGATTAAGTATATGTTTGTTGTGTATTGTATACATATAACTTGGTTTACGTTTGATCATATGGCTTATAAACTGATTCTTGATTACATTGTGATTATATAATAACATGATGGTCCTTTTGGGTCTCCGGGGATACTGGAGTTCCCCCCGCATCCCCTGGCCTCCCATGGCTCTAATCAAGGTTTTTATGGCATTCTTCCCAGCTGTACTACTGAGATGTTTTACAGAAGTTTTCTGGGGATTTTTCTCCCACATTTCCCCCGTTTGTGACTTCATAGTCACACTTAAAGGTATACTATCCCTTTTGTCTGTTGCTAAGTTCCATCCGGTCAGATGGCAAGATGCCATCCGCTGACCCCAGCGATCATCAAAACGATGACTTTCGCCTGGAGGGAGTCTTAACAGCAGAGTTTAGCATTATGGGGCAAATTTCCCCTCCTTTTGGCTGGAGTAGGTAAAAACCTCATAATGCTCCTTTCCATTGTCTCTAAATATAGTCAGTTCAGAATGCCATATTGTAACTGTATTCAGCATATTGTATGAGATACAGTCTCCATAAGGTCCTTTAATCATTAAATCATGTGTGTATTTTGACTAACAGTGCAGGTATAATAAACATTCTATCAATCATAACTAGTAACATAGTGATTTTACTGCTTTATCTTTATGAACACATTGTCATGTTATCGATTCAGACCACCTTGATTCATTGAGAACTTTTAACAACTCAGCAGACTCCTAATTCGGCCTTTCTGCTGCTCTAATTTTGTCGCCCATAAATTGGTTTGCCCGGTTGCCTTTTCCCAGTACTTGTGGGTAGCTTACGTATGCTGCCTTGCGCGTGCCTCTTTTCCTGCACTGGCGTGGCCCCTCTCCACGCTATTATCGTCTTTAGTCATGACGGCTTGGAATGTGTTTGTCACTCACCTTTTCCCAAGTTATGGCAACGGGGTAAAGCATGACCATTTATTCATAATGAGCTTCAATGTGGTCTAACTCTTAAACTCATATTCATAAAACATGTCTTTCAAACATTAAGCATTGTGACTTCTAAGATCAGCCATAGGTTTTAGTGCATAATCAAGGTTGTGCTACATAATCAAGGAGAGGTCACCAGTACATCACTCAGCCACCGGCCTTTGGCAGCGTTTGTACATTAACTATGTGTGTGTTAAGACTATGTGGGTGCTATAAACTTATGTGTTTTCTCTAAACTATCTGCCATTGTTAAGGGAGTATATTACTCCTGTACATGTGAATCAAATCTTCATGTTAATGTGTAATCAGTGTATATGTACTTCAACCCAGGTGTTTTACACACCGTAGAGGGTCATCACTGTGGAGAGGTTTCTTGCACTTACGATGCACAGTGATGTGGCTCAGCCTTCTTTAAGCAGCAAGTTTCCATGCAGTCTCCCTCCATGCCCCAAATGTGGTCTGCGTAGGCGTTGCAGAACATGGGGTCTTTCTGCTCCTCAGCAGCTTGCGTCCGCACTTGCCTTTCCACACCCCATACTCACAGAGTGGATTTCCGAATGGACAAGTCGATCGGACCGCCTACTGCATTCACAGGTGTCCCGTACTTGTCTCGGAACGCATTAGGTTCTACTACAGTTGTTACCACATAACATCCCGCCTCCCTTCCGGGGTGGCACTGATGCCCGTGTAGCGGTTCCTTCTTGTTCTCCGGATCATATTGTGGTGCTGAAGAAGTGGTCTCAGTCATTTCTATGCCCATCGCTTTACTGGGGTCGGCACTTTCCGGATTCACAATGACCGCAAATTGTCCAGTCACAGTCTTTTTGACCATGGACTTGATCAATGGAATCACACAACATGTGGTAAGCATCAGCACCAGGATTATCAGTCCGATCACTACTCCTGTTTTAGTCAGTATAGCTTTCCAAGACAGTGAAGGGAGCCAGTCCAGCCATGACCAGCTGTCTTCATGTCCCCGAGAGTTCCTGACATGTTCCTCATTCAGTTTTTCCAGGGCGCCTAGTGCTGTGGTGATGTTCCCCCCTTTCCCAGTATGCATGGGAATAACTGAGTAGCATTCCTCCCCAATCCGTTCACATACTCCCTGTGTGTCTGCTAACAGAGTATCAAGGACTAACCTGTTCTGTAATGCCATCAGTGAGGTCGCATGCAATTGTTCCTTCACTCCCTTCAACGCTAACAGGGAGAAGTTAATGAACCTCTGCTGTTTGAACCACATGTAGTTTACCCACTCAGTATTTCTCGTAATCTGAACCTGGGGAACGAATATTGTCCATGCGCTAGCTCCTGTGGAGTCCATGGCTTTGTGCTCTGGAGGAATGCCTATTGGGCTTCCTGCCCAGTTGAGATTAATGCCCTTACCTTCTTCATCTTCTTCTTCTGCAGCTCTCCATTGTCGGTGCTTGTAATGCTCTTTCAGTTCGATAACCGATACCCGTCCAGTTATTGCTACTGGCGCACATATGCCAGTCCAGTTCGCTTCCAGGGTTGATTTGATTGGCGTGTCTTCCCCACAGTACCAGTATATGTCTGCCACTGGGCGTGTACCTGCATCTAAGTCCGGTATGGAAAGTCTTATTTGCGTCATTATATTTCCATCCTCCACTAGTGGGGATGTAAGCCCAAAACTTGTAACTATCTCCTGACATCTGATTGGTGCGGCATCTGTTGTGATGCATGCTCGGTTGCCCCAATCGTCCCATTTGTGACAATAGATCCAGGGATCTGTTGTTTCATTTCTTTTCTTGCGATTGTATTGATTAATCTCATTCTCCAACGCCTGATCCTCTGATCGTGCTATGCACAACGGGAACTCAATGTCATCCGGTATTGTAATTGTTGGTGTCACACTGGCTGTCACCTCATCCACGGTCACTAGCATGTCCTGACACTGGGTTATCCAAATGTACTGCCTCCCCAAAGCAGAACCTACATTTCCTTCAGTCCAATTGTTATAGTTCAGCTTTGGCCAAATGGGTTTGTTCTCGGGAATCTCATGTCTTCCTTCTTTTGCCATGTAATACAACATGTAGGGGTGGGCGATATGACGATATTAGATCGTGAACGATTAAAATGTCACCACGATCTGCCTTTCTAGAGAGATCGGGAGTATCGGGCTACAGTGAAACTGCACATTCTATCAGTTGCACTGACAACGCTCATATACGGCATCCAACATTGTTTTCTCAGCCAAACCTAAAATCACACTATTCGCTAGTCCCTGTTGCACCTCCCCTAACAGACACACCAATAAACCAATAATAGCAAACAGTATGTAGCGCCTTGGATTTATTTTCCTCCCCCTTTTTTTATTTGACAACATAGCGGCATGGCTTCCACCATGGAGGAGTTGGTCCCTAAAAAAAATTTGATGTCTGTGATATGGAACTGGTTTGGGTTTTCCAAAACAGACACGGTGCAAAACACCGTTATTTGCAAAGTTTGCAAAGAAAATGTTCGCACGTCGGATGGCAACACGACGAACCTTTTTAATCACCTAAAGAGAAAGCACCCCAAAGAGCACGCGGAAAGCCAAACAACCAGGGGATCTCACGTGAGTGCCTCAGGCATAGCCACGCAGCTAGAGGCTAGCGGTAGCGGTACGAAGCTTAAACAAACAACCCTGACTAAGGCGTTTGAGAGAGGCACTCCGTATGAGAAGTCCGGTAAGCGTTGGAAAGAGGTAACGGATGCAGTGACATTTTACCTGGCTAAAGACATGGTTCCGTTAAAAACCGTGGAAAATGAGGGGTTCAAAAGACTGCTCAAAACAGTTGCAAAATAGTCTTAAAAACCAACATGAAAAAGAATTGTGATCATATCGTGGATCGTGATCATGCCTGAAAAAAATCGTGATATGATATTTTTGCCATATCGCCCACCCCTAGATAAAGTACGTATATGCTTGATAATAACATTGCCAAACCTTCGTTTTCCAGTTGGGCTTCTCCGTGTATTTTGGTGAATAAGCCAGATGTCAAGTTTAGGTTCAGTACTGACTACAGGAAGGTAAATGCTGTCACCAAGCCTGATTCCTACCCGCCTCCGTGTATGGAAGATTGTGTTGATCAGGTTGGTTCTGCAAAATTCGTTAGCAAATTAAATTTATTGAAGGGTTACTGGCAAGTTCCCTTAACGTTGAGAGCTCGTGAGATTTCCGCTTTTATTACTCCTTCCGGGCTATATTCTTATACTGTGATGAGTTTTGGTTTGCATAACGTGCCTGCCACTTTTCAGCGCCTCATGAATCGTGTGGTTTCTGTTTTAGAGGGTTGTGCTGTATATTTGGATGACGTTGTCGTTTTTAGCAACGCTTGGGACCAACATCTATGTTATGTGCAAGCCCTGTTCGAGCCCTGTTCGCCTATCTGAGGCATGTCTCACTGTCAATCTGGCAAAGTGTGAGTTTGCCAGGGCGACGGTGATGTACCTCAGTAAGGTAGTTGGGCAGGGTCAAGTACGACCTTTGCATGCTAAAGTGTTAGCTATCGACCAGTATCGTCCTCCAACAACTAAAAAAGAGTTGATGCGTTTCTTGGGTATGGTGGGCTACTATCGTAGTTTTTGTAGCCAGGGCCGAATCTCCACACTGTAGCCAGTCTCCACACTGTCAGCAGGCCTTTGAGGAAGTTAAGACCCTCCTCTGTTCTGCTCCTGTACTGGCTGCACCCTGTTTGGATCAGCCTTTTAAGCTCCAGGTCGATGCCAGTCACGTGGGAACAGGAGCAGTGTTACTGCAGTCAAATGAGCAAGGAATTAACCAACCAGTTTCTTTCTTTCTTTTTTTCTAAAAAATTCTATTCATATCAACTAAATTATTCTGTAATAGAAAAGGAGGCACTTGCGCTAATTTGGGCTTTGCAACATTTTGATGTCTATGTTGGGTCGGGTGTAGTACCCTTGGTGGTCTACACCGACCACAACCCTCTGAACAACCCTCGGCATATAAAGGGGAGTGATAATGTTTTGGCGGATGCTTTGTCACAGGCCCCGGCTCTAACTTCCCTCAACACTTAAGCTTTTCCTTTGCCCTTCCCCTCCTTAAATTGCTGGAGTGGGTGGGTTGCTGGAGTGGGGTGGGCTAGTTTTGTGTTGTGTTTGTGCATTTGGTTGTAATGTAACATTATGGGGGTTTTCGTCTGGGATCTCTTGAACTAAACTAATTAACTGGCTGATTGTTAGCTAACACCACAAACCATGTAGCCAGCTCCATTTGTGAGGTAGTCTTTTGGGAAGTTCTCTTGTTTAGCAAACACAAAAGGAAATTGCTGTTTGTCTATTTTGGAAATTGTCTTTGCAAACCAAGTGTGCTCTTAGACAATGTGTGAAGGGGTTAGTTTTAAGTCGGATAGTTATATAGCTGACGTTAAATTATAGTAGCTAGCCTTTAGCATTTAGTATAACTTATGTGCTGTAATTGCGTTTGTCACCTTGTGTAAACTATTGTGCTGAGGCAGCCGATTAGTTTTTTTGGGGGGCAATTTGCAAAAAAGCTGCGTTGTGGTGACTGCATATGCGTTGTGCCAGCTATTTCAGAGTGCAATTGAGCAATTCGCTGGAGGTGGTTTGGCCATTCATTAGTGCTGGCGTGGATTGGCAGTTTTGTGAATGAGTGGATATTTTGATTTCGGATTTTGGTCTAGTGTGTGTGGATAAACACTTTGCTAGGAAAAGTCTGGTTTGGATTATGTATCTGCTGTGTCGGTGGCGTGCCATGTTTTGGTTAGTGCGGCGACTCATTGTGTAGCTAACGTAGCGCTTTAGAACACTTCTTGGGCAGGCTGTGTTGAGTCAGTTTATTTGGCCTGGTATTGTGCACAGCTTGGTCAATGCTTGAGGCAGCACCCGTTTTAAGTGAAGTGGCATTTTGGTCTTGGATGTTTAATTGCAGTATAACCACATTTTGCGAGTTAGTCTGGTAGTGGTTAGCAGTTATTCATTTGTACTGGATGCTGAGTTTTTTTGTGTTCTCTGAGGTTATTCCTTGTTAGCTGTGTGTATCGGTGTACAGCAGCAGAGAAAATGAAACAAGATGGCTGCTTACGCTGGTTTACCCCATAGACTGTATAAAAATATGGACAAAGCCACTGTGACGTCACCCATTGCCTTTCCATGGCCTCGGAAAAACCAAATTGAAACACGGAAGTCTTTTTCGCCGGCTGTTTGGACGAACTGCGCCTGCTCAGTGGAGCCGACTTGACCTTTGCTTGGAGCAGGGTGAACCGGATATGGTCTTCATGGGAGGGTCTCTGTCCAGGCACAGTATGATTGACAGTTCGGGGCGGAGATTCTGGAAAGCGGGAGAAATTAGAAGCGGGAGTTTTATATTGCAAGCACAGTCTGATTGCAAGCAAATTCACGGTAAGTCAAGCTAATTTATTATATAATTTCATTTTCACGGTTTTACGGTGTTATTTATTTGCATTGACTGTGTGAAATTCGCCACATCATTGTGTTATGTTATAACGTTTTATTCAGTTATCTTCAATTTACAGTACAATTTAAAGTACATTAATATTCCACCCAACTCAGATCGGAGGTAGGCTAATTCCATTAGCTAGCATACCAGCTTGACAGTGAGATTGGTTACGTTAGGCCTAGGCAGGCTAAGGCGAATATAGGGTAACGTTATGATTGCCATTAACGATATTGACGGTCAATCAATCACATTTACGTACAAGACTACTTTTATTATAAATGTCCCGAAGAGCTGCTCTAAATAGGTAGCAAGCCGTCAGCAAGCTTGCGACCCAAAAAATCCGTCCAAGCCATAGACTGTATAAAAATAGGTCCTTGCGGGATTTCTAAATTCCTAAAAATGTCAGTAAAAATGGTTAGGTTTTGCTCGTTCCAATAACCCAGCAGAGTAGCCTATTATGTTAATAATGCCCGCCCGAACCTGTCCTATTTTTTTTTGTGTGTGGATAAAATATAAAATATATGATCACCCTAGCTAACACAAATCACAATGAAAGAAGATAAAATAACGTCAGCTGTGGCCATCTACGAAGCATTTTAATAGTCTATTTGCATGCGTGAAAATTGCACAATGCACTTTGTAAAACCAAGTTTCCCACCCTAGTGCATTAAGTCTCATTACACAGACTGGTTGTAACCTTAACCTTTTAATTTCTTTTGCAGACACGATGGAAAACCAAAGCCTCAACTGTGAGTTTCTGTACCCACCTTTCATTGTGAACCATTTTTCTTTTTTAATCACTGTGCCTTAAACTAGTCATTTACATAATATAATTTGAGTGTATTTCTCTTGCATTGCTAATTTTTCAAGCGTAGCTCTCGTTATGCAATAGGACCAAACAGCATATTGACAATATTAAAGTATCATGTCTAGATTGTGGATGATGTTTTTAATAGCTTGCATCCAGAATGTATCATTGTATATTGCAATGAGATGCATTTAATTTTATTCCTCTTACACAGATAAAAATGTCTGGATAGTTGGTGACAGCTACATCCGGCGTGGGGAGGAGAGAGCAAGGGAGACCATGGGGACCAGTCTGGGTCTGGATGCCAGGGTCCAGTGGTTTGGCTGGGGAGGCCTGAGGTGGGAGCGGCTTCTCCCCTTCATTCACCAGTCCCTCAGAGGAAGAGCAGCCCCGGATGTCCTGCTCATACACTGCGGCGGGAACGACCTCGGCAACACGAAGAGCCTGCGTCTCGTCGCAGACATGAAGCGGGACCTGCAAGACCTCCACCGGCGTTTCCCAGGGACGAAGATCCTCCTATCAGCAATCTCCCAGCGACGCCGGTGGAGGACTGCCAATCCGGGGAAAATAGACAAGACCAGGAAGTGGGTGAACAATGTCATGGCTACATTTGTTCAGAGTTTTGGTGGAATTTTTATCCCACATTCTACCATAAAATTTGATAACGCTGACCTATTTCTAAAGGATGGTGTTCATTTAACCCCTAGGGGAAATGATATTTTTTTAAATAGTATGGTCCATTCCCTTAAAGACTGAATCTAGGGGAGGAGTTTCTCCAATCCTGGATTTAGCTTTTAATGGAATAGGTTTTTTTTTAATGAAATGGGTCAGCTTTTCAAATTTTATGTTATGATGTTATATTTTGTATTATTTAAATTAATGACATCTGTAGCTATGCCATTGTTCACCCAACTCCCCCTGCTCTTCCTCATCCCTGTCCCACATCTTCTCTCCCCCACCCCCCATCTTGTCCTCTCCAGCCATGGCACCCCATGGCCTTTCTTGCTCCCTAAGCCGGTGTAGCTGTCAATTAAATTTTTTTTAATTATCCAACTTGTTTTGATGTGTTCATTATTTGCATAACAGAATCATGCAGTAGGTGAAATAGCAAATATTACACAATATATAAACTAATCAAATGTCATTCAAATCATTCAAAATGAAGCATAAATAAGGGCATCTGGTAGCCTAACTACCCTCTACATTATACATGTTGTACAGCAATTAATTTTTTTAAGTACTTGCTCTGTAATGAGAATCGGACCCTTTATATAAATGGGGAAAAATGTCATTTGAGGTTTTTGTCTGCTTTTGTCTTTAAAATATTTAATACCCTCTTGCATTCAGTTAAATAATGAGAACATAATGCACCAATACATTACCGCTCAAGATGGCCTTCCCCAGCGTGCACACAGTGTAAGTATAGCCACTGATGTAAATAAGTAACAGACATCCTGCAATCTCACTGAAAGACTAAGGAGGACCAGCTTGTGCTGCGACTTTAAATGTATTAAAGGAGTGATTAAGATTCTTTTTTCACAAAGCAACTTGAAATCAGTACAATGTTTTTATGTATCCTTAAAAGATGGTCAGATGTCCCTTGTGGCTGACAGGGTGAGTCCGTGGTCCATACATCCCGCACAGGATGGCGGCGTTTTCCTTTGTAATATGGATGCTGCACATTTGATAAGAGGGTCACCCACAGACTAGGACTGCGGTCCCCAACCCTATTCCTTGTTTCAACCCCAAAATCTGATTCTACAAATTAGCAGCTCAAGATATCATTTCATCACAGAATTAGTGATCTGTGTTAGTATTGATTATGTTGGTAACTTGAACAGCTGGTAATAAATTTACATCTGTAAAATAGAGAAAGGATAGAGCAAGATCAGTTTTCATTTCATAATAGGGGACAAAAAACTCAAGGGTAACAAAAAGTTAGGGGTTTGACATAGGAGACAACAAAGTTCAGTAGCCTGTCTCAGTTTAAAGCCCACTCACCACGTCAAGGTGCAGGCTGAGAGTGGGAACACAAGACAAGACACACATTTAGTACAAGACAAACCCTGACGAGACACACATTAAAAATGACAAGGTCCACATAAAAGATCAAATTTGTACATGTTTATGCTGGCTGTAAGTGGTATTGTAATCCATGGGTCTTTGTAAGCGAGGACTTCCACAGTAAACACTTATGCCCCGTTTATGCGGGCTCTAAGTGATACTTGCAACAGTCATCCAGGGGTTACTGTATGTGAAGACTTCCACAGTACACACTTATGCCCCGTTTATGCGGGCTCTAAGTGATACTTGCAACAGTCATCCAGGGGTTACTGTATGTGAAGACTTCCACAGTAAACACTTATGCCCCGTTTATGCGGGCTCTAAGTGATACTTGCAACAGTCATCCAGGGGTTACTGTATGTGAAGACTTCCACAGTACACACTTATGCCCCGTTTATGCGGGCTCTAAGTGATACTTGCAACAGTCATCCAGGGGTTACTGTATGTGAAGACTTCCACAGTAAACACTTATGCCCCGTTTATGCGGGCTCTAAGTGATACTTGCAACAGTCATCCAGGGGTTACTGTATGTGAAGACTTCCACAGTACACACTTATGCCCCGTTTATGCGGGCTCTAAGTGATACTTGCAACAGTCATCCAGGGGTTACTGTATGTGAAGACTTCCACAGTAAACACTTATGCCCCGTTTATGCGGGCTCTAAGTGATACTTGCAACAGTCATCCAGGGGTCTCTGTATTTGAAGACTTCCACAGTAAATACGTTCTTGTGGTGCTTGGCAGTATCTGGCTTTGAGGTAGAGGCTTTAGTTTCAATCCATTTGATTTTCAGCGGTGAGAGGGTGCACACTGAAATACACACACATAAATATGTAAATTGAAATAGACATACGTAATTTGACATACACACATACATATGTAACGACATACATACACATGTACACTGAAATACACGCACATAAATATGTAAACTGAAATAGACGTACGTAATTTGACATACACACATACATATGTAACAACATACATACACATGTACACTGAAATACACGCACATAAATATGTAAACTGAAATAGACGTACGTAATTTGACATACACACATACATATGTAACAACATACATACACACGTATAAATTAAGACATATGACCCCCTCACTACTCACCATAAAAGTGAATCAACTTGGTTAGTCTTCTGCGAACCATCTTACATTTAAACTTTTCAGTCGCTCTTCTTGCCAAGTGATTCAAACGGACTTTACAGAACCATGAAGATGCCATCTTCACCAGTATGTGGACATGATTTGCTTCAACACACGTGTCAAACATGTGGTTGTGCAGGCCAGGGAAGAGATTTTTCTCAGCGCAATCAGCAAGCACCTGAGTAACTACAGCCAATGTTACTCCACTGCCCTGTGGTGGCTTGCCTCCATTTCTTCTGAGCAGCCTCTGAAAACATCTCTCGGTGGCCTGGCACACTGCAACCATGTCTTTTGATGGCTTCTGTAAGCCACCTCTGTCCTTCAAAGCCAGAAAGGAATGTGTTCCTTCCATTGATGTCAATGCCTGTGAGCAAGGCATGCAGGTAACCTTCTCCCTCAATTTTTTCACAACAAAGCCTGCGATGTAGTTGATTGCAGCATCTTTGTATTCTGAGAGGTGGTCAACATCTGGGAGGTCAGGGATGGTGTCATCTCCAGGCAGTAGCATTTCCACCAGCTCCACGTCCATCCTGCGTGCAATGTTGACTGCTGCAGGTGTTGAATCGAGGATGTCAGTGTTGTCTCGGAGGAGGCAGTTGCCTGTGCCTGTCTTAACTTGGTGCCTCACAAGTAGGCGCTTGTAGGCTGCTCGAAACTGTCTAGCATTGGGGTTGTTGTTGTACCCTCCACGAGCTCTGACAGCAGCAAAAAAGAGCTCCAAGTGATCCTGACTCAGTTTGTATGTTAGAAGGTACCTGCATGGCGCATTGGGTCTCTCAACAAGGTCATTGTATATATTGAGTGCACTTCTGCCATTGGCTATGAAGCCATAGATTGATGTCTTCTTGGCAGTTGAATGCATGTGCACAAGCTGTTTCCCATTGTTGACCTTGAGCCCACGAAGACACGTCTCTGCCCGCTGAAGGATAGCCTCTGCGCGGTCTTTTGTTGATGGCTTGATGGGTGCTTTGAGCCCTTTCCCAAGTGGGTTGCGGCTGTTGAGGACATCAAACGCACCATCGATTGTGCGCAAGAACTGTACTGTAGCCGCACATCCTCTGAACTGAGGATACTTCAGTTCTTGCTCGCAGTACTCCAGGGCATCTGCCACACTGCTGCTGAAAAGCTGAGCTGCCAGGTGGACCTTCATTTTCTGTTTTCGCCACTGGATGTGTGCCATTCTCAACTTGTTGCCAAGCCGCAGACCTTCCTTCTCCTGAAGGGTGTTCAGGTGCTCAATGTACTGCCACTTGATCTGTTTGCCATCTTCAGTTTCCAAAACCCCAGCTGTTGCAAAAGCATTTCGAAGAAGCTTCAGCATATGACATGGATCCAGGAGCACATGAACCTTAAGAGTCGGGTCTTCCGGATGGGGGAAGTAAGGTCTCATGTTCAAGATGTTCAAGTCGGCACCAAGCTCCCTTACCATTGCAAAGTTCTGTGAGGGTCCATCACATGTCAGTGAGACAACCCGCACACCAATAGCATGAAGTCTACAAAGGCTCTCCCTGATGATGTTGGCCTTCTCTTTTCCGGTTATGCTAGCGATGAGGAAGTACGCAAAGGGGATTTTCCAGGACTCGTTGATGGAAACAACCATGAGGACCATGGCCTGTGTGGCTACTGTGTTGTCAATTTCACCAGTGCCAAAATCCACATAACCATGGATTTGGCCCGAGCCGAAATCCACTTGCTGATGTATATAAATCTCATCAATCATCAGAGCACAGACCGTTTCCTTTCCCTCTTTCTTCTTCTCTGCGACATGGTTCTTCAGCGCATTAAAGGAAGCCACGGTAAAGCCAGGATCAGCTGAGACGCTACTGTACCAGTTGCGTATCGTCTGAGTATGTGGCAGAGCAAAGTTGAACTTCTCTCTGACATACTCATACGCTTTCGGAGAGTAGAAGTGCAAAGTTATGGCAAATTGCCGGAGTTCCTCAGAGAACTTTGCTGACCTCTTCTGTTGTATCCTGGTCAGAATTTCTCTTGGCACTTCATTGATGGACTCCAGTAGATCAGCACACTCTGTTGAAATTAAGAGTTTTTTCTGGAGCTCTCCGGTGATGTCTTTCAAAGAGAACACTTTTCTCTTCAATCGCCTGGTTTTTTGCGTCTGGATCCTCAACTTCTTTCGACATCTCAGTAGCTTCTGCTGTACTCCTTCTGCTTTCCTCTTGAGAGTTCTTGGAGACTCTACAACAGCGTAAAGGTGATCATTAACACAGCTGGATGGTAAAGCTGAGTACTCATGATCATGTGACACCTCTGGATCTCTGTTACCAATGCACTCGCTTGCTTTCCTCTTGGGAGTTCTTGGAGACTCCACAACAGCGTAACAGTGATCATTAACACAGCTGGATGGTAAAGCTGAGTACTCATGATCATGTGACACCTCTGGATCTCTGTTACCAATGCACTCGCTTCTTGAAACACCACTTACCTCCCCACCAACATCTACATGTACATCAGCTGTCACAGCAATGTCGTCATCATTGGAATTGAGGACACTGATCTGCTCAGCAAGATCCTCCATCATGACGACATTGTTCTGATCAGCTGCAGGAATGTCACTTTTTGGATTGTGTGCAACCTTGTCATGACACTGACGACAATTAACAGGACAAACTGTAATGCCACTAACCTCTGCAATACTCACATTTTCTCGCAGTCTTCTCGGTCTTCTAACTGGCCTCAGCAAGTGTACCGGAAGGTCAAACACTGTTGGCACTGCATTCAGCGTCAGGCATCGTTTTCCCTTGAAGGGGGTTAAGGAGTCACTGTTAATCACTA